>CM041777.1:286182954-286661608 GCA_023374045.1 Limonium bicolor
ATACTATGTCGCTTAACAAGATTTTGAAGAGCTACTATCATAAATTTTCGCTGGTGCTATACCATCATGATTCTTCATAAAGCATAATACAATGCTCATCTTGTACAAAAATAAATATATAAAAATTACTGGATATGAATTAACCAGGTGGTATACCATCTTTTCGATGAGTGGTCTACTCAATATCATTTTTTTTTGTATATTAGAATAATTTCTGGCGCAATGCCAATATCATATTATAGCAAAATCAAAGTTTTCAGGTGCGATACCTTTTATAGCATATCAAAATTAAACTTTCAGGCACAATGCCCTTTACTATATACTGAAGTTAAGTTTCAGGCATAGTCCTTTATATTTTGGCAATGTTAGCCATTCTTAAACAGTCTTATCATAAAATAAACAGATATAGAAACGATCATACATGTATCGTTTTCAGGACATCGCTTTTATATAGACTTATGAAACGTTCCGGCGTAATGCCTCAATATTTACAAATTAAAATTTAGCAGGCGCAATGCCGTGAGTAGTGAAGTAAGCATTATAAATCATAATAAATTAATAAAATTTGGACCATATATCGAAACAAAATAAATAAATAATGCATAATAAAGGGAAATATTAAATAACAAATAAAATCGGGCACAATGCCTCACGTGATAAGTAAATCTGGCACGATGCCTCACGTGATGATAAGTATATTCCTGGCACGATGCCTCACATGATATTTATATCTGGCACAATGCCTCACGTGATACTTATATCTGGCACGATGTCTCGTGTGATATTTATTCTTGGCACAATGCCTCACACGATATGTAATAAATTAACAATGAAATAAATAAAGGAGTAAATAAATATAAATGAAACTGGATAAATTAATCACCACAAAATAAATGAAATATAATTAACAATAAACAAAATCTGGCGCGATGCCTCACGTGATATTGAATGTCTGGCATGATGCCTCACGTGAAATTAATATTCGCTATGTTACCTCACATTAATAAATAAATAACTGCGAAGCATAATAACTTAAACAATAAAATATATAAATAAATTTTGACGTGGTGCCGCACGTGATAATCAAAATTGACGTAATGCCTCATATGTTACTAAAAACTGAAACAATGTCTGATATATTATTAAATCTGGTACAATACCTCACACAATACTAATATCCAACAATAATATTTAAAAAAAACACATTCAAAGTAATTGACGTAACATAATTTAATAACAAATATATATATATATATATATAAAAAGAGAAAAAAAATCAATCAAATTTAGATTGTGAATTAGGTTATATGACAACGAGCATTATAGAAATATAGCGGCCGCCGACCAAATTGAAAAACAATCTGTGATGATTTTTTTTTCCGATTTGATGACTATGGGGACGATTCATCACACTGATAATAATTGCGCATTAGTAATGATATTCGCCTCGTCTCAGGTTAAGTACTGCCAACTTACTTAAGCAACTACTGACAAATTCGATTAATAAAGCTACGAAGAATCACACACTAACGTGGATGATGGTGACAGAATAGAACAAGATTACTTTCTGAAATTTAGAGCGTGCTGATAACGTGTTGTAAATGAGAGAAAACAGAAAAAGATAAAACGATGATAGGGTTTTCTTATTCTCACAACTGAGTACAATAGTCTCTATTTATAAAGACGATAAGGGTAATATGGACATTCACTATATATATTTATATATATAACACTTTCAGATTTCTTTTTTCTTTTAGTTTTCTTTTATAATTATTTTAATAAAGTTAACGGAAGTTAACAAGTATTTTGACAGAAGTCCTTATTAGTCTGTTTTTATAAATGTTTGGTACTTACTAGGACTTACAGAAACGTTTAATCCTCAATGGTTCCATATTTGAAACGTTTAGCCCTTATTAGGGTCTTTTTTCAAACATAGTTGATCCCCCCCCCCCCCCCCCCCCGCCCCCCCACTTTCATTGATGAAATACCCCAAACCTTGGTATGTAGTGTAAATGTTAAACTATGGTAGTTAAAGGCTAAAAAGTGCCTTAGAAACATAAATGAATCATTTAAACCATGGTAAAACACAATAAAACACTAAGACACGGTATGAGCAAAAACATGCTCTAAGGTTGGAGTGAGCTTGGTTAGGACCCAAAGAGCCTACCAAGACTTGATAATGTTTAATTATGACTTTATAAGGCTAATTAAGTCCTTAGGAAACTTTGGTAGACAATGAAACCAAACAAAACACAAATAAATACCTTAAGGTCAATAAGAGCAAAAATGTGCTCTAATCTTGGGATAAATGTGTATAGGACCTAATGGTCATACCTATGCCATATTTATATGTTAATGAACATATTAAATCAATTACCAAAGAAAACCAAGCTTGGAAACAAGTTAAAACACAAAATGTGCTTTAAGAAGTCTTAAAGCACGTTTTTGAAAAATTGTCTTGTAAATGAGTTTTGAATGGCTAAATGTCCATCATTACTCTTTAATTAACATGTGTACTATATAGTATCACATTTGGGTGGCTATATCAATGGGAAATCAAAAATTTCACTTCTATGTGCCTTGTTATTGGTGAATAGTGATTTTTATAACTAGTTTGTAACATATAAGTTATAAGTGATTAAGTTGGTCAACAAAGACCAAAACACCCTTCTAACTATATGGGGGCCGGTTTTATCATGTGATGACTCACCACTCACTTGTTAACTTGTTAAAGAAATAAGGATGACTAAGATAAGTACTATTTGCTTTATTAGTTACAAATATCTTCTAAAAAGCAAATCTATCTTCATTCTTCCTTCCCTTCTCATTTCACACGGTCCCATTCTCCTTCTTCCTCTCTTCTTCTTGTTCTCTCTCGGTAATGCTACTACCACCATGGAAGTTCCAACTTTGAACACATGTAAAATCTTGCTCACTTGTTCAAATCAAAAACAAACACCACCATTCTCTTAGTTAAGCCAAGCTCTACAATCTTGTCTCTTCAAAACTTCAAAACCTCCATTTCGGTGCCAAGAGAAACCACCATGGGAGGAGCTTGAGCTCACCTTTTCACATATTCATGTTCTCTTTTGCTTCAAGGTAAGGAAACTCAAAGAAAATCCATGTTTCCTCCATGTTTCATGTTGTCCGAAAATTCACCTCACAATGGTGTATTTATCTTCCTTGTTTTAGCTTCATTTGAATCTTCCAAGGGCAAGGAGGTGTCCTCTCTTGATACTCATTCAAGCTCTCTTTCCATTCAAAGGTAAAACAATTACCTTGATGTGTTAAAACAATATATGTAACTAGGGTTTACAATGAGATGAAGCTTAAAGCTTATATACTCATTTCAATGTTGGTACATTGTTTAGTTGTTGGCAAGGAACCAAATGCCCTACCGGTTTTGTAAGGAAACAAGAAAGAAATTTGGGAGGAAAAAAGGTAAATATGCTATCTTAATGTGGTTTAATGCCTTAGGAGAAATAAGCTTATAATGTTTGTTAAAACTACCTAAAGAGCAAATGGTGAATGACCTAGTAAAGTGTTCTCAAGGAGATTAGTAAAAGAACATATGTATTGGTGTATGTATTTGCAGGTCAAAGGCATTGTTTATGTGGGAAATTCAGTGTTTAAGGTTTATGCAATTTAAGGGCCTAAGAGCCATGCATTTAAGGGCCTAAGAGCCATGCATTTAAGGGCCTAAGTGCCAAGCAATTTAAGTTATGCACTATATTGTGATGTAGTGCTTAATGTGTGAAGTTTGTGTATAAAATGTGTTTGATGGATTTAGGGTGTTCTTGGATGAAATAAGGTAGAAACCTAAGTGTTTGGATGTGGGTATATACTAGAGAAGCTATGGCCAAATTTGGGAAAGGTGTAAGAAGTTCTAAGTGTTGTAAGTGAGTTTTGGTGAACTAGGAAGGGTCAAAGGTGAATGAATGTTTACTTGAGAAGAAAACATGTATTAAGGTGATTTAGATTGATGCAAGGATTTAGGTGTTGTCTTGGAAGTTCTAGGAATCCAATGTGTGTTTTGTGAATATATTAAAGTCTTGGAGGAGTTGTTTAAGGTTTAGGTAAGGTTGGTGTTCAAGGGACAAGGGATGTTTAGGTATGATGTAAAAAGGGGATCTAGTTAGTAAGAAAATAATGTTTAAGAGATGATGTTAAGATGAGAAGAAAGTGTTTGGGATGGTAGTTATAATAGGTGAGAAACACCATTTAGGAACCTAGTATAAAACATTGTAAGTGTTAGGAATTTTGTGGAGATATAAGTAAAGGTTTAAGGAATTAGGAAAATAGTTTTGTGAGTGTTTAAGAATATCTTAAGGGTGTGTTTGAAGTGCCAAATGATGTTACAACACATTAAGAGGTCTTAGGAGAAGTTTGGTGAAGATTTGGCAAAGTTTGGGTAAATTTAGAAGGCGACCGACCCAGGGGTCCGACCCAGTTTTGGGTCGGTCGAGCCTCTGTTAATGTTAGGGAAGTTTCGGTGAAGGTCCGACCCAAAAGGGTGGGTCGGACATGGGTCGGTCGGTCAAGTTTCAAAGGAAGGAAAATGTTCGCACATGGACCGACCCAGAATGGTGGGTCGGACGTGGGTCGGACGGGCATGTTTGTAAGGAAGTAAAGGGTTCTGTAATGGACCGACCCAGTTGTGGGTCGGACGGTGGGTCGGTCAGACCAAAAACATGGTTTAAGGTTAAGAAATGATATGTAATGATGGGGATTGGTAGGTAATAATGTTATAAGGATGTTAAGGACATGTTAGGGGAGTTTTAATGACACCTAAGTGGGTTAAAAGTTGTATTAAAATGTGAGAGTAAAACAAGTTAAAAATGTAAAGTTATTTAACCAAGTTAACGGGGAAAGTTATAAGCATTAGACTTTAAAACAAACATGTTACCCCAATGTTAATAAAAGAACATGTCATGTCAACAGTTGTTCGAGAATTGCTCGAGGAACATGAGTGGACGTGGTAAAGTGGACTCCGGTGACAGGTATGGTTTTCTTGCAACCTGTGTCCTACCGGATTACACCGGCTTGTATGCCAATGTGTTTTTCTGTATGTTTGCCATGTTATGAGATAAATCATGAAACGAGTTTACAGTCGTTATTGTATTGTATGTTTACGTGCCGATACCGGTAACCTCGAATGCGCTTGAAGGGCTAGTTAACCTCATTAGGTAACGTAGGAGAACGGTATCCGGTAACAACGTTTCCGACTTAAGGAACGTTCTAACCACGGCTATGCTGAGTTGGTTATGTGATGTTTGTGCGTGATGTTTGTATGTGAATGTATGACTCTCTCCTCCCTTGTGTGCTTAACTCGGTTATGATACCGTATGATGTGTGGTTGTGGTAGGCTCCATAATGGATCTCTAACTACTTATTTATAAGAGTCTATGGGCTAATGGGGGGGTGAGGAGTCCGGTATGTTCCGGCCACGCGTGTGATGGATGGGAGTCGTTATCATATCCGGTTCGGCTCTCTTGGTGTATGTTTAGGTGGTATTCCAATTTGGTTTCAACCTTCCTTAGCTTATCCAAAGCTAGTTTACTGACTCACGTCGGGCCACAGGGGCATACTGTGTTGTTTGGTGTGCTTGGGATCACTATATCCGACACACCTTGGGTTTAAGTCAACCGTTCAAATAACAGGATGGTGATGAGGTAATTAACGAGCTTGGTATGAGTTTTGGCAACAATCTCTATGCTCATGGTATGTACTAACTATGGTGGAAGGATCTTAACGTGAACCGTTCTCGAGGTGATATTTATTGTTGTTGTGCTATGCAAACTACCTTGCTATGCTATGGTATATATAAATATAATCGATGTTTTAAATGGATGCGATGTCATCATATGTACGTTGAAACAAGAAAGGTGTCGTTATGTTTTATTATGTGAGAAATGAGATATGATGTATGATATGGAATGTGTGGATCATGGAAATGAATCCCAGCTTGTGACAAGAGGCGTTTAAGGATAACCCGATTGATGGGTACACGTCGTTCGTTAAGGAAGTAGCTCCGTTAGAGGAGAGCCACTCTAGGGTTTAAGGAATCATTGGATGGTTGGTTAAGTGTGGATGTTTTGGTTATAGATTGAGCCCATTGAGGCGAAATATTATGGGTTGTATGGTATGGCTTGTATGCATGATTTAAATATAATCAACTGCATGCTAAGATGACAATTAGTTGTGCGTGGCCCGGTAGCATGTGGGCTGCGGGATTACCATACCAGCAAAGGTGCTGAGCCCCTTGGGGGCCACCCTTTCTCTCCTTTTCTATTTCAGGTACAAGGAGCTGGAACCCGCTCGAGAGTAGGACGGGGCAGATGTTTATACATGGATAGCCATTTAAATGGCGTGAGTATGATAGGCGTAGTAAGACCGAAGTTGTTATCGGCGGTAGTTTGTAAATACTCGGTACAGTGGGAATGTATGTATATAATAAATATTGAAATGGAATGAGGAATGTATTGTGTAGTTGCTCGGGAATCTAGTCCATCAGACCGATACAAATGTACATGTATTAGCCTTGTTAGCCACGTGGGTGGTTAACGGCGTGTAACACCATTGGAATAAGTAATGTGATGAGTTGAGTTTCCGCTGCAGATGGTTATTATGTGTTTGTTGTTGGATGGGGTGTTACAAAAAGTGGTATCAGAGCGAAGTATCGCTCTGATGACTGAGTTACCGAGCTTAGGAAGTACCGAGTTAGGATTTAAGTACTTTGGGTTAAGGGTTGAGTGATAGCGTGAGAGATACGCTAGTTAGGAACTACCAGTGACTACTGGAAACCTACAATATCCATCCCACCCTCCACAATCCCTGTTATATAACTTGGGAAACAACGCCAGAGAGATGGAAGTCCACTCTTACTCGGGAATACCCGATCTGGCTGCTAATAATTACCTTTAAGGTACGGAGAACCTGCCATACGGTAGATCCCGAAAATTGGGAATCCCGGAGGCGGCCTCCACCTAAATGATGTTAACCGCATTAAATAGCAAAGAATGAAGAATTTTGGGTATAAGAGAATAGAATTTCTGGCAACCTGGGTCGACATGCCGAGCAGTCGAGGATGACCAGCTTGCAACGCACCAACCGTGCAACAGGCAGGAAGTGGGTTAAAGAAACCCGAGACAAGTGTCTACGGGACCACAATTGATGGATAATACACCAACGGTATACCAACCGTCAAGGAACTACAACGTAGTGCCCAAACAAGAGACAAGTCTCAGTAACCACGACAATGCGTGGAACGGGATACAAAGAGAATACAATACTAAGAAAAAGGGGTCTCCCAGAATGGGAAACACCCTAGTTAATGATTATCATATGAGGACAGTGAGAAGTCACCTAGAAGAGTTATTATCAAGGCAGTAAGATCAGTGAGGGCCAACAAGGCCACTGTTGACAGTATGGGTAAGAATAATACCATAACCAGTATGTGTTAAACCGATAGCCAGTTAGCATGGCGCGCTTGCCTTAGCAAGTGCTGCTATAACAGGGCTGTTCGGGGAATTTATAACCACTACGAGTACTTAGTAAAATACCACGAAGTTAAGTGTGAACATTATAACCATGGAAGGGCTTAATAGCCTAACCTCTGTAATTGGAAGTACACCAGTCAGCAAGAAGCTAGACTTGACTAAGGTAAGAAGATGTTGTGAAACCATGGAAATTTTTCTTTCAAACCCAGATTTATTCAAACCCCTTTCTTTTCAAAACCAGATTTTCTTCAAACCAACACTTCTTTCCGACCTTCTTTTAAACCAAACCAGTGAAACCAGGGGCAATTGACAAGGATACAACAGTGGATAAACTTCCCTCGATTAAGTTCGGGAAGCAAGGAATGAATATTGTCACGGGACATATAAGGGAGTTGACAACAGATACTTCACCTAGGCGTGTGACGGACACTACAAGTGTACCAACTGTGTTGTGGGACGACCGCACTCCGATAGGAGCATGTGGGCCTAACAGACTACTTATAGGTTAGTTGGGTAAGTAGTAATGTATCAGTATGATACCCCATATATGTATACGAGTAGAGTCCGAAACACGGGAAGTAGTCGACTCCGTCTACGGTCAGCAGTATAAATTAAACAGGAGCTAGAAAATATAAGGAATGATTGAAGTTAAGGGACTCAGTTGAGATAACCAGACTAAAGGAGTCAGTGAATTAATTTTCAAGGAAATGTTTTAAGAGTCAGGAAGTGCGAAGTGCACTAACTGTTATATAAAGACAGCCTGTAAATGGCAAGGCAGATGCCTAATGTGGACACATTAATGTGCAACAAACGGGATGAAACTCCCAGAATGAGTACCTACACTACCAGGAAATGTTGATCTTCACAGAAGAAGGTAATAACCAGTTGAGAACGCAAAGAGACGTGACTAACTGAATGTATCAATGAGTGTGAACTAAATGTAAAAGCATAACTTAGCAACACCCAGGGGCAATCCTTGAAGGGTGTTCGCATCAACAAGTGTTGCACGAAATGCATGACAGAAACACAAGGGTTGAACCTAACACCCAGTTCAGACATGAGTTGTCAGGAGACGGACTGACAAACCTAAGGGGAATCCCATGAAAGGAAACGTGATGCAACGACTTGTCATGGAGCCAATATAATATCCAAACCATGTAATGTTGTACAGAGAAGTACATGTGTGTGGACAGCCTACAATGAGCCCAGCTCAAGGCAAATAAGGCTTATAAGCCATAAGCAAGATATGTTATATAAATTCGATTGATTGTAGAAGTTTATGTTGTATAAGTGGATCAAGTGGTAAGCGAACCACTGCATTAAGAGTGGGGATACCACTCGATATTGTGAGACCGCAGAAGCGGTAGTTGTGTGAATCAAGTTCAAGGAATATGTGAAGGATGGACCACGTTGTTATTACCCCGGGGTGATTTAAATAAAATAACACGAAAGGAAGTGCTCGTACCAGTTGTGTAGACAGGAAGTGTGATAAGTTGATAGCAATCACCATAGGTGTGTGAAGCTAAATGTGTAGCGAACAACGCTCAAGGAAAAAAATAGTAGTATATTCAAAAATCAGCCAAATAAGTGGCCAGATAAACCCAGTATAATGGCGGAAGCTAATATAATAGCGGATGCAGTGTAAGTTGATGTTATAATGAGTAAGGACACGGTGCGCAATGAGCGACCGTTGTATGAGGATGGTTAGATGATAAAATGGTGAGTAAGCAGAGTTGTGAGTTAACCCCAGTGGAGATACAACAGTAAGTGATAGCAAATGAACCGAGCAGTAAGCCGGTGGCAAGTGTTAGATGATAAGGATTTCAGTGAAAATTCCTATCGCAATCGCATAAGGGATTTACTGTCAAGAGTTTACGCCTCTGCACTCTGTATGACTGAGTGTTTTGGTATTGCACTTGCGCAGTAATGATCGAGTGGGATAGCTAGGAATTGGAAACATGTTGATGGTGGAAGAATAATGTTATAATGGCCGGTGCATAGGAAATGCAAGACCGCATCAATAAAGGGATACTTGTACAAAACCGAATGTGGAGACATGATCAACAGTAAGTGACTACGGTAGCACTAACTGCCAAATATCGGTATGGAACATACCCCAAATGTTGTAAATAGCTGAGAGAGCACTACACACTAGGTAGTAGCTCAATCTCAACCGCCAATAAGTCGGTAGAAGCAAGTTAATCGTTGTGAATTACATAGTAGTTTACGCTGTAAGCTATTGGAGAAGTGGATGGAAAATTGTGAAACTCACCGAATCCGCTCAGGGTAAAAGATACCATGCGTCGGTTGAGAAACCATTCTTCCCAAGATAAGGGTAATACATTGGAAATGTACAATACGGTAACAGTAACGAATGGAGCAAACTAGCTCTATAATTATCAGGGTTGCGCAACAGGGGCCAGTGAGCCCATGCGTCAGGTACCAGGTATACGTTGTGAATATGAATGGATGGCTAGTTATCAATGCCTAAAAGCCTTACAGGCCAGGACCGAAACCGGTTATGAGTTAGAACTCCAATGCGAATTCTTGGTTTAGGGACTAAACCGCCAATATGGTTAAGATCCTCTAATCAGAATCCATTGTGTAATAGACCGCGTGGAAGTCAAAACACTTCACGACGGCAGAACATTTTAAAGCCAAGGTTTAGTGATTGATTACGTGGGCGTAATCCCTTTTTAGGGGGGTAGAGCGCAAAACCACTTAGTGTGTTTTACCGTACAAGTGTACGTGAACTGGGTTGTGCATAGCACAAAATGATTTGTTATGATGGTTGGCGTGTTATATAAACATACGCATTTATTTGTGGTTAAATTGTGGTAATTGCGCACAGAAGATGCGAATACCATTGTGGGAGGTGTGTTTATTTTGAACAGTGGTGTGGAGATACAGGTGGAAGGGAGTAAAGAAACTCCCGGGGAACTAAAACCCGATGGTGCATAAATGTAAACCATGTATTGTATTTGATAAAAAAATATAGTATATATATACAGTGTTGTGATTTATGAAGGGTTATGACCGACATAGAAACCTAGTGAGAATTAAATTCCCTAGGTAAATGAATTAAGCTGGATTTGGATGATGATGATAGACGGAGTTCTACCCTTGGAGATGTAATGATTATGACTAGAAGGATTTAAAGATAGAAAATGGGATATGCTTGAATTAGTTGTTGGTTGAAAAAGAAGTGGGAGGTGAAACTTGATTATCATGAGATCAAGGGAAGACGAACACAAAGTGGGGTGGAAAGATAGTTCAACACTGATGCTGATCACATCAGGGTGGATGACTCTGAAGCTCCTGTAAGTGGTCATAAATAACTATATTAAAAAAAGAAACAAAGAGCATGAATCGGACTTGGAGTTGTGTGGTGTTTTCAAAAGGATTTCAATTGGTATTTTCAAACAATCGATTAATATTTTGAATAAAAGATCTCTTATACTTAACCTCACAAGGAAATTTTAAATTTAAGTGATTGTTTTAATTTCCCAAAGGCACGGGGACGGAAGGCGTCCATCGCGACCGGGTTCTGCGGGATCATAGTGTATACCAAGGATATTTTTGATTGCTATACATGCTCTGACATGTTGTGTGGTATGTAATGAATGTTGTTTTGACTTGGATTTCCTAAAGTATATACTATCAAGGCCTATGAGTCTAAATGTGTGGTGTTACATAGACCTATGTGTCTAAAGAGTGTTATGTTATGGGGACCTATGTGTCCAAAATGATGTGGATATGTTGCCCGGACCATTAAGTCGAGGTTGGATGTAAAGGGTGGTGGTAATGGAAGTTTTATGGCTATAAGTAATTCCCGTATTCTAATCCAATGATGCGAGGAAATGTGAACTTCGAGGACGAAGTTCTTTAAGGGGGGTAGATGAAATACCCCAAACCTTGGTATGTAGTGTAAATGTTAAACTATGGTAGTGAAAGGCTAAAAAGTGCCTTAGAAACATAAAGAATCATTTAAACCATGGTAAAACACAATAAAAAACACTAAGACACGGTATGAGCAAAAAACAGGCTCTAAGGTTGGAGTGAGCTTGGTTAGGACCAAAGAGCCTACCAAGACTTGATAATGTTTAATTATGACTTTATAAGGCTAATTAAGTCCTTAGGAAACTTTGGTAGACAATGAAACCAAAAAACACAAATTAAATACCTTAAGGTCAATAAGAGCAAAAAATGTGCTCTAATCTTGGGATAAATGGTATAGGACCTAAGGTCATACCTATGCCATATTTATAGTTAATGAACATATTAAATCAATTACCAAAGAAAAACCAAGCTTGGAAACAAGTTAAAACACAAAATGTGCTTTAAGAAGTCTTAAAGCACGTTTTGAAAAATTGTCTTGTAAATGAGTTTGAATGGCTAAATGTCCATCATACTCTTTAATTAACATGTGTACTAATAGTATCACATTGGGTGGCTATATCAATGGGAAATCAAAAATTTCACTTCTATGTGCTGTTATTGGTGAATAGTGATTTTTATAACTAGTTTGTAACATATAATGTTATAGTGATTAAGTTGGTCAACAAAGACCAAAACACCCTTCTAACTATATGGGGGCCGGTTTATCAGGGTGACTCACCACTCACTTGTTAACTGTTAAAGAAATAAGGATGACTAAGATAAGTACTATTTGCTTTATTAGTTACAAATATCTTCTAAAAAAGCCAAAATCTATCTTCATTCCTCCTCCCTTCTCATTTCACACGGTCCCATTCTCCTTCTTCCTCTCTTCTTCTTGTTCTCTCTCGGTAATGCTACTACACCATGGAAGTTCCAACTTTGAACACATGTAAAATCTTGCTCACTTGTTCAAATCAAAAAAAAAACCACCATTCTCTTAGTTAAGCCAAGCTCTACATCTTGTCTCTTCAAAACTCAAAACCTCCATTTCGGTGCCAAGAGAAAACCACCATGGGAGGAGCTTGAGCTCACCTTTTCACATATTCATGTTCTCTTTGCTTCAAGGTAAGGAAACTCAAAGAAAATCCATGTTTCCTCATGTTTTTCATGTTGTCCGAAAATTCACCTCACAATGGTGTATTTATCTTCCTTGTTTTAGCTTCATTGAATCTTCCAAGGGCAAGGAGGAGTCTCTCTTGATACTCATTCAAGCTCTCTTCCATCAAAGGTAAAACAATTACCTGATGTGTTAAAACAATATATGTAACTAGGGTTTACAATGAGAAGAAGCTTAAAGCTTATATACTCATTTCAATGTTGGTACATTGTTGATTTGTTGCAAGGAACCAAATGCCCTACGGTTTTGTAAGGAAAAGAAAGAAATTTGGGAGGAAAAGAGGTAAATATGCTATCTTAATGTGGTTTAATGCCTTAGGAGAAATAAGCTTATAATGCTTGTTAAAACTACCTAAAGAGCAAATGGTGAATGACCTAGTAAAGGTTCTCAAGGAGATTAGTAAAAGAACATGTTGGTGTATGTATTGCAGGTCAAAGGCATTGTTATGTGGGAAATTCAGTGTTAAGGTTTATGCAATTTAAGGGCCTAAGAGCCATGCATTTAAGGGCCTAAGAGCCATGCATTTAAGGGCCTAAGTGCCAAGCAATTTAAGTTATGCACTTATTGTGATGTAGTGCTTAATGTGTGAAGTTTGTGTATAAAATGTGTTTGATGGATTTAGGGGGTTCTTGGATGAAAATAAGGTAGAAACCTAAGTGTTTGGATGTGGGTATCATACTAGAGAAGCTATGGCCAAATTTGGGAAAGGTGTTAAGAAGTTATAAGTGTTGTAAGTGAGTTTTGGTGAACTAGGAAGGGTCAAAGGTGAATGAAGTTACTGAGAAGAAAACTGTATTAAGGGATTTAGATTGATGCAAGGATTTAGGTGTTGTCTTGGAAGTTCTAGGGAATCCAATGTGTGTTTGTGAATATAGTAAAGTCTTGGAGGAGTTTGTTTAAGGTTTAGTAAGGTTGGTGTTCAAGGGACAAGGGATGGTTTAGGTATGATTGTAAAAAGGGGATCTAGTAGTAAGAAAATAATGTTTAAGAGATGATTAAGATGAGAAGAAAGTGTTTGGGATGTTAGTTATAATAGGTGAGAAACACCATTTAGACCTAGTATAAAACATTGTAAGTGTTAGGGAATTTTGTGGAGATATAAGGTAAAGGTTTAAGGAATTAGGAAAAATAGTTTTGTGAGTGTTTAGAATATCTTAAGGGTTGTGTTTGAAGTGCCAAATGATGTTACAACACATTAAGAGGTCTTAGGAGAAGTTTGGTGAAGATTTGGCAAGTTTGGGTAATTTAGAAGGCGACCGACCCAGGGGTCGACCAGTTTTGGGTCGGTCGAGCCTCTGTTAAATGTAGGGAAGTGTTCGGTGAAGGTCCGACCCAAAAGGGTGGGTCGGACATGGGCGGTTCGGTCAAGTTTCAAAGGAAGGAAAATGTTCGCACATGGACGACCCAGAATGGGGTCGGAGGGGTCGGACGGGCATGTTGTAAGGAAGTAAAAGGGTTCTGTAATGGACCGACCCAGTTGTGGGTCGGACGGTGGGTCGGTCGGACCAAAAACATGGTTTAAGGTAAGAAATGATATGTGATGATGGGGATTGGTAGGTAATAAGGTTATAAGGATGTTAAGGACATGTAGGGGGTTTTAATGACACCTAAGTGGGTTAAAAGTTGTATTAAAATGTGAGAGTAAACAAGTTAAAATGTAAAGTTATTTAACCAAGTTAACGGGGAAAGTTATAAGCATTAGACTTAAAACAAACATGTTACCCCAATGTAAAAAAGAAAACATGTCATGTCAACAGTTGTTCGAGAATTGCTCGAGGAACATGAGTGGACGTGGTAAAGGGATCCGGTGACAGGTATGGTTTCTTGCAACCTGTGTCCTACCGGATTACACCGGCTTGTATGCCAAGTGTTTTTCTGTATGTTTGCCACGGTTATGAGATAAATCATGAAACGAGTTACAGTCGTTATTGTTATTGTATGTTTACGTTGCCGATACCGGTACCTCGAATGCGCTTGAAGGGCTAGTTAACCTCTATTAGGTAAACGTAGGAGAACGTATACGGTAACAACGTTTCCGACTAAGGAACGTTCTAACCACGGCTATGCGTGAGTTGGTTATGTGATGTTTGTGCGTGATGTTTGTATGTGAATGTATGACTCTCTCCTCCCTTGTGTGCTTAACTCGGTTATGATACGTATGGTGTGGTGGTTGTGGTAGGCTCCATAATGGATCTCTAACTATTATATAAGAGTCTATGGGGCTAATGGGGGGGGTGAGGAGTCCGGTATGTTCCGGCCACGCGTGTGATGGATGGGAGTCGTTATCATATCCGGTTCGGCTCTCTTGGTGTATGTTTAGGTGGTATTCCAATTGGTTTCAACCTTCCCTTAGCTTATCCAAAGCTAGTTTACTGACTCACGTCGGGCCACAGGGGCATACTGTGTTGTTTGGTGTGCTTGGATCACTATATCGACACACCTGGGGTTTAAGTCACCGTTCAAATAACAGGTGGTGATGAGGTAATAACGAGCTTGGTATGAGTTTTGGCAACAAATCTCTATGCTCATGGTATGTACTAACTATGGTGGAAGGATCTTAACGTGAACCGTTTCGAGGTGATATTATTGTTGTTGTGCATGCAAACTACCTTGCTATGTATGGTATATATAAATATAATCGATGTGTTTAAATGGATGCGATGTCATCATATGTACGTTGAAAAAGAAAGGTGGTCGTTATGTTTTATTATGTGAGAAATGAGATATGATGTATGATATGGAATGTGTGGATCATGGAAATGAATCCCAGCTTGTGACAAGAGGCGTTTAAGGATTAACACGATTGATGGGTACACGCGTTCGTTAAGGAAGTAGCTCCGTTAGAGGAGAGCCACTCTAGGGTTTAAGGAATATTGGATGGTTGGTTAAGTGTGGATGTTTTGGTTATAGATTGGGCCCATTGAGGGAAATTATTGGGTTGTATGGTATGGCTTGTATGCATGATTTAAATATAATCAACTGCATGCTAAGAATGACAATTAGGTGCGTGGCCCGGTAGCATGTGGGCTGCGGGTTACCATACCAGCAAAGGTGCTGAGCCCCTTGGGGGCCCCTTCTCTCCTTTTCATTTCAGGTACAAGGAGCTGGAACCCGCTCGAGAGTAGGACGGGGCAGATGTTTATACATGGATAGCCATTTAAATGGCGTGAGTATGATAGGCGTAGTAAGACCGAAGTTGTTATCGCGGTAGTTTGTAAATATACTCGGTACAGGGGAATGTATGTATATAATAATATTGAAATGGAATGAGGAATGTATTGTGTAGTTGCTCGGGAATCTAGTCCATCAGACCGATACAAAGTACATGTATTAGCCTTGTTAGCCACGTGGGGTTAACGGCGTGTAACACCTTGGAATAAGAATAAGTGATGAGTTGAGTTTCCGCTGCAGATGGTTATTATGTGTTTGTTGTTGGATGGGTGTACAATTGATATTGAAGAGAGTAATTATTGTAACACACATATCTCATATTATTCATCAAAAAGATTATCAGCTTGAGATACCGCTCTAACATCCCTCTCACACTGAGATGTAAGAAGGGCGTTGGGGGGGAGCTAGTATCAGAGCCAACTTGAGACTTCACAACCAATGGTAGACTGGGAAGACTACCTAAGCTCGACGTAGGACTAGTATAAACCGAGTGAGTAGGTAGAACGACGATGATGTTGCTACATATAGTTTTTGAGCCAACTAGGGGCTCCATAACCAATGGTGAACTATGCATAATCT
Organism: Limonium bicolor; assembly: GCA_023374045.1. Classification (NCBI taxonomy): domain Eukaryota; kingdom Viridiplantae; phylum Streptophyta; class Magnoliopsida; order Caryophyllales; family Plumbaginaceae; genus Limonium; species Limonium bicolor. The sequence goes on from CM041777.1 coordinate 286,199,260, forward strand.
TCCCTATTTTATTAAAGCTTCTGCATTATTACACCTAGAGTCAGGGTACTTTAAGACTAACTACTTGAGTATCCTGAGACTGTTAGAATTCATATGTAATACGACTAGTTTATGAGTTACTATATGTTTTCTGTCTGTTACACATAATACATGTCTATATATAGACCTGCTATGTTGTTATGAATACTAAGTAATATAGAGAAATATGTTCTTGTTCTCCACTATTCTATAATGTTAATTCTTCTCTGTTTCTCTTCTTCCGTGTTCTGCCTCGCACACATAATTTCTAGTTTTGAAACCTTTTAACATGGTATCAGAGCAATTAGGCTCTTGAATCAAACCAAAAGCTTTCCTCCTCACTGAATCTTTCGTAACCATGGATGAGAATGAATAAAGCACTACAGAATCCAACCAAGAATTCACTGGATAAAGGATCGAGAATCTTGCTTCCACTGCCAACCTTACCGTCCTCTCTAGGTCTCGAACACAGAACAACCCACTATATCTCTCGCATCGACAAAGTTTGACGTCACTAACTTCACTACCTATAAACGCTTAGTGTCAATTTCTTTGAAATCAAAACACAAGTATGGGTTGATCGACGACACCATAGAGAAACCTCAAATTATAGATGAGAGGTATGTTTAATGGGAAAGATGCAACAATACGGTGATGTCATTGATCCTGGCGTCACTCGACAAAGAGATTGCAAAAACTGTGTTGTACTGCGAGACGGCTCGTGATATCTGGCTAGATCTTTGCCGATGGTACGACCATCTAAGTGCAACAGAAATCTACTCTATAAAAGCAGAGATCTATCTGCTGAAGCAAAACACAGACACAATTGTGGCCTATTATGCAAAACTGAAGAAAAAATGGGATCAATTGGATTCAGAGAAAGGGAAGAGGTCCTGTACATGTGGAGTTGGGGCAGATTTTGAAAAGGATAAACAACGTTATAGACTCATCAAGTTTTTGATGAGGCTAAATGAAAATTACAAAACTACAAGGAGTAATCTACTACTGATGTGCCCTCTACCAATAATCGAATAGACTTACTTAATGTTGGATCAAGATGAGAAGCAGCGTGCTCTTATGGAAGAGAAGAACGAGAATACTGAGGGGGAAACATTTGGAACAAATGGGGTTTCCAATCAGAGAGATAAACAATGAAAATTTTTGTTCTGTCTAAGAAAGAAATCGGGACAATAACTAAGAAACAACCACCCAAGTGCACAAATTGTGCCAAAATAGGTCACACTCATAATGAATGCTGGTGGCTCATTGGTATGCCTTTGAAGGATGCCAAGAACAAGATAGAAAGAACCAGTACCAACATCAATGTCGCAGGAGTTAAGAAAGAAGATAGTTATGAAGAAAAAGCTTCAAGCAACATTTAAAGCTCACCTGCTTAAAGCTAGACGATGGACCAAATCAACCAACTAGTGACCTATCTGTAAGAAAGTGCACGGGTCTCAACTTCCGATACAACAGGATCTTTTGGAAGCTTCACGGGTAAGTGTCCACAACCTTCTAAAGATGTTTTAAGTCCGAATCATCTTGAAAAACAGGAATCCATGAACTTGAGTGATACATGGATACTCGATTCAAGAGCAAGTGAGCATCGTTTTGGAAATAAAGCCTTATTTAGTAAACTAAAATCATTGAACTCTATCAAGAATATAACGATGCCAGATGGGCACAAACAAATTGTGAAATTTAAGGGTGATGTTTTGATTGGAAAAACTTTTCTCCTTAAAATTTCCCTTCCTTGCTCCTACTTTTGAATTCAATCTATAGTCTATCAATAAGCTGATAACACAGTTGGGTGCATCTGTAATATTTCACCAAAATTCATGTATACAGCAGGATTATGAACACAAGATACATACACCAATTGGATTTGACAGAAATGGCTTATATATTCTGGATCAAACTGCTCTGTCAAATTTTATGGAGAATAGGAACTTAGATTCTGGTTATATCTCTTGTAATATATAGTAGATGCTATAGCAGGTAAAAATGACTTTCATCTTTGGCACTATAGACTAGGGCATGCCTCAATTAGAAAAATCAAATCCATAGGATTACTGCTAGACTGTAATAATAGAGACACATTACCATGTAGTATCTGTTTTCGACCAAAGGGAAAGAGCCAACCTTTTCCATATTCAGAAACAACAACAACTGATGTTTTTGAGTTGTTACATGTTGATATTTGTGGGCCTATACAAACAGAAACAGGCCAAGGTTATAGATATTTATTAACTATTATGAATGATTTTTCAAGGGGAACACGGACACACCTTTTACAAAACAAATTAGAAGGGTTTTCAAAAATAGTTAAATTCATCAACCTTGCACAAAGACAGCATGGGAATTAGTTAAAACAATCATAAGTGATAATGCCATGGAACTCGGTTCTAGCTTAGAGGGAATTGCGTACTTTAAAAAATTGGGAATCATACATCAAAAATCCTGCCCATGTACCCCTAGCGGAATGGAGTAGTGGAGAGAATGCAAAGATATCTTGTTGAGATTGCTGGAAGTCTACTGTTTCAGTCTGGATTGGAAAAAAAACTAGGGATATTGTGTTTCTTATGTCACACTCCTTATCAATGTGTTACCTGGGAAAGCTATTCAAGGAAAAACACCTTTTGAGATTGTTTATAATAGAAAACCTGCATATGCCAATCTACGCACCTTTGGTTGTCTCTATTACGTTACAAAAATAGGACCAAATAAAAGCAAATTTCACCTACGAGCATCAGCAGGTATTTACCTGGATTTAGTGTAAGGGCAAAAGGCATATAAAATTTTAAACCTTGAAGCTAGACTAATAACTACTTCAAGAGATGTTGTCTTATTCTAAAATGTTTTTCTTCTTAGGGACAAGATTGCGATCTACAACAACACATAGAACAGTATCCAACAAAGACAAGTGACCTCTTCCCACTGGTGATAGACTACAACGTTTCAGAATTGGAACAACATCTTCCGTATTTTACCAATTTAAGGGGGAACAATCTGAACCTGAATCATAATGAACCACTTTAAACTGACAATCAGCAGGAGCATGAATATTCACAACTGTAGACACCAAAAATTCTCACCCCATAAAGCAAATTCCGAAATAATAAGAGGGGTCGTCGCCTTTCTTTTTCAGAAACGTATTAGCGTGCGTGCCAAAACAAAATCATCGTTTTACAATCTTTTTCAAAGTATTTCGTAAAAACACGATTTTCCGAAAATGAATTTCCAAACAATAATCCGGTTTTAAACCCATACCTTTTGTCTCATTGTCTGTTTGCTTACCTATCAGTTTTCTTTTATTTTGTTACTTCTGCGTCCTATTTATTGCTACTTTAATCGTCTCCTAGGATTTATTTTTTATTATTTTGTAGTATCATTTTTATCATTTTATGCCCATTATTATTTCTATTTGTATACGTCATTTGTTACTTATTTGATGAAGTTTCCTTTTATCTTATTTTATTCTATTACTTGTTTATTCAATCTTATTTTTTGCTATTTGTACATGTCTAATTCAACTTCCATTGTACGGTATTCACTTGTATTTTTACTTCCATCACGCTAGTACTATTTCATTATTCTATGTACTTTTAATCATGCTATTTCGCTTATTTATATTTTCATTATGATTTATATTTTATTATTTACGTCCCATCATTTCATAACTGTTCAAAAGAAAACAGTTCATTTTTTTTTGTCGATAAAACCTTTTCTCCCTACTCTCCATTTCCATTTAAAACACTAGTGTTTTTAAAGAATTTCTCAACTCTAGTTACAGCTTTTGTGCTGTTTCTCATGTCTTTGTATCAAGTTCTATGTTAGCTTAGCTGGTTAGTGTAATTGTGGAGGATGGTGGAAGTCCTAGGTTTCAAATCCTAGTGGGTGGGCAAGTTTGAATTCTTTTTTTTACATGTTTGTATCCCTCTGGTCAAACCCGCCTCATGACCTCAGTCAACACACGCCCAGCCCATCCTCACAATGCCCATGTCAGTACCCACACATAAACGCAGCCCAGCCCCCAAGAAAAATTTCAAAAACCCTAGATTTGTTTATAAAAGAGACCATCCCCATTTACGTCGGGAATCAAGCAGAAAAATATAAACTGTGCCCCGTTCCATTCTCATTAATCACGCCGGTCTTACATTGAAACTGTCGAACAGGACACATGTTGTTCTGAACTTCTTTGCATGCTCATCTTCACGGTAATTTACAATCAAAAAAACTGGTGAACCCAGAACACATGCTGGGCACCTTCATTATTCTCTTCGATCACTCATGCGTCTGGGCAACCCATTGGTGGAACGAGGAAACACGTGCTCTGCGCCTTCATCCTCCTTCCTTCTTCACGGCGATTCGCAAGCACTGGTAAAGGAGCATGCATACTCTCTTCTTAATCCTCACACTTTTTTCTGCAACAAACTAGAGAGCAAGGAAGCTCCTGTTTTGCGCCTGCTACATTCTCTTCTTCACGGTTTTTCAACCCAGGCTGGCGAACGAAGAATATACATGCCCAGCTACTGGCAAACAAAGGAATACGTGTCTCTGCTGTCTCCTTTCTCTTTGTGGGGCTTGCGAACAAGGAACATACAAGCTCACCTCTCTGCACCAGCGTACAAAGAACTAACCAGCTCGCATCTTCTCTATTCTCTTCACCTGAAGAACAAGGCACATACGGGCCTGTGCCTTCTTTTGCTTCCTCACATCGGCGAACAAGAAACCAAGCCAACGAAGAGATTTCACACCGAAACGTGCTTGGGACGATGTTGCTGGAGTCTTGTGGTAGAGCCGACCTCCTTCCTCCTGCTTCGTCTTGCTCACACCCACCTCCATTCTCTTCGAGCTTTTCCACGCTTAGCCGCCTCAGTTTTCATTCTCTTCTTCCACAATACTCGACACTTTGAAGCAGCTTCTTCACTGATCTCCTCCACGAAGAATCGGTCGACACCACCTCTTTCTTCTTCGGATTTTCTCTTTTTCTCTCAGCAATTCCCTCTTCCGCCATGGCTACTGCTCGCCGTCCCAGACCCAAAGAGAAGTCTCACCCAAAACTCGACAGCTGTTGTTCTTCCCCATCGAGCTTCTTTCATCTCCCCCCCCCCCCCCCCCCCGAGGAAATCTTGGCGAATTTCTCTCTTCATCAACCAACTACTTTCAAATTTCAGCTGTTTACAAGAAATAAAATTCGAGCCTAATCGCTACTCTCAATCTCGTATGTCTGCGCAAGAGTTATGCTGTTTGGCTTTGATTTCTACGTCTGACGTAATTTTCTTCCTCGCTCGAGACTCGATCGACCACGGCCATGGTGGATCCAAGACTTCTCTAGATCAAACCTGGGACGAACTGACTCCGGATTATCTCACTTCGGGATGTCAAATTCGCACTATTTCTTCTCTGTTGTTTTAATTTACTTTCTGGTTTGCTTAACTGTCATCTCTTTGCTTGGTTTTGAACTCATTTCCAGATATCAATTCTGCCTAATTGTGTGTGGCCTGTCGTTTCGGAAGACTAATAACGGATGTCATCATTCGTTTTCGAACTCAAATTCGAAATCACTTTGTTTCTTTTATATATTTTTGTCCTGATTATCACTTGAATCGTTTGCTAATGCCCATTTTGTCTTTCTTTTCCTCTGCATATGGCCCCTTATGCTTCTGGTTTGAGCATTTCTCGCGCCCTTCGAGACTAGTCAGGAGAGATATTCATTCTTCTTCATCCGTTGGACTGAGACCGACACACAGAGACTCTCTGAAGGGAAGTTGGTGCTTCATAAGTTACCGTTGGTGGATTTAGGCTTGGTATCCATTTCTCCCTGTTTGTTTACATATACGGCTTCTGGTTTGAATAAATATGAATGGTTGACTTCGCTATCACCAAGGAAATGGGGAATAAAATGTGCAGCAGCGATAGCTTAATGACTTGGTATTGTGTTTGATTTTGCCTGATGCCCATTCGACTCAAATGAAGTCTCGTTAACTGTTTTCTTTTAAGTACCGAGAGTAACAAAAAGGAGGGAATAATCGAATTGCAATCTTTGAATCAAGCTTCTGCAAAATCATTTTGTTGGTGTTGGTTTCAGGGAGGTATTGGCGCGATTCCTCTGGTACTTCAGTTTGTATAACCTTGCTGATTATTGAGAGTAACATTGATTTAGAGTTTTCGGACCATTGCGTTTAGGCATTTCAGTTAATGCGTGGTTGGTACAACCACGTTTGACCCTAATTACTTACGGGCAATTTAATTTGTCATTGTTTGTGGCTGATTTGGGTCTGGCTCGATTTTTGTTGTTCTGCTCAATGCGCCTTGTTTTAATTTGGCCTGCCCTCTATTTTCTGGTGTCTCATTTTGGCCGAGGTACATGCGTACATGGCTGTGCTTTGCTGCGTTTTGTCGAACTTGGACTGGATTTAGTTCGCTTGGCTTGGAGCTTACTTTGGATTTTACATGTGGGCTTCAAGCATGACACATCTAGGGTTTGAAAACCCTATTGGTTAGCTTTCTAATTGGAAATAATATTTTCTGATTTCTCTCTTTTCACCTTGACGATTAAACTGCTTCCGACATTAATATTGCTCTTTGCGGATAAGTATTTCGTTTTGAATGTTTAAAGCCACGCAACAGTAGTCGTGACCGATTCAATTTTCTTTGTTGAAGTGTTATCCTAATTGACAAGTTTTACGTATGATTATTTTCATTCATGTGCATCTTTATTGTTTTGATGTGCATGCTTTTATTTCTAACTAAGCCCTAGTTACTATCCCTTAGGACCAAGCCTTAGGATAGAGGGTGAACCCTAAGATTTAGGTGAGCCATGGTCCCATCTAATAAACTGGGTGATCTCTAGACCCAAACCACATCTTATTATAATAACATGTATTAATAAAAACACTTTCTCAAAATTCATCTCATTTTGATTCATCATTTCTTCCCAAATTTTCCAAAGCCCATCAGACCCAAAAATCAAAAGCTCAAAACAATTCAAACAAGGCCCAATGTTCGACCCAATTCCAAACAAGGCCTAATTTTCCCAATCTCAAATGAGGCCCATAGGCCAACTTGGCCCAAAACCAAATCAAGCCTAAGGCCTAAGGCCCATTTCAGCCCAAAAACAATCTTCAGCCCAAATAAAAAGGCCCAAGGCCTCATTTTAGCCCAAAAATAATCTTCAGCCCAACTCGAAAGCCCACCAAGGTCCAATTCGACCCAAACCCTATTTAGCCCAAGGCCCAAAAGCTTAATTCGGCCCATGGTACAATCACCCCAAGACCCAAATTCCAATTGGCCCAAAAGCCTAATTCGGCCCATGGTCCAATCACCCCAAGGCCCAAATTACAATCGGCCCATTACCCACATTGGCCCATTACCCAAATTTGGCCCATTACCCATGATCCTGCCTATGGCCCAAGCCCAAAACCCAAGGCCCACAAACTAAAGCCTATGGCCCAGAGTCCAAAATAGACCCAAGTCCACAAATCAACCCTTTAGCCAACACTTCAAGTCCAACCCAAATCAAATCCTCTCCAAATCTCAAAAAGAAACTCACCCATGAAATGTTATCCAACTTTAATCCAATCCAAGTTCACAAAAACAACCTAAGCCCACACAAGTCAAACCAAGTCCACAAAAGTCAAACCTTGACCAAAAACATTGACCTTGACCAAAAATTTTGACCTTGACCAAAACGTTGACCTTGACCAAAAACGTTGACCTTGACAAAAAAGCGTTGACCTTGACCAAGAACGTTGACCTTGACCCAACTTTGACCCAACCCGAAACTCAATCCAAACCAAACTCAACCTCAATCCAAACCGAACTCGACCTCAATCCAAACCAGACTCGACCTCAATCCAAACCGAACTCTAATTCAATTCAAACCTATTTCATTCAGCTCAATTCAACTCAAACCTAGATACATTTCATCCAATCCTCACTCAACTTGTAAATTTCATTCAAACTCCCAAAACCAAAAAAAGAATTTCAAACCATCACTTTATTCAAAAAGGAACCATTTTGTGGAATTTTAAAGGAAAAACTCCTTCTCACAATCACAGAAAACTCTTCTCAATGCAGAAAGTTCTTCTCACATATACAGAAAGTTTTCTCCTAAAACATTTCTCAAAATCAGTGTTTCTTCATCAAGAATTCCGAACAACTTCAAAATTTTTCCAACTCAGTTTTTAGACTCAAAACTAAACCGTTTTCGGGGAACATGGGATGTCTAACATCTTCAAAGAATGTTTTCTTCCTAGTTAGGCATCACTTGTCTCCCTTCCAAAATAAAAATCCGAAGCGGGGCACTGGGGTCATAACCTCCCTTGTCACAGTCTGGATCTCTTTAGGCGGGGCATTAGGGTGACAAACCTCCCCTGATTGCAGCCTAGATTTTTACAAGGCGGGGTGCTAGGGAAGTAACGACCTTCTTAGTCGCAGCCGGGATTTTAGAATCATCTAACTCCCTTCCGCTCGATTTCAATGTTTTCGGTTTTTAACGTTTTAAAACCCGGGTGTTTGAGTCGTTATTAGGGTTCGGCCGAGAACATCTCATTCATGGTGTTTCTCTCTGAATCCTATTTTTCGACATAAATTCATTGCCCCATCTTTTGAGCCTTGGCACTTACCATTAATTAAGTGTCATGTTCGAGGGGGTACATAGGGTAATCCTTCGGGATTATCCGCCCTTTTACAACAAAAAAGGATTTTTCAGTTTCAAAAACTGTAAGAGAGACGATTTTGACAATCATTCCTCCAAACAATTATGTCTTCCATCATCTCACTCTAAATTCGAAATATCCCAAAACCTCAACCCTTTTTAAACCTCAAACCTAAAAAACCCGGGATCTCTCCCAAATACCAATTGCCTCACACATACCCAAATCATCTTCAAAACCCCAAATCATTCTAAATTCAAACCATCACCCAAATCTTGACTTCTTCCAAACTTCTAAAGTCTCATAGGCCCGAGCGCCCACAGACTCGAACATCTCATTTTCCCAACCATCTTAAGATTTCAAACGTCTCACAGGCCCGAGCGCCTCATAGACTCAAACACTTCAACCTCTTCCGCCATTTTAATATTCAAACGTCTCACAGACCCGAGCGTCTCATAGACCTTGATATCCCATGCCACCTACTACATGAACATCTCAAATGTCTCATAGACCCGAGCGTCTCATAGACTAACCTCTCAAACATCTTAAAGACCTTCAAAACCCCAAAATCTCCAAAATCCAAAAATCCTGAACTACATAAGGGTTGATCTCAACAGGGAGTTGAGTACGTAGGCAGCCCATCTAGGGTGCGACCCCATTCCAATCAAAAACCCCTTTTCCTCACTCTAAGGTGTTCTTCATACCTCTAAAAACATTTAAATCCCCTCTAACTCCCACAAACCCTTGACTTCTTCAATTCTCAAAATCAGACTCATAATCTTTCATTTTATACTCATTCGAATTCGTCGATTCTTATTCTTGGCGCTAGCTTGGCAGAAAAGCTCACCTCATCCACTCGTTTTCTCTCCTACTGTCCTAATCCTATACATGGCTCTCAAATGAATCTCTTTAATAAGGTTTTGAAAGAAGGTAATCCTGACAATTGGAGACCGAGGTTTTCTCGGGCACCAATCCGAAGTCGTGGTCGTTGCCACTTCTAAGGGGTGTAACCCAGTGCGAACCCACCATAGAATCTCTGGCTTGATCAGATAAGTCCTATCCATAGGCAATAAATCATCAGGGTCAATTAACGGTTCTTAGAACCCTGTTCCTTTCCTTCCTAGTTCATTTAGGTCAAACTAGGTGGCGACTGTAGTCAATTCCGCCTTATAGAGGCATAAGTCCGCGTGGGGCCCATTGAGAGCGGGTGTAGTGTTCACTTACACTCCCCTTATGCTTCTGGGAAAGACGGACGATGTAATAGGTATTTGATGGATGCCAGAATAACGGGTTTTCACCCTCCACAGAATGACAATTTCTAGGATCTCGACTTTTTAGTTAGATCATATTTAGATACACCCCCCCCATACCGAAAAATCACCCTCCACAACAACCAAGTCCAATCTTAAGTAATCGAACTGATGATACAAAAAACTTAGAACAAGAATCTGGTGAGCCATGCAGCAAAGAATCAAAAAGTCATTAATCAGAATCAAAGAATTATCTATCCCTTGCTGATGAAGGGAATCAGTACAATATTTCCTCCGATCATCATCCCACATTAGAGCAAACACAACCTATCACAAGGAGATCAAAGAGACTTCATAAGAAATCTGCATACCTTGAAGACTAACAGTGAGGACACATCACCGCTGATATTTTTATAGGAAATTTCAATGAGAGACTGAGAAAGAGGGAAGAAAGTGGTAGTTGTCCTGATAACTTAGAGCAGGACAATAATGTTAATTATATTCCAAAAGCAAACATTATCAACTTGTGCTTTGACTGCATCTATAAACAACTTCATGCAGGTTATGGATAAACTTTGTGAACTAAAGACTTATACTAAAGCTCTAAAAGATCCAAGATGGCGAGAAGCAATGAGGAAAGAATTCCAGGCTTTGGAAGACAATAAAACTTGGACTTTTACCAGCTTACCACCAAAGAAAAAGCCCATAGGATGTAAATGGGTGTTTAAAATAAAACTGAAGGCGGATGGGACTCTCAAGAGATTCAAGGCCCGTCTGGTTGTCAAGGGATACACACAGAGATATGGATTGGACCATGAGGAAACATTCTCGCCAGTGGTGAAGCTTACTACTGTGCGAGCTCTAGTTATAGTAGCTGCAAGAAGAAGTGGATTATGGATCAGCTAGACGTCAACAATGTGTTTCTGCATGGAGACTTGCAGGAGGAAGTGTACATGACTCTGCTAGAAGGGTTGTACACTGCACAAGAAAACTAAGTTTACAAGTTGAATAAATTCTTGTATGGACTGAAGCACGCCTCGAGGCAATGGCACTCCAAATTAGGTGACTTCTTGTCAAAACTAAAGTATATTCAATCTTTAAATGATTAATCTTTGTATTTTAAAAGACAAGGAAACAATGTGACATACTTAGCCATCTATGTAGATGACATATTGGTTATTGGTAATAACACAAAAGAGATAGATCATTCAAAGAAGAAACTTGATGAGACTTTTAGGATCAAGATTTCAGAAAGCTTAGTTATTTTTTAGGAATGGAATATTTAGAAACCGATGAAGGCATTAATAACCCAAAGGAAGTACATTACTAAAATTATTGATGAGTATAAACTTTGGGACTGTCATAGTGTTGTTTTCTCCCTTGCAGGCAGGTGTTAAACTATACAAGGATTCTAGGAAACAACTAGAGAACCCTACTGAATATCGAAGGCTGATAAGAAGACTTAACTATCTCACCAAAAACGGCTAGATCTCTCTTTCAAGGTGCAACATCGAAGTCAATTCCTACAGAGCCCAACTATAGACCATCTAAAGGCAGGTTTACATGTGCTTCAGTACTTAAAGGAACTCTAAGATTTGGACTACTCTTTAACAATAATGCAGAAACCAAATTAAGAGCCTACTACGATGCAGATTGGGCATCTTGACCCATCTCAAGGAAATCGGTTTCTGGATTTTACATAGCCCTCAGAGGATCACCCATCAGTTGGAAGTAAAACAAGCAGGTCTCCATCTCCCTTTCTTCAGTTGTGGCTAAATACCGATCAATAAGAAAAGTAACTACAGAATTGAGTTGGCTAACTCATTTATTACATAATTACAAGTAGAAGGAATTACCCAATTCCTCTGCACTACGACAATCTTTCTACAATACATATTGGATGAAACCTCGTCTTTCATGAAAGAACAATGTGTATTGAACTCGATTTCCACTTTTTTCGCAAAAGGTGTATGAGGGTCTGATAAACTTGGAGTATGTACCAACACGAGTATAAGTTGCTGACATACTGACCAAGCATGGCACAGGAACAAACTATACTGAAGCAATAAGCAACATGGGGATGATAAATCCAACAAGCTAGAAGGACGAGGGAGTGTGGAGTTTCTTCAGCAAGCTTAGTTTTAAAGAAAACCTTAAGCTTGAGGGGGAGTGTTAGAACTTATATGTAATACAACTAGCTCCTGAGTACAATGTGGTTTCTGTCTGTTACACATACAAGTCTATATATGTAGACCTGTTATACTGTTATGAATACTAAGTAATATAGAGAAATATGTTCTTGTTCTCCACTATTATATATGTCAATTCTTCTCTGTTTCTCTTTTTCCGTATTCGCACACATAATTTCCAGTTTTGAAACCTTTTAACACAGACATCCTATAAATCCTACACATAGCAATGTTTTTTGAATTCTCTAGTTTGTAATGCTTCAGTTAAACTCTGGCACCATGGAGTTTGAGTTTAGTCTCATTGCCACCCCAAGATCTTTAAGTATTTAAAAAAAATAGTTGTGATGTTTTTGTTGCAAAGCGAAGGGCCATCATCCCGCTTTGATTGTAGTGTAACCATGACCAATGAAACTTCATAACATTCATATGGATATAATGGAGCCTTTAATGTTAATACTTATGACGGATTTCAACTTTTCATCAGTTTCATTATGTTGATTATTCAGCCGTGCTCTATGAATATATATGATGCACAATATATCTTTCGCTTTTGATGATATCGAATTTCCTTGGGTGAACACTATTTCAATATATACTAATAAATTTAGAAATTGAGTGTTTAGATAATGCATTTGAACTTGCCACCAGATTCTAGGGATTGATTTCTTCAAGGAAAACGTAATTATACACCAACATCATGTGTCTGCATGACCGAGCAGAATGGGTGGTATAGTTAGTAAAATTGGTAGAGCTCGCTTTAGTGAATTCCACTATCCTTCTAGGGGATTACATTTTGTATGCAAATTACCTAATCAACCGCTAACCGTTTAAAGCTATCTACAGCGAGGCACTCGTTAATCGTTAATTTTTTTTTATGTGTATGTTGACTACATATTAACAAAAATAGACCAGAAGAATTTGCAGAAGTAAAAGGAAGATTGAATGCCAAATTCAAGTTCAAAGACCTTGGTCATGGGATTTCATTCCACTAGCACAGTCAAAGAGTGATCCATTTGAAGTTCGATCGCACAAGAAATTTAAAGAATTTTGCTCTAGCAACTTTTCTTATGCACTTGGACCTTTGAATTACAGAACAATATTGAGGATACACAAGAATCCCGTAATACATTTAAAGAAAACCGACTACTTATTTTATTATTAATCTGCATTTTGAGCAAGAAAATTATGATTATGAATGAAACTTTCTAGTGTTCCCAAACTAAAACAAAGGAAATGAGAGGCTACAGATCTCTTAAGTATCACTTCTTCATTATGCTCACTCGTTTTTGATTTCGCACTTGTCAAAACTGTAGACACCAACACTAAATTTAACATGTCAATATTGAACTGGATTACGATGAATTAATCCACTAAATTGATTATAAGATCAATTTTAACTTACTTGGATCTTGATCTGTTTCTTCTGCGGTGCCATCGAAATCACAAGTGCCACCATTAGCTTTTTTCTTCATCCAGTAATCATTGTAAACATATGCAGCCATCTTTTTAACGTCACCAGCCTTACGGCATGGTCTTCCAACTTGAACTGGCCCACAATCAGCACCATTTTGACAAGCCCAATCCAATGCCTTTTGAACCGCATCATAAGTGCTTGTATTCTTTGGTACACACCACTTGCAGTAATGCTCTATTTAAAAGAAAATGTTTATAATAAACCTTTTAGTTAATTAAGAGTATTATGATACTGATCTTCCTCAACAATAAACCACAATGGACTAATTAAGAGATAATAATGAAAGAATTCATAATGTTGGGGAATTAGATTATTCTTACTTGGAATTTTGCATTTGTCAAAACCTGTTAATTACAATATAATTAATATGTTAGACAACAATTTAATAAAAGAAGGAATATTTCAAATTACAATTTATAAGCATTCATCTTACTTGGATCTACATTTGTAAAGTTGCCCGCACCATCAAAGTCACAAGATCCACCTTGGGCTTTAGCTTTTTTCCAATAATCGTTAAAAGCATAACTTGCCATTGCTTTGTTATCGCCTTCCTTGTAGCAATCGTTTCCCTTTTGAATTGGAGTGCAATCAGCCCCATTCTGACATGCCCAGTCTATTGCTTTTTTCAATTGCTCATCTGTTGCACCTTCCTTTGGGCCACACCACATGCACTCCGCTGTATATATATGGCAAAATATGTTAAGTAACAACACAACATTCTAGTTCAAGAGAAGAAGAGACATTTTTTGATGCTTGTCTTACCCGTTATCATCCCAGCAAGTGACAAGAAGAGAAGACCTGCCAGAGCGGCAGAAAGTGTATTGTTTGCCATCTCGTAAACGTTTATGTTTTTTTTTTCTTTCCTCCACTCAGATCAAGGAAGAAGGCGTCTTGAATGGTTTAAGCTTATTCGATTGGGGCCTTATATAGCTAGGGGTGACCTGATTTATCGGATTTTCTGTAATATTTTTTGAGTGAATAGATTACCATTAATTCTCTACAATATAGTAAACTTGAATTGATTTTTTTTTGATAATTAGTAAACTTGAATTGATCATGTGATTAGTCCACTTTTTACTCTCAAAAGCCAACGAACTGCCATCCATTTCCCCTCGTTTTAAAGGGGTTCACTTTCTATTTTGATTTGTATGTACGAGTAGGAAAGACAAAATGTGTGACAAGGCGATTCTTTTGCTCATTTTGTGTAGATTATTATGTTCTACTCATTTATTCTTAAGCAGTTGTGTTATACTGGAATAGGTCCAAGGTTCTTACATGTTTAATAAATAGGTTAAGATATCTAATTCACACCAGCCTTTTGTTGAAAAAAATGTTAGAGCATAATTAAACAAAATAATTTCAGATAATATATAAACTAAATCATTGATAAATTAGTCAACTTCATTGGAAAATTATTTATACCCAAATCCTAGAATATATATATATATATATTACTTTTGGTATCGACATGCATGGTATGTTATCATAAGCCATAGGGATTTAACCCTTCGGTAAGATATGTGCTTGTATTAATGATTATGTTAATGGAAAGTTATAAATTCAGGACTTTTGATCTCAGGTATCACTTCACTTGACCTTGTGTGGTTGATGATGAGTTGCATTTGTTGGAGCGTTTAAAGGGTTCTGATGATCTCTCGGTTGAATTCAGTAGATCTTTTGAGGGGTCATAGATGGATAGAAAGTACTCGCTAGCAAGAAGTTGAACGCATGCCAGCTTGATTGATGATGGTTTATCCCAAGTGTATCAATTTGTCTCCCTTAATGGAAGGGATAGGGAGGCTTTAATATACAATGTGGTGCGACTGGGGTCGAGACTGGGTAATGAGTAGAGAGGTGGGGGAGAAGGTGGTATTTGACGGGACAAAAAGCTGGGATGGAGATAATAATGAGGAGGGGTGGTTGTCAGGAAGAGGGCTAACTTCGGACAGGAACCGACTGGGGACAGACCGCCGATAGGAGCTTATCTTTTAAGAGAGGGGTGTTCCGGTGTTTTAGTAGCAGTTCCAGAGGAGATACAAAAGGCATTGATAAAGGTATTGCCTCGGGGAGACGCATCAGAATTCCTTTTATTTTACCATCATCATTACTCCTCTTCCGCAGATAATGTCACCAATACCGAGAAAGCATCCGGGAAACAGCGTCTCGTACTTCTGTTCATTACTCTTTGGATATTCCCGATATGAGGACGTTTCCATTGACACGAGTGGGGCAGTTGGAGGCTTTGTCGCTTGCTCAGCCGCCTGTTTTGCCGCTGTAACAGTATCGTCTTCTGGTTGCAGGTCTTTTGCCACCGCGCAGGGTTCTGTAGGATTTGTCGCTTCCGATCTATTTTCATTGTTGTGTTGGGTAATTTCATCTGACCAAAATTCTATGATCCCAATCTTGCAAGTGATGCCCTCTACTTCTGCCAGGATCTCTTGATTTATTATGGCCATATATGTTGTTTCTACCTGGACGTGAGCTTCTAAGAATGTAGGAAGTCTTTGCATTCTGAGTCAATTCTGCAAATATGCCCAAGATGTCTGGTGATGGCATGTAAAGTTCTTTCCGGCCATGCTTGCAGTGGGATCCCCCGGATTGCTACGTTCGTTGCTCTCTTGGCTACTTGGTCATCAGGCTGCCATGGTCTCCTTTCCCAGTCAATATTATCTCCATTCTAACCGTTCTGAAATTTTCTGCGCTATCGTGGGATTTAAAGATCAAGATGAATTTGTATTCCGATAGGCAAATGATTCCTTCCAGTTCCTCACCCCAATCTCTCATCTTGATCTTAATATTTTTGTGTTCTGTTTGTGATTGGGTGACAATTAGTACTCCCCGTGACAGCTTCTCCTTCATGACTACATCTGGAGCGAGACTAATGTGGCTAGTAGGTTGGGTCTCTACGTTGGGAGGTGGGCTGCAGTGAGGTGGAGAAAACATTCTTTTTGAACTCATGTCTGTTTGGGGAGTTTGCATTCTCTGAGCCCATCTTTGAAGGGGTGAAGTGTCTGTTGAATGCTGTTTGAGTTTGTAGCCTGTTTCTGTCCACCGTCATATCGTTAGTTTCAAATATTGCTTATCCGCCTCTGATTTGAGTTTGTATTCCACAAACCCATATCTCGTTTTTGTGCGTATTCTTGGTATCTTGGGAAAGCGAACACCTACGATCTGTCCATAATTATCGAAGAGCTACCAACTAGTACCAGGCCTGATAGCTGGGTTGATATTATCGATGAACACCGTCCCTCCCGGGGTTGGTATTCGAGCAGGATTGATGTTTTCTATGACCATGTCTACTAGCAGTGTGGGTTGGGGAATATAAGGCGAATGTAGTGAGGAGGTTGGGGGTATTGGAAGCTTTGGAGTGGGTGACGGTAGCTGTGCTGGTGTTAGTAGACAGGGTTGTTGTTGTTGGTGAAGGCATGGTGGCCGTTGTGTTGTTTGGGTAGAGGGTGAGGAATTTAGGAGAGAGGAGGGAGCGAGCCATTGCTTTTTTTCCCACGCGTACTTAACTGGTTAGCAAGATCAACCAAGTTAAATCATTATCAACCTCGTATCCTTATTTGTTTTCAACATATATACAGTTGAATAGCACAAATTGTTGAAAATGATAATCAAGTTCTCACATGTCCTGCATGACTTCGTAATATACTATCGTAGAAACAAGTGAGACTTGGTTCACTTGTCATATTTAGATGCTAACACTTCAACCTTTACCCTATATTGGTAAATACAATTGTCATCTTGTCATTTAATCCTTTTAAAATGTATATCAGTTGATATCATATGTGAAGAAGAATATGGGAGAAAACCATGTACTCTCCTCTCTCCGCTCTATTTCCCCCACCGCATAAATCACAACACAAAACTAGCCACCACCACAAATAATACTCAAGCACAATACCCCTGGCCACCACAAACGCCCCAAACACAACCCCCTCCCCCCCAAACACGTTCACCTCAGCACCACAACCACCCGTAAACACTTTTACACCGTTAGAAACCACACACAAATATGAGCTGAGGGTACACAAATAACATGCAAGTGGAGCAGATTTTGATGGAGTCTAAGGTCCCATTCGGACTTTTCCGAAAAAGCTGGGTTTACAAGATTTATAATAAAGCTTGATATAGTTAACAAATGTAACTTGACAAGTGTACCATAGTTGTGCAGTAAATAATGTTGACATCTGTCCATCACTTTAACTCAAAAGTGCATTAATCCTCTACTCGCACCAAATGAACGGGACCTAAGACAGTCTTCGTGGACAATCTACAAGAAGGAGTACATTTGGGAACATTATGGAACGGCTTATGGACAAATCACTAGTGTTTACACACCCTAAAAACGCCGCATCGTCACAAACACCAAATATGCTTTTTTAAATATGAGAACAAAGTGCAAGCGGAAGTTGCCATTGTAGAGACTAAGAGAATATGGCTAGAAGGTAGTGGCGGACCCAAAATTTTAAATTAGGTGTGTTAAAATTATAAATTTAAAATTTTGAATTTAACAATAAGCTTTTATATAATATTATATTAAAGTTGTGATCATATTAACAATAGATTAGTAATATAATGCCTATAGTAAAATAAATTTTAATTATATTATTAAAAACAATAAACAAACATATTATTCTTAATCAAAGTTAGTTAAGCATTATTCACATTACTGAACAAACTAGAAGAATATATTTAAATTGACAAGTAGCAAATGTTGATCAACAAATTCAGTAATTAACTTTAAGGTATTTGTTGTTCCCAGAGTAAAAAGGATAAAAAGGTGGGAGTGCATAATAAATCAAGATTAGAGAAAATAAAAATATTAAATCATGAAATAAAGATACAATTAAAATATATAAGGACTAAAACAAACTAAAAAATTTAAGTAATATTATTAAGGTGATTCTTTAGCCAACTCAAAATAAACAAATTGCATTAACCATATTTAAACTCAACGCATATTTATCAACACAAGAGTCTCAAACCACCTAACTAAATATGATTAGTTATAGTATATAAATAATTTTAGCTTTATTATAATTATAATGTATGTGTGTCAGCTGACACACTACGCTCTACATTTGGTCTGTCCGCTAGAAGGAATGAGGATTTTACACAACTTACAAGACCGAGAAGGACGCGCGCGGAGACAGACCATCCAACGAAACACAATCTAGCCACCACCACCACCACAGGCATCACCACCAAGGCATGACCAAAGCACCAATGAAGAGGATCGTTGAACTCAAACTATAAAGCAAGGAAACCCCATGCCCCCAATTGTAGATTGAAGGAAAACTCTCAAGGACCGGTTAAGCTACCGCCATCGGAGAGTCTAATACAAAAGCTTGACAAAAGCATCCTAATCCACACTAGAACGAAAGCAAGTACAAAACAAATAAAGAGGCTATGACAGCGAGCGAAGGAGTAGAGCACACCATTATGCCATAGTCAGATCTTAATTGAGTTCAGAGCTATATTCTGTGAGGAACAGGAGAGGCAAAAGTTCTTACGAAGTAAAAATGGAGTCAGTAGTGGGAAGTGGAAGCTTGAAAGATGAGTTTAAAACAATTTTTTTTTAGATAATTGGGCATATAGTCATATTATTAAGGTTGGCCTGGAATGACCAGGTGGATGGGTTGATAACGGCCTCATTAAAACCTCCCCCTAATAAAACCCAGTGGGAAAAGATCTAGGGAGGAAAAAGAATACCCACCACATCCAGTTACAGCCTAACATCCAGGTAATCAAGCAACGGAACAACAAAGAGAGTTTGAACGTTGCAAGTATGCAACTGTGTCCAAGACAAACAGACTCATAACTTAACAAATAAATAAATAAAACTACTACATTATTTCTACCCGGGTCCCCTTACAAATAATCCTTAAGTGATGCTACACAAGGAAGGTAGTACACGTCAAAGGAGATCTCTCCACCAAACTTTGGTCCATTTCCAAATCCCGATCTTAATTTGGATACAAGACGTTCCATATCACATGTTTCCCCACGGAAGACCATAGTATTACGATGCAGCCATATGTAGTAGACACAATAACAGAATGTGGACTTCCACAATCGCTTTGCTTTGCCTAGCAACGGAACCGAAAACCAGTCAGCGTAAATGTCACTTACCGATGCCTTGAAGCTAAAGCTCACATTCCACCATTTTAGTATCAGGTCCCACGCTCGTGATATCCTCGGACAGTGGAACAGTACGTGCTCAACAGTTTCCATAACTCTATTGCACCAGGGGCAAAGACTCTGACCAAGGGGGATAATATTTCGTTCAAACAACATTTCCCTAGTTATCAGTCTTCTTAGAAGTGTAAACCAAATTGTCATACCCACCCTGGGCTCACATAACCCCTTCCAGATGGCTTTTAATTCCAGAACAGGCATTTCAGTCGGCGCACCAGTGGAACTAGCGGACAGGGAGGAGCATATTTCTTTAACCACAGATGACTTACCTCCAGAAGTCCAAGCACATGATTCACCAATACATCATACAACAATAAATAATACACTACAAACAATAATAATTTTTATCGGTTTCGAAATTTGTAATCTAATTCACCATTTATTAGTTAATGAATGATAATATCAATTTTAATGAATCATAATATCAAAATTAATGAATCATATTATCATTTTAGTGTATCATCATACACATGTAAAATAATTTTTTAAAAGTTGTCAAAACATATTCATGACTCGTCTTGTTTTGAAGAGCTTGAATTTAGGTGAATAGTGATATATATTTTTCCATTTTGGACTTATATATTGAAAGTTACAACTATTTACAATTAATATAGTAAAAAGAGTCCAGTCAGCAAACAATCCAGTCAGCAGCTGACTAGACTGCCAAGTGGATAGACTATTCCATACTGCGTGCGAACTACCCGCTTCTTCGAATTTGCGTAGTCCAATATGTATATCAATTGATATCATATCCCTTGTATGATGTTATAGTAATCCCACTCCCAGATCCAAGTGGTAACCATTTGATCTCTACAATGACTGTTATGGTTTAATAGAAGTTAATCTCGTGATATGATTCAAAAATCATAGGCAAAATGAATATTTGATATTTAATATTCTAATTAGCTTTGCTTATAATAATAAAGATTATTTCACACTTTCTAGTAATTCAAAAAATTATTTATGTTATTGGTTATAGTAGCAATTTACTGTTGCTTGTAGCAAAAGCTAGTCAAGGTTCGACAACGCTTTTTGTTGCTGCTTTCTATTCTCATAGCTGTTTTGTATGGCGGTTTTGTCGCATAATATAGTGGTTTTTGTGAAATACCTTAAATATTAATTACCCTAAATAATAAGGGATTAATTAAATGAAAGAACTTACCAATGATTAGTCATTGAAGGAAAAGGGCTAATGAGCAAAACTCATCAAGAAATATTATAACCTCTAAACGTACATATATAAACAAATATGTAAAGTCCAAAATGAGCACCTATAGACACCGAATATCCTACCACATTTTCATTTATTCGACGTTAGTAAGTTTGGTTAAATATTACAGTGTCGTCGTACATTGACTTTCCTTTGATTGCATCAAACTCAGTCAATGGATGACATCTGTAACATCGAATATTTTACCACATTGTCGTTCATTTGTGCACACAAGTTTTTGTAGTTAGATGGTAAAGGTAATTAAATTATGCTAGAGGTCATAAGTTCAAGGCACAACAATTACACTTTTTTGCGTTTAGTTATTTTTAATCATTACTTTCTTTATTCTCATTAGATTATAACGTTGGTTATATTGGTTTAGTTTGTTATTTTAAATTTCTATTTATCAAGGATTACACTTTTTATATTTTTAATTTATTATTAGCTTTTTTTTATTCTTATAAGATTGTATCGTTGGTTATTTTACACTGTCACTCTAAAAAAAGAACCCTTAATTAATTTATTTTGTGTCATTTTATTCTATTAGTTAACCCTATTATTTAGGAGTACGTTCAATATATTAGCTTTCATTTTTTCATAGTTTTATCTATTCTATTTTATTTCTATTAGTTGGCTCTATCAAATCCCCCAGCACCACCAAGGGTCAAAACCATACCGTGCACACTGTTCATGACGACAACCTTCATCTTACCACAAGCATTTGGAACTTCCGTTCGTGACCAGGTAAGATAGGTAAGTCTTTGTTAAATTTTTTTGGTGCCCTCTTACATTGACCTTCATCGGATTACATCCAACTTCGTCAATGGGTGGCATCTACGTAGACACAAAAAAAATGTAACATGACAACTTCTTCATTATCTATCATCTGGACGATATAGACACTTCAGGACTGGTAAGCCCCACATCTTAAATAGGTAAGGCTGGTAAGTTTGGTAAAATATGACGGTGTCGTCATACATTGACTTTCCTTTTATTGCATCGAACTCAGTCAATGGGTGGCATTTGTAGACACCGAATATTTTACCACATTCTCATTTATTTGACCTGGTAAGCTTGGTTAAATATTACGGTGTCATCATACATTGACTATCCTTTGATTGCATCAACTCAGTCAATGGGTGGCATCTGAAGACACCGAATATTCCCATATTTTCATTTATTTGTGCACACAAGCTTTTGTAGTTAGATGGTAGTTGTAATTAATTTTAGACTAGAAGTCACAAGTTCAAGGCATAAAGATTACACTTTTTGCATTTAGTTATTTTTAATATTACTTTCTTTATTCTCATCAGATTATAGCGTTAGTTATTTGGGCTTAATTTATTATTTAAATTTCTATTTATTGAGGATTTCTATCAAGGGTTGCTATTTTGTATTTTAATTTATTATTTAGTTTTTTTATTCTCATAAGATTGTAGCGTTGGTTGTTTTAGTATGTTTTCCATTTCATTTCCTTTTTACTATCTACTATTCCCCTTTTGTTATTATCATTTCCATGTTTTGTAGGACAAAAAAAAGAACACTTAATTAATTTATTTTTTTGTGTTATTTTATTTTACCTTTCATAGTTTTTTCACTTATTCTATTAAAGCATGGTTATCAATGGTTCTTATGGGTTCTTAAGTAAAAAATAAATATAAAAATATGATGTGGAAGGAGAGGTGTAAGAACTCTAATTTTGGATTCTTCGGGAAGAACTTTTTAAGAACCCATTAATGGGACCCACCATCTTTTTTTCTCTAACTATAATATGTTAAATATAAATATTAAATTTTTAAATATTTTAAAACCTTATTTATATAATATAATAAATAAATAAACTAAATACATCAAAATTCTTAAAATCTCATTCTCTATAAAATGAGATCCATATTGACCATGTTTTTCATATTTTTAATATATATTTATTTTAGGTAAATTAATACTTATTTTTTGTATTTTGGTGATATATAAATATAATATTAAATATACATGAGAAATATAATATGTACCAATGTATTCATTTCAAACTTTATTATAATATTTTAATCCTAAATATCGTGTGAAAAAATAAAAAAATTACATTAATAATACATAAATAAATTGTATTTTATTTTTGTTTCAAAAATATAATAAACTTTGATCATGCATACAATATTAAGTTAAGATTATTTGTGAATTATTAAAAATAGTAGTACTAATAATTAAAGATTGATATTTGTATTCATATAATACTTAATAAGTAAAAATAAAATAATATGGCAAATGGAGAGAGTTTAAAACCAAACAATGAGTTCTCTAATGTTGGTAAAAATTAGACATGGTTCTTAAAATGATGTGGCATGACAAATAGAAAGAGAGTGTTAAGAACCCAAATTTGGGTCCGTTGATAATCATGCTCTTAGTTGACCCTATTATTTAGGAGTACGCTCAATTTATTGTCTTTAGCGTCATTTTATTTTATTTTTCATAGTTTTTATTTATTCTATTTTATTTCTATTTGTTGACTCTATTATTTAGGAGTACGTTCAATTTAATGTTTTGGTGTCATTTTATTTTATTTTTCATTGTTTTAATTTATTCTATTTTATTTCTATTAGTTGAGTCTATTATTTAGGAGTATGTTCAATTAATTGTTTCGGTGTCATTTTTTTTTTGTATTTCATAGTTTTTATCTATTCTATTTTATTTATATTAGTTAGCTCTATTATTTAGGAACAACGTTAAGTTATTTTCATTTGTTGTCATTATATTTTATTTTACATAGTTTTTTTATCTATTCTATTTTATTTATATTAGTTGGCTCTATTATTTAGGAACACGTTAAGTTTATTTTAGTTTGTTGTCATTTTAAATTCCTAGTTTTTTTATCCATTCTATTTTATTCATATTAGTTGGCTCTATTATTTAGGAACACCTTTAATTTATTTTCGTTTGTTGTCATTTTATTTTTCATAGTTTTTATCTATTTTATTTTTTATATATTTGTTGGCTCTATTATTTAGGAACACTTTATTTTCGTAGTTTTATTTAATCTATTAGTTGACATTGTAATATTGAGAAATGTGGTTGAGGACTAATTTTTACTACGATCAATTTCTTTCGTTTTTTAATTCTTTTTTTTTACCCACTCACCCCACTCTCAATTAGGGAATTTATTATTATTATTATTATTATTATTATTATTATTATTATTATTATTATTATTATTATTAATAATAACAGTAACAGTAATAATATAAGGGAAAATTCACAAAGATACCACTGTGAAAGTTTCTAATTCCATAAAATACCACTGTTTTTTTCGTAATTTAGGTTTAAACATGCTTAAACGTTGTCCAAAATTGATGAAATTTTACATGAATGATGATAAGTGTTATATTTTTGTCCAAATCAAATTTGAAGTTTTTTAAGCTCATATGTGACATGTGGGACCCATGAACATATCACAATGTTCATTGGGTCCCACATGTCACATATGAGCTTAAAAACTTCAAATTTGATATTGGACCAAAATATAACACTTTAGCATCATCCATGTAAAGTTTCATCAATTTTAGACAACGTTTAAGCATGTTTAAAGCTGAATTACGAAAAAAAAAATGGTATTTTGTGAATTAGAAACTTAAACCAGTGGTATGTTGTGAATTTTCCCCTAATAATAATAATACTAATATAATAATAATAATAATAATAATAATAATAATAATAATAATAATAATCCTTCCATATTCTTAGGAGTAAGAGATATCTCTCGCACGTTGATCAGTTCACGCTCCACTACCCCATAATTTACTCAACTCTTTGTTATGCAAATGCTTATAAAATATCGATCTGAAAAATCTTTGAAGAAAATAAAACATACGATACAACATGGAGGAGATACATTAACTGGAAGAAAAAAAGGACTGGAGGAAAAACATAGCATCGCAAGCGTGAGAACAACACATTGTGGATGAAGTATAGTTTCAAGCTGAAGAACCCTTCCTTGAGTCCCATCATTGTCCAGTCAGATTGAGAGGAAGGCGCACCCCTTTCGATAACGCGAAGTCTTGTCCCATTCCGGAGGTTCACCAGCACGAGTCATCATTACGTGGTTAAGACGAGGAGGTAACTTTGCAGAGAGCCTTCCCCCATCACCAGTTGCTGCAACACAAAGTGAAATTTTTTATACCATGGACGAAGGATCAGCACCCAGTAATCCGGCAAATCGTGCCTCACCCTCCATTGATTTCTCATCTTTCATCATGAAAATGGAAGAATACATGCAACAAATTGAGGAGCGTTTGGAGGCTAGTGAAGAATGTGCAAAGGCTATTGAAGAAAAATTACAAGCTCTAACCCAGCTATTGCAAGGACGTACTGAGCTAGTGGTCTAAGCCCATCATCACAACCCCAAATAATAACCTGAGCTTTAAGGTTGATCAGTACCCTCCGGGATTTACACCACCACCACTCACTCAGCCAACCCAAACTTTTACCGTTCACCAAACCCCCACTTATTTACCCCACAAAAGCCACTCAAAACTGTCATTCCTTCAATAGGGCAAATTGCTAGCCAACAACCATTTCCACACCCACACACATCAAACCTTACCCATACCACCTTTCATGTCAAACCACCACATACCACAACCAACCATCCCTGTTACTATCCCCCCCCCCCCCTCATCCTTCAATCAAACATTAATCCCTTCACAAAACACACACAAGCACCACTACTTTTTAAACCACCCACCCACTAGAGTGAACCCACACACATATAACCCATCTGTTCCACAGCTCGTAACTCAAATCAAGGAAATGCAAGAGAAAATGGATGACTTATCTCTCAATAATCCAAGGTCAAGTACTTTAAATTTCAAACTCCTGAACCCATATCCACATGTCAGGTTACCAGACCAGGTCAAACTCCCAACCATGGATAAGTATGACGGCAGAGGTGATCCCACTTTGCACGTAGTCATGTTCGAGAGAAGGATGACATCGATAGGGCTTACTAAGGAGATGAAAATTCAAGCTTTCTCGTGTTACCTCATAAATCATGCTCCAAAATGGTTCTTGAAACAAGACCTTCAAAACAAAAGCTACAGAGAAATCTGCCAACTCTTTGTAGACCATTATGCTTGCAACATTCAACTTGATGTAACCAAAAGAGATCTCGAAACCACTCGTCAATGTCAAAATGAGACTGTCACTGAATTTGTGAAAAAGGTTCAGAGACAAAGTAGCAGTGATGACAAACAGGCCAACTGGTGAGGAGCAAAACAGGATGTTCATCAACAATATGTTACCCGTGTATTCAGAAAATCTTAAATATTTGCCCTTTGGTAGCCTTGCAGACATTGCCAAAACGGCCTCATACATAGAAGATGATGTTCTAGCTGGAAAAATCAAGTCTCAATCAACTCAAGGGAACTCGAACTTTAAAGGAAATAATTTTGTGTCAAGTAACAAGTACTAGAAATTTGATTAGGGAAGTAACAAGACCCAATAAGAAAAGATTTCACCAGTCAATTATCTGGATAGTGGTTCACAAAATCCGGGCCAGAGGGGTTCGACTCAACCATTTGGAATCAGGGTCAAAACTCATTCAACTACACGAGAGTCCCTCCACCAAATTTCTATCATAATAGGAAAAGGGTCCCGCCACGACCATACACAGATCTTCACAAGACTTTAAGTTCTGCCTTTACTAAGTTAAGTAAAGATGGTATTCTTCAGCCCTCTCCACCAAGATCAGGAATTTCTCAACTTGGTCCGTTCAATGATAGATTTTGTGCCTACCACCAAGTCCCGGGACACTTCACCGATGAATGTCGAACCTTAAGGAATTTCATTCAGGATTTGATAGATCAAGGTCAAGTAAAGATTACTCCTGAAAGCTCACCAAACATTAACAGTAACCCAATCCCAAACCACAGTGCTGGAAAAGAGGTGGCTATGATAAACTTGAGTGAGGAAAGTTTGGAAGATTTGACAAATCTAATATCGTACCAGCTTGATTTACTACTCCTACATATGCTTGTGGCGGAATAAAATTGGAGGGTGCAATTTATGAAAGGTGTGGATTGTTTAGCCAAAAAATGGGAAAAGTGGCAGAATGTCTAGTAGTTCTCTTGACATATAGTGTGGAGGATGACCACAAACAGAAACATACTCAACAAGTTTCGTATGTGTTAGGGGCAGATGGATATAGCAATGTGTTTGGGGACCATATTCATCACTTGACCCGATCAGGATGACATTTTAAACCTTCATCCCTAGAAGGGAGTCATCCTACTGACTCTAGTGGTAAAAAAGGAAAAAACAAAGGAGCAGAAATTGTGTCTGGAGAAAAAGAATTGATCCAAAAGTTAAAAACCACGTCGATCCCCATGACTATCTGGTCTTTGCTGACAATGTCTAGAGAGCACCGTAAGGCCTTGGCTCGACATCTGAATGGTGAAGAGATTAGTGCTAAGGCCACCCCGGAAGAACTTGCAGCTCATCTGAGTAAGAACACACCTACAGGAATCAGCTTCTCAGACACTGACATTCCTTATAACCCCACACGAGCCCTTCATATTACAGTGAAACACAAAGATTTTAAAATACCCCGAGTCTTAATCGATGGAGGAGCGAAAGTTAATGTATGCCCGCTGAGGGTGGCCACACGATTAGGCTATCATCGTTTTGACCCTTGTGACCTGAGTTTGAAGGCATATGACAGTTCTCGACGTCAGATTTTGGAACATTAAACCTTCCTTTGACCATTGGCCCCATAACTCAAACCTTTAAGTTTGTTGTCATTGATATACCATCCAACTACAACCTACTAGTTGGAAGGGAACTTATATGGGAAATGAGATCCGTACCATCCACAGTCCATCAGAAGTTGAAATTTATGGTTAATGGAAAGATTTTTGAAATCTCAGAGATGCAGAAGAAGAGCAAGAGGTATTTCAGATTGTTGGGAATTGAGGAAAAGAAATTGAATTAGGTGGTTTTAAGATTGGAACCATTGGAAGAAATCAGACCAACGTTCAGATGAAAAACACTAACACTAATCCACCAAGAATCCCAAACTCTAGCTCAACAGCACAAGCCATGATGCAATAAATGGGTTATGTCAAGGGCACTCGATTTGAAAAACACTCACAAGGAAGAATAACACCTATTGAACTCAAGCAAAAAGCTAGAAAAAAGGGTGTGGGATCTGATACGGTGTTTTTTTCCGACTTAACTAAAGGCAATAGTGACACCCTAAATGGTCATTTCATCAAAGCCGGAGATGACTCCCCACACTATGGCTTTCCTGAACCCTGGGTGAGCAATAAGGGGATACGACTACCAGGTTTTGAGATATTTCAAGACATCTCCTTTGATTAGATTGAGAGTACGCCCCAAGTCGAGGTAATGCAGCCTGTAGATTTGGAAGAAGGTATCGCTATGCTATTTCTTGAAAGTGAACATGAAGAAGATTTGTTGATTGTCAACCACGCTTGCGTTGAAAAGACCAAAGAGGATGAACTATTGGTTGGAAAATGGGCTATTACAGGGAGGCAATTTGTCGCTGTACCAAATGATGCAGTGTCTCGAGAGACAATACCATAAGAAGACATGATCGTTCCATCTTTTGATACTATTTTCCACCTCTTGATATTATTTCATTCCCCCCCTATTTTTACCCCATTTGATGTTTCAAAATTTACTTGTTCCCCTAGATTGCTTAGCTCGGAACCATCCTTAAACTTATGTGAGGCTGGGGAAGACGTTGATGTTATGTTCTCATCTAATTCAATTAATGAAATGCACATCTTTGATTACTTGGTTGTGTGTGTTAACTTGGATGATACGCATGCCCTAATGAAAATGTGATCGACAATGATAATGAAAATAAAAATGAAAGGGATATTCTTACATCTATTGATTATCATCCCACCAATGCACAAATAATTGAAGATACCATCACCATCAATGTCAGGAATGTAGAAGAGCCAAAAGAATTGAAAATTAGGAGTTGCTTATCAGAGCCATAAAGAAAGAAAATTCTTGATCTTTTAAGAGAGTATAGTGATGTTTTTGCATGAAGTTACACTGACATGCCCGAAGTTGATCCAGAAATTGCACAACACACCATACCATTGCATCCAGATGCAAAACCAAAAAAGCAAAAGTTGAGAAAAATGAACACAAAAGTAGTCATTAAAGTAAAGGAGAAGATTGAAAAGCTGCACCTGGTAGGTTTCATCAAGGTAGTAAGATATCCTGAATGGTTAGCTAATGTCATCCCAGTAAAGAAGAAAAACGGGAAAGTTTGGGTGTGCATTGATTTTTAAAATCTTAATGAAGCCAGTCCAAAGACGATTTTCCTTTACCTCATATTGATATACTGGTTGACAACACGGCTCAGCATGCCCTCCTTTCATTCATGGATGGATTCTCAGGGTATAACCAAATTCGAATGGCGGAACAGGATCAAGAGAAAACCTCTTTCACTACGCCATGGGGAACATACTGCTAGGTGGTCATGCCTTTTGGCTTGAAGAATGCTGGTGCATCCTACCAACGTGCAACTACTACTTTGCTACTTGATATGATTCATCAAGAAGTTAAAGTATATGTTGATGACATGATTGTTAGGGCCAAAGATAGAAAAGATCACATAAGTAACTTTAGAAATTTTTTTGAGCATAGAAGAAGATACAATTAAAACTGAATCCCGAAAAGTGTACTTTTGGTGTATTTGGGGGAAAGTTGTTAAGTTTCAGGATTACCAAAAGAGGTATTGAGGCAGATCCAAAAAAGATCAAAGCAATATCAGACATGCCTCCTCCAAAAACCGAGAAAGAGGTCAGAAGTTTCTTAGGCAAAATTCAGTTTATCAGCCATTTCATATCTCAACTAACACTCACATGTGAGCCAATATTTAAACTGTTGAAAAAAGGACAGCCTAAAGTATGGAATGAACAATGCCAACAAGCTTTCGAGACCATCAAGAAATATTTGCAGAACCCACCGATATTGGTTCCTCCTCAGCACGGGACATCTCTGATCTTATATTTAACAGCACATGAATTTTCAATGGGTACTATACTAGCACAGAATCAAGGAGAACTGGAGAAAGAAAAGGCCATTTATTACCTCAGCAAGAAATGGGTGGAATTGGAAACCCGTTACTCCAGTATCAACAAAACTTGTGCCGTATTGGTGTGAACAACTAAGAGACTCCGACATTACCTTTTGGGAAATGAATTCATCTTGTAACTCAAATGGATCCATCAAGAATCTGTTGGAGAAACCAGTATTAGATGGGAGACTTTCCAAATGGTCTATCCTCCTTTCAGAGTTTGATATAAAATTCCATATTCAAATGGTAGTCAAAGGGAGCGTGATCGCCGAACAACTAGCAGCATGTCCAGTGGATGACACAGAGTTTCAAGATGACGATCTTCCAGATGAATCTATCATGGAGATCCAAATGTGTTTAGAAGATGTATTTTGATGGGGCAGTGAATCAAAAAGTTAATGGTGTAGGAATCCTTTTGATAAACCCAAATGACATACACATCCATGTGGCTATAAAATTGGAGTACCCAGTAACAAATAATATGGCTGAGTACGAAGCTTGTATTCTTGGTTTAGAGATGGCTTTAGCTTTGCAAGTGAAAGAGCTATAAGTGTTTGGAGACTCGAATTTGGTGATCTCTCAAATTTATTATGACTGGGATGTTAGGGAGGAGCGATTGGTGCCATACTTCCAGTATTTGAAGCATCTAATCAGTCAGTTTCACCAGATAGAGTTCAACAATCTTCCAAGGAGTCAAATATATTCGGTGATTCTTTAGCAACCCTAGCTTCTGTGGTAAATGTACCAACAGATCTGGTTCTTATTCCGTTACAAATCACAGTGCAGAAAGGTCCATCATTTGAGATAGCCGCTATCGAAGAGCTTATAGACACACCGTGGTTCTTTGACATTAAACACTTTCTGGAAACTTCATAATATCCATTAGGAGCATCTAAAGAAGATCATATGGTGCTAAGGATATTGTCTTTACAGTTCATTCTTTATGGTGGTCAATTGTATCGTAAAATGCCAAGGGGAATTCACCACTTGTGTGTCACTGAGGAAGAAGCATGCCATATCATACAAGAAGTTCATGGAGGAATATGCGGTACACACACAAGTGGACAATCAATGGCAAGAAAGATACTTGGGCTAGGGTACTATTGGCCGACGATGCAACAAGACTGTAATGACCATGTAAAGAAGTGTTAAAAAGTGTCAATAGCATTCCAATGTATGAAACGGTACAGAAGGTCTCCACATCGACGCTATTTCCACACCAAGATGTATAGTGATTCGTCCAATAATACGGCCTATGTCTACTTCTAGACAAAATCTTTATTCATCCCATGAGTATGTGGTAGTACAAACCTAGAGAGCATAAGAGTATTTTCTCTCTCTTCTAACTTGTGTCTTTCCTTACAAATGAGCCCCTACTCCCCTATTTATAGACTTTTGGTAGTAAAATTAGTACTCAACTTACTTGTCCATGTGGCATAAGACCGGAGTGTTTCTTCAGGTAACACCCTTCAGGTAATAATCATACGGTAGAAATCCTTCAGGTAGTAGTCCTACCAGTAGAAATCTTTCAGGTAAACCCTTCTGGTAGACCCTTCCGGTAGACCCTTCAGGTAGATCCTTCAGGTAGCCACCGTAGCCTTTTAGCCATGGTATATTTCATACCATTACATCAGTCCCACAAGTTCTACTTTTTAGCACTAAAAAGTGGAACTTATACAAAAAAAGAAAATAAAGTTTACACCTTTCTTTTTCCTTTCTTCTATGTATCTCCTAGTCCCACAAGTTCTTTTTCTTTTGCCTAAAAAAGGAATGAACTTAAAAACTCTAGCTTATATAAGAGCTTTTCAGCATGCAAAATACCACAGCTCCCGATCATAAGTTCCACAGGTTCCGGGAACGATGAAGTCCCATTTGTACTCCAGACAAAGATCCCCGATCCTCAACCATGTCATAATAAGAAATCCTAAGATCTGGAATTCCGAAGTACCATAATAATTCCAGAAGACCATGATAATTCCAGAAGACCATAATAATCTCAAGAAGACCATAATAATTCTAGAAGACCATAATTGTCTCAAGAAGACCGAGATAATAATAATAATGGGATATTACTTTCATAATACACTCTACCATTGTACGGATGGTGAGATTGTCGATTTATCACTCTACCTCTACCATCATAACAACGGTGAGATCGTCGAATATACACTCTACTGCCACACTAAGAGTGAGATCGTCGAATACATACACTCTACCCACACTAACTGAACGGTGAGATCGTCGGATATACACTCTATCATCGCATTGATGGTGAGATTGTCGATTACATTCTTTGTCTTTCTTTTCTTTTTCAAGACTCTCTAGTCTTGGGTTTTAAATAACTCAAAGAATGGTTTTACAATATTTCTTTTTTCTTTTTGTTTACTGAAAACTGTAAATACTTTTACTAGAGGGTGATCAATCCCTTAGTAAAAAATTTCCATCCATAACAAGAATATGCATAATGAAAAATAGAGAATCGGTACCATTTTTTCGCAAGATAATTGCGGCATCCGCTACCGCCAACGGTGCCCGAGAGAAAAATTGGATTGTGGTGATAATTTGATGCAAAAGTTTATCACACCCCGGGCTGAATTCTGTAGCTAAACAATGCTTGATACTGAACTATACTTCCTGAGAGGATTGGATGCAACAACGTCCCCCGGTAATAATGCTACCGGTGAAGATGGCAAGAGAAATACTACCGGTCAAGACAGCAGATTGCTACCGGTGAAAATGACAAGTTACTACCGGTGGAGATGAGGGGATAATTTGTACCGGTGGGGGTGAAAAGGTTTTCTACCGGTGGAGGGGATAATTTTCTACCGGTGGAGATGATGAGTGCTACTTCTGCTATACTACTTTCTCAGGCTTCTTCCACATGAAAGAAGATATCTGACACCGGTTTCTTCCACCGAAATAATATTTTCTTCTAGAAGTGGGTAACCGGAAACATGGATTCTCTTGGGCCTAACAGACAGCTTGCTACTGGTGAGGAAAAATTGCTATCAGGGTTAGAAATTGCTACCAGGGATGAAATATTTCTGGAAACGGCACTTTCCAGGAGATGAAAGCTTAATACCGTCCTATTCTCCTTTGTTAGTTTGCCTACGGATGAAATTTATTTGAAGGAACTCTTGCTAGTCCGAGCCTGAGCTACGACGCATTCTTTCCAAGGTTATTGTCTGAAATTTAACCACTCCCAGGCTGAAGTCGGTCGTCACCCGAGATGGAAGTATACTCTTTCACTTGTCTCTGCCTCTTGTTTCTTGATCTCAATTTATTATGACTCCGATGAATTTTCGGTCTCCATGGTGGCATACTTATGTGCCTACAGCTAGGGGTGTCCAAAAAACCCATTACCATGGTATCGTTCCAAAACTTGGTTATACCATACCGTCTAAACCGGTTAATCGTTTCCATATTTGGTGGTACGGTTAACCGTACCGTTATTATTAGACATATGTGGTTTAGGTAACGGTATGTAACTTTTATACTGTGGTTAACTGTAATACCCCAAATTTCTAAACTGTGATTAGGGCCTTATTTAACTGTAAACCTTAGGAAACCCTAATTTCTAAAGATGGAGAAGGTTATAATTAGTTGGAGGTGCTTGGTGAACATTAGGAACCTTAGTTCCCGGAGTATCACCCGGTAAACCTTAGTTTCGCAGGATTCCTGAAATTTCCGAAAATTACTAAATTCCTCAGGAACTGAGAGTGGTTATCAACCTTAGGAAGCGTGTTAGATACTTTTGAGAGTGTTTTGAGGAAAGAAACAATCATATCTTTCTTCTTTTAATATAAGACAATTTAGTTACATTTTTCAGTATTTAGTGGTTTTGGGCAAACGAGGCTTCGGAAGAGCTCAGAAGTGACCCGAGGAAATTCCTGGAACTTGATAACCCACACTAGTATTAACATACCTACACATATAGTTTAATACCCATAAAAGGCTCAAGCCAAACATGGCCTAAGGTGGTGGCCAAAAATATCTAGGAAAGGAGAGAAAATATCTCGGTTACTATTCACCACTATTCACACCTCCTTACTATTTGCAATGATGATCAAGGCAACTTGCCCCCTCCTTATCCATTCAAGGGCGGTTACATATAGATGGTTAGGATTGGTTTTTGACACTTGGAGCAAATCAATGGCTATGGACAATTCTAGAAGTAATGATTACAAATAGTAAGATAAGGATGAAATTTAGTATAAAGGGGGGGGGGTGGAGGTCGGCCATGGTAGGTGAGCAAGGTGGCCATTCTTCTTCATCTACCTTGTTTCTCCTAAGCTAGAAAACACCATTGGAGCTTAGGCAACAACACTCCTCCATTGGAAACACAAATCTAAGGTAGTAATTAAGCTAAAATTAAGGAAAAAGGCAAGTTTAAGGAGTGGGAGCCAAAATCCAAGGTGGGCGACTTGGTTGGTGGAGATTTTGAGCTCAAGCAACTTATAATCAAGGTAGAAGAACATCAAAATGGCTAGGAGAGGACAGGTAACATCTATGCACATCACTTTCACCCTTTAAGCTTATTTTCCTTCTTAAGTCATTCTATTTGGTTACCTACGAATCCTATCTCCTATTTTCTTAAAATTTTACAGTAAACTAGGGATGAATAGTTAGTGATTATCCTAGAAAATCAAGTCGAAATCAGGTTGGGAAGTAGGAAAACTCTAAAGAATCTTGAAAATGGAGAAAAATGAGTTTTAAGCTTTAGGAATGTTTGGTTGGATGGTTTCCGACATGATTTTGAGCTAAAATTTTAGGGTAGTCTTGAATAGTGAATATATGGTTATGGTTGAAAAATCAAGTCGAATGGAGAAATTTAAGTCGGTTAGACAAGGTAAAGAAGCTAAAAATGAGAAAATGTGCTTTAAGCCTTTCTGAGTGTTTGGATGGGTTTCCGAATTGATCTTGAGCTGAAATTTGGGGAGATACTTGTGTTGTTGGTATTGGATCATGGTTAAATATTTAGGCCGAGAATCCTTTGGGAAGTTATTTAAGTTGGTGAATAGTGATTTTGGTCAAAAATAAGAATTTAAGCTTTCTAAGGTGGTTTCTTGGAAATTTTTGATTCTCTGATTTATTGGAGCTTGAATGGTATTGTTATGATGTTATTAAGGTTATTTTACAAGTGGTGAGCTTGATGTGTGAATTACTACTTGTGTAAAGCTTGGTTATGATATCTTACTCATGGTTTGCAAATGTGTTTAAGGATAACCTCTTGTGGTGGTGGTGGAAAGTATTGTGTGATGTTGATATCATGGTTATCCTAAGGCTATGCCTCTTGTGAGAGCCTTTAAGGCCAAGCCGACGTTCCGGCAACAATATAAGCTCCTACTAATGAATTGGAGCTGCCACTATGATCTACTCCTATTGGGCAGAAGTTTTCAATAGGGGGGTGTGCACACTTAAGGACATAGGGTGGGTGGTGGTGGTGGTGGACTTCATTTGGAAATATCTTGTTTATGATATTAATTATCTCTTGATAATTCCTGGTACAGGTAAATGGTGTGTGATCTATTCTGATTTGTTATATTGTTATATTGTTAATATTTGTTGAAAACAAAGGTTTTAAAGAGAAAATAAGTTTTTACGGGGTGTGGTAGTGTTACTCAGTTTTTACTGATTTTATTTGTTTTGTGTTTCCTGTGTATATGAACTTTGTGTGTTCAGGGTAACTGGATGGTCACCTTCTCTGCACTGAGGACGAGTCCACCGATACTTTCTATATTTTCATGTTTGTCACCTATCGTAGTAGGAGTATACAGCCTGGGGTCACCGAGATAGTGCTTGAGGAGTGGAACAAGAAGATACAGGGTTTTAGGCACCCGGAGAATGGCAGTAGTCAGTCCATTACCTATGAAGTTTCCACTATTTATGAGTACATGGAAGTAGTAGTCCCATGTAAGTTGCTAATGATGTAATAGTCTTTGATACCCCTTGCTTTTGGTGTAAAATAGGAGTAGGAGCTAACATAGTAGTTGGCTGGAAGGGGTCTTTTGGTACTAAGGTGTAAAGTGACGGGTTGGTTGTGTCACTCTTTGGTAGGGGAACAGCGTTGTAAGATAGCTAATGAAGGGATGGTGGTGGTAATAGCCTTACACTTACTAGTCTTTAGTAAGTGTGGCGGTAACACCCGGTGATAGTATTAGGGGACCTTATGTAAAAAGACTGACGCATGTATAATACAAGTTAATGATGATATTTCAGTTATGGCACGTTTCTTTTTAAAAAAAATGATGACTAAGTAAATGGTGGTGGTAAACGGGGGCGTTACAGAGTGGTATCAGAGCCATAGGTTAGCTGGAGGGAAATTTGAGTTTGACTAGGAAGCAAGGTGACCCAGGCTTAGGTTAGGAGACTAGGAAGAACCATGTGGTTGTGAAAATATGTTTGCTGTGATATTTGTGTGTTGTGTGCTTGATTGATTATAGTTAACTATTTATATTGCAACTAACATATCTGTGGTGTAGAATAATGGAGAGGGGAGAGGACAGATGGATGAACTGAGGGAGTTGACACTGAGTATGGGAAGAATCTTGGAGCAGCACGAGGCTAGAGCTGAAATACCTAAGGATTTCTCCCGGAGGATAGCAGCTATGAAACCCAGTACTTATTCGGGAGAAGAGGATCCAGTGATTCTGGAAGAGTGGATCAGAGTTTGACAAAATATTTGATATCATTGATTGCCCCGAAGAAAAGAAGGTAAGTGGGGCTGTATTTTATTTTAAAGGAGAGGCTGATCTGTGGTGGACTGCGGAGGAGGAGAGACTCAAAGGAAATCCGGGTTTTGGATGGAATATGTTGAAGGATGTGATGAGGAAAAGATTTTATCCGGAGCATGTAAGGTTGCAGAAATATCAGGAATTTACTGGATTGAGGCAGCGGATGGATGACGTTAAAACTTATCATGCTAAGTTCGTGGAGCTTGCTAGATTTGCTCCGCATGTGGTACCTGATGAGACTGCTAAGGTTCAACGTTTCTTGGAAGGGTTAAATTGGGATTTACAAGAAGCTCTGAGTGTGATACCTATAACTACTTTACAAGAGGCGTACGATAAAGCTGCTAATCTTTATAGGGTACAACAGAGGAGGAAGGAAGTACAAACGGGGCGAAAAAGGAGAATGGAGACTCGTAAGGCCGAGAGCTTTGATAAGAGGGCTAAAATAGAAGTTAGACCAAGTGGAGGAGCCAGACCCAATTACCCGGGACGGCGATTCAATGATAAAGGAACTAGATACTTTTATTGCAAGATTTGTGGAAGGAATCATCCAGGTGAAGATTGTGAAGGAAGGCTGGTGAAGTGTTTTAACTGTGGGAAGCTGGGCCATAGGGCCTATGAGTGTAGGTGTAAGAAGGATGGAAGGAGGTATTGATCAGGTAGCAAGACCTGCTACAGCTGGAAATTTCAGCAACCAGAACAATCGTATAACCAAGGCGGAGTACAGCAGGATAATCAAAATGGCCAGAGGAATAATTATAATGGTTCAAGAGGTAATATGGGTGGACAAGGGAGTAATCAGGGGAAGCCAACACAATATGGAAGTGGAAATACACAGGGAGGAGGCTATAAGAACCAAGGGTATATCAACGTAATCAGCAAGACGGAGGCTGAATCTCAACAGGAAGGGGCGTCATTACAGGTACTTTTCAAGTTCTTGGAACTAGTGCTAAGGTATTATTTGATTCCGGTGCAACCTGTTCTTTTATATCCTCCGAGTTCTTGAAGAAAGTAGGAGTAGTCCCCGATATAGAAGTTGAAATTTCTGTTTCTACACCTACGGGAAGAGTGGTAGGATGCACTAGAAAGATGGAAAGAGTAAAAGTAACTATAGAGGGTAGAGAATTTGAGATGGATCTGGTAGAGTTTGATTTGAAGGATTTTGATATAATCTTGGGGATGGATTGGTTGAGTAAGCACAAGGGACGCATAGATTGTGAAAAGCAAAAGGTTAGCTTATGTGTGGGAAGAGAGTGTCGTACACATGCGAAGGAGCCAAGCAAAGGGTAAAAATTCTACCTGCCTTAAAGTTCTTGAAGGAGTTGCGAAAAGGAGAGCCAGTTTATATGTGTTATGTTCAAGAGGAAAATTGGCGCAAGAACCAAAGTCATCCGCACTTGAGGATCTTCTAGTAGTCAGGGAGTTTCCGGATGTTTTTCCAGAAGAAATTCCTGGACTTCCACCTGACCGTGAGATTGAGTTTACTATTGATTTAGTACCAGGAACAGCTCCAATTTCTAAGCATCCTTACAGGATGGCCCCGAATGAGATGAATGAGTTAAAGAAACAGTTGGAGGAACTTTTAGAAAAAGGTTATATTCGACCGAGTGCTTCTCCGTGGGGAGCCCCAGTTTTGTTTGTAAGAAAGAAGGATGGAACTTTGCGTCTTTGCATTGATTACAGGGAGTTGAATAACGTCACAATCAAGAATAAATATCCCTTGCCTAGGATTGATGATTTGTTCGACCAGCTACAAGGAGCGAAAGTATTTTCTAAGATTGATCTAAGATCAGGCTATCATCAGTTAAAGATAGCAGGAAAAGGATATACCAAAGACAGCCTTTCGAACTAGGTATGGTCATTATGAGTATGTGGTTATGCCATTTGGGCTAACAAATGCACCGGCAGTATTTATGGATTTAATGAATCGGGTATTCAGCCAATTCCTTGATAAGTTTGTGGTGGTGTTTATTGACGACATATTGGTGTATTCGAAGGATGAGGGACAACATGCTGATCATCTGCGACAAGTTTTACAAGTTTTAAGGGAGAAGAAGCTGTATGCCAAATTATCTAAGTGTGATTTTTGGCTCAAGGAAGTATCGTTTTTAGGACATGTGGTAACCGGAGATGGGATTTCGGTTGACCCGGCTAAAATTCAGGCTGTTAAGGATTGGCCCAGGCCAACGAACGTTCGAGAAGTTAGAAGTTTTCTTGGGTTAGCTGGATATTATAGGAAGTTTGTTCAAGATTTCGCTAAAATTGCAAGACCGCTTACAAATCTGATGAAAAAGGAAGTGCGGTATAAGTGGGATGAGGATTGTGAAAAAGCTTTCCAGATTTTGAAGGAGAAGTTAACCACAGCACCAGTTCTTACGTTGCCCTGTGGTACAGAAGGTTTTGAGGTGTATAGTGACGCGTCTAAATATGGATTAGGGTGTGTATTGATGCAGAATGGCAAGGTCATTGCCTATGCTTCTCGACAGTTGAAAAGTTATGAGACGAGGTACCCTACTCATGATTTGGAACTTGCAGCTGTAGTTTTTGCCTTGAAAATTTGGAGGCACTATTTGTATGGAACTTCTTGTAAGATTTACACGGATCACAAGAGCTTGAAATATATCTTCACTCAAAAGAGCTTAATATGAGGCAAAGGAGATGGTTGGAACTTATTAAGGATTATGACCTGGAGATTTTA
The DNA here is from genome assembly GCA_023374045.1 of Limonium bicolor. Taxonomy (NCBI): domain Eukaryota; kingdom Viridiplantae; phylum Streptophyta; class Magnoliopsida; order Caryophyllales; family Plumbaginaceae; genus Limonium; species Limonium bicolor. The sequence continues at coordinate 286,238,806 of CM041777.1, forward strand.
TACCATGAAGGCAAAGCCAACGTGGTGGCAGACGCTTTAAGCCGAAAGAGGAGTCACGAGGGAGAAGCTAATTGGATATTACATGATGAGTTGGTACAAGATTTCAAAGGTTGAACCTTGAGGTGGTAACAACGGGGGAGGTGGATAGAGAATTTTGGCTAGTATGAACGCGTTCCTCGACATTTACAAGGAAATTTTGCATCACCAGCAAGAGGATGAGAAGCTACGGAAAATAAAGGAAAAAGTAGAAAAGGAGAAGCCCCAGATTTTAAGATTTATGACGATGGTAGTCTGAGATTTCGTGGAAGATGGTGTGTACCAGATTCATGTGGCGATATTAAAAGGAAGTTGATGCAGGAAGCTCATAATTCTGCATATTCCATACATCCGGGAGGAAACAAGTTGTACAAAGATTTGAAGAAAAGTTTTTGGTGGCCAGGCATGAAAAAGGAGGTAGCTGAACATGTGTCGAAGTGTCTAACATGTCAAAAAGTTAAATTTGAGCATAAGAAAGCAGGAGGAATGTTGCAACCATTGGATATACCCATGTGGAAATGGGATTCGATATCCATGGATTTATAGTGGGATTACCACCGACCAGAGGTGGGATGGATCAGATTTGGGTGATTGTAGATCGGTTGACCAAGACTACTAGATTAATTCCAATGAAAAGTACTTGGTCTATGGAACAGCTGGTGGAGGCATATATTAAGAATGTGGTTAAATATCACGGAGTCCCTATGGAAATTATTTTGGATAGAGATTCTAGGTTTATTTCAAGGTTTTGGCAACAATTCCAAAAAGCCATGGGAACAAAATTGAGCCTTAGTACAGCTTACCACCCACAGACTGATGGGCAGACGGAGAGAACTATTCAAACTTTAGAGGATATGTTGCGGGCTTGTGCGATGGATTATCAAGGGTCATGGAGTGACAAGTTGCATTTGATTGAATTTTCGTATAACAACAGTTATCACTCAAGTATCCGTATGGCCCCGTATGAAGCTTTATATGGTAGGAAGTGTCGTACTCCGTTATGTTGGAATGATACACAGGAGGTGGTTATGGTAGGGCCTGAGTTAACAGAGGAGATGGCCCAGCAGGTCAAGAACATTCGGCAGAGATTGAAAGCTGCACAAGATAGGCAAAAGTCTTATGCTGATTTGCATAGAAGGCCAGTTGAATTCAATGTGGGGGACAAGGTATTTCTGAAGGTTTCACCCACTAAGAGTGTGGCACGATTTGGCAAGAAAGGAAAACTTGCTCCTAAGTATATCGGTCGTATGAAGTATTGGAAAAGGTTGGAAATTTGGCTTACCGATTAGCTTTGCCGATGAACTTGGATAGGGTCCATAATGTGTTCCATGTATCACAATTGAAACGGTATGTTCCAGACGAATCACATGTGTTGCAACCGAACGAGGTAGGAGTTGCACCTAATTTGACTTATGAGGAACACCCGATTGAAATTTTGGATCGTAAGACGAGGGGAGACTCGAGGGAAGTCTGTGGATTTGGTTAAAGTTTTATGGACTCACCATGGAGTTCAAGAAGCTACATGGGAACTAGAAAGCAAGATGAGAGCTCAACACCCAGAACTCTTTGATTAAGGTTAGCAATTAAAGTTTCAGGAGAAACTTTCTTTTTAGGGGGGGGGGGAGTCGTATGGTAAGTGGTGAATGATTATTGTGTTGTGAATGTTTGTGATTGTGAATGTTGTTGGTGCTAGAAATGGTTGGTAATACTTGAATGTTATTTTAGGAATTGTTTCTTCATGATTTTATATATGTGGTATCATTGAATTTGTGAATGGTTTATATCGTGTGATGGATGGGATGGTGTGTCTGAGGTTTTGTGTGATGTTGCTGAATCATCTGTGGTTGATAAAGTTACCTGGGAATCATTGTGTGGAATATTGTTTTAATTTCTTGGAGTATGTGACTGTTGTTGGTGTGATGAATTGAGCTTCGAGGACGAAGCTTTGTTTAACGGGGGGAGGATGTAATACCCCAAATTTCTAAACTGTGATTAGGGCCTTACTTAACTGTAAACCTTAGGAAACCCTAATTTCTAAAGATGGAGAAGGTTATAATTAGTTGGAGGTGCTTGGTGAACATTAGGAACCTTAGTTCCCGGAGTATCACCCGGTAAACCTTAGTTTCGCAGGATTCCTGAAATTTCCGAAAATTACTAAATTCCTCAGGAACTGAGAGTGGTTATCAACCTTAGGAAGCGTGTTAGATACTTTTGAGAGTGTTTTGAGGAGAAGAAACAATCATATCTTTCTTCTTTTAATATAAGACAATTTAGTTACATTTTTCAGTATTTAGTGGTTTTGGGCAAACGAGGCTTCGGAAGAGCTCAGAAGTGACCCGAGGAAATTCCTGGAACTTGATAACCCACACTAGTATTAACATATCCTACACATATAGTTTAATACCCATAAAGGCTAAGCCAAACATGGCCTAAGGTGGTGGCCAAAAATCTAGGAAAGGAGAGAAAATATCTCGGTTACTATTCACCACTATTCACACCTCCTTACTATTTGCAATGATGATCAAGGCAACTTGCCCCCTCCTTATCCATTCAAGGGCGGTTACATATAGATGGTTAGGATTGTTTTTGACACTTGGAGCAAATCAATGGCTATGGACAATTCTAGAAGTAATGATTACAAATAGTAAGATAAGGATGAAATTTTAGTATAAAAGGGGGGGTGGAGGTCGGCCATGGTAGGTGAGCAAGGTGGCCATTCTTCTTCATCTACTTGTTTCTCCTAAGCTAGAAAACACCATTGGAGCTTAGGCAACAACACTCCTCCATTGGAAACACAAATCTAAGGTAGTAATTAAGCTAAAATTAAGGAAAAAGGCAAGTTTAAGGAGTGGGAGCCAAATCCAAGGTGGGCGACTTGGTTGGTGGAGATTTTGAGCTCAAGCAACTTATAATCAAGGTAGAAGAACATCAAAATGGCTAGGAGAGGACAGGTAACATCTATGCACATCACTTTCACCCTTTAAGCTTATTTTCCTTCTTAAGTCATTCTATTTGGTTACCTACGAATCCTATCTCCTATTTTCTTAAAATTTTTACAGTAAACTAGGGATGAATAGTTAGTGATTATCCTAGAAATCAAGTCGAAATCAGGTTGGAAGTAGGAAAACTCTAAAGAATCTTGAAAATGAAGAAAAATGAGCTTTAAGCTTTAGGAATTGTTTGGATAGGTTTCCGACATGATTTGAGCTAAAATTTTGAGGGTAGTCTTGAATAGTGAATATATGGTTATGGTTGAAAAATCAAGTCGAATGGAGAAATTTAAGTCGGTTAGACAAGGTAAAGAAGCTAAAAATGAGAAAATGTGCTTTAAGCCTTTCTGAGTGTTGGATGGGTTCCGAATTGATCTTGAGCTGAAATTTTGATGGGAGATACTTGTGTTGCTGGTATTGGATCATGTTAAATTTAGGCCGAGAATCATTTGGAAGTTATTTAAGTTGGTGAATAGTGATTTTGGTCAAAAATAAGAATTTAAGCTTTCTAAGGTGGTTTCTTGGAAATTGTTTGATTCTCTGATTTATTGGAGCTTGAATGGTATTGTTATGATGTTATTAAGGTTATTTTACAAGTGGTGAGCTTGATGTGTGAATTACTACTTGTGTAAAGCTTGGTTATGATATCTTACTCATGGTTTGCAAATGTGTTTAAGGATAACCTCTTGTGGTGGTGGTGGTGGAAAGTATTGTGTGATGTTGATATCATGGTTATCCTAAGGCTATGCCTCTTGTGAGAGCCTTAAGGCCAAGCCGACGTTCCGGCAACAATATAAGCTCCTACTAATGAATTGGAGCTGCCACTATGATCTACTCCTATTGGGCAGAAGTTTTCAATAGGGGGTGTGCACACTTAAGGACATAGGGTGGGTGGTGGTGGTGGTGGACTTCATTTGGAAATATCTTGTTTATGATATTAATTATCTCTTGAAAATTCCTGGTACAGGTAAATGGTGTGTGATCTATTCTGATTTGTTATATTGTTAATATTGTTAATATTTGTTGAAAACAAAGGTTTTAAAGAGAAAATAAGTTTTTACGGGGTGTGGTAGTGTTACTCAGTTTTTACTGATTTTATTTGTTTGTGTTTTCCTGTGTATATGAACTTTGTGTGTTCAGGGTAACTGGGATGGTCACCTTCTCTGCACTGAGGACGAGTCCACCGATACTTTCTATATTTTCATGTTTGTCACCTATCGTAGGAGTATACAGCCTGGGGTCACCGAGATAGTGCTTGAGGAGTGGAACAAGAAGATACAGGGTTTTAGGCACCCGGAGAATGGCAGTAGTCAGTCCTACCTATGAAGTTTCCACTATTTATGAGTACATGGAAGTAGTCCCATGTTAAGTTGCTAATGATGTAATAGTCTTTGATACCCCTTGCTTTTGGTGTAAAATAGGAGTAGGAGCTAACATAGTAGTTGGTTGGAAGGGGTCTTTTGGTACTAAGGTGTAAAGTGACGGGTTGGTTGTGTCACTCTTTGGTAGGGGAACAGCGTTGTAAGATAGCTAAGAAGGGAGGGATGGTGGTGGAATAGCCTTACACTTACTAGTCTTTAGTAAGTGTGGTGGTAACCCCCCGGTGATAGCATTAGGGGACCTTATGTAAAAAGACTGAGGCATGTATAATACAAGTTAATGATGATATTTCAGTTATGGCACGTTTCTTTTTTTAAAAAAAAATGATGACTAAGTAAATTGAAATACCCCAAACCTTAGAATGATGTTAAACATTAAAACATGATTATTAAGACAAGAAATGTCTTAGAAACATTAGTAAACAATTAAACATAAAGAACACAATTAAATACCTTAAGGTCAATAAGGGCTAAAATGTGCTCTAAGCTTGGAATAAGCTTGGGTAAGACCAATGAACTTACCAAGACCTTATTTATATGTTAATGAACATATTAAATCAATTACCAAAGAAAACCAAGCTTGAAAACAAGTTAAAACACAAAATGTGCTTTAAGAGGTCTTAAAGCACTTTTTTGAAAAATTGTCTTGTAAATGAGTTTTGAGCGGCTAAATGTCCATCATTACTCTTAAATATATATGTGTACTATATAGTATCACATTTGGGTGGCTATATCAATGGGAAATCAAAAATTTCACTTCTATGTGCCTTGTTTTTATGAATAGTGATTTTTATAAGCTAGTTTGTAACATATGTTATCATAGGTAATTAAATTGACAAATAAAGACTAAAGTACCCTTATGTAATAAAGGGGGCCGGTTTTCTTAAGGGTGGGGACTCACCACTCTCTTGTTATGTGTTAAGCAAATAAAGATGACTAACTAGGTACTATTTACTTTAAGGCTTAAATATCTTCTAAAAGCAAGTTTTATCTCATTCTCTCATTTCCCTCCTCCATTTCACACGGTTCCAAACTTCATCTCCTTCCTTCTTGCTGCTCTCTCACGGTAATATTCACCACCACCATTAAAACTCTAGCTTTGACCCCTTGTAAAATCTAGCTCACTTGTCCAAATCAAAAACAAAAACCCACCAATCTCTTCCTCTTATCAAGCTCTTCATTTCTATCTTCTCAAAAATTCAAGAGCCCCATTTCGGTGCCATGGAGTTCCACCATTGAAGGAGCTTGAGCTTGTCTTTCTCCATATTATTGATCTCCTTTGCTTCTAGGTAAGGAATCTCAAAGAAAAATCAAGTTTCTTCCATGTTTTTACCTTGACCGAAAATGCACATTAATGGTGCTCTTTGTGTGACTTTGTTCTAGCTTCTTTCCAACTTTTCATGGACTAGGTGGAGTCCTCTCTTCATAGATATTCAAACTCTCTTCAAAGACCAAGGTAAAACAACTACATTAATGTTTTTGAAACAATGTAAAATTAGGGTTTACAATGAGATGAAGCTTAAAGCTTGAATACTCATTATGATGTTTGTATATTGTTTAGAACTTGACAAGGAATCAAATACCTTACCGGTTTTATAAGGAAACAAGAAAGAAGTTGTTTGGAAAAGAGGTAAATGTACTAACCTAATGTTGTCTTAATGCCTTAGGAGAAATGAGCTTATAATGCTTGTTAAAACTACCTAAAGAGCAAATGGTGAATGACCTAGTAAATGTTCTCAAGGAAACTAGTAAAAGAACATATGTCTTGTTGTATGTATTCGCAGGTCAAAGGCATATATATTGTGGAAATTCAGTGTTTAAGAGTTATGCACTTTAAGGGCCTAAGAGCCATGCAATTGAAGGGCCTAAGTGCCATGCAATTTAAATTATGCATTATATGGTGATGTAGTGTGATTTGAGTGAAGTTTTGTGTATGAGAGTGCTCTTGGTGATTTTAGGTGTTCTTGTGTGTTTAATGGAGAAAACAAAGTGTTTAGGCTTAGTAATGTTCTAGGAGAACCCATGTCAAGATTTAGGAAATATCCAAGGAGTCTAGGTGTTAATGTAAGGCTTGGCGAATTAGAGGTGTTAGGAAATGACTAAGTGTTTTACAAGAGAAGAAATAATGTCTAAGTTGTTCTAGGTAACAAGAGGACTTAGACATCAACTAGGGTTAGGTTGGTAAGAAATAATGCTTAAGAGATGATGTTAAGATGAGGAGAAGAAAGATCTTGGATAGTAGTTATCATAGGTGAGAAACACCATTTAGAAACTTAGTATAAAATGTTATAAGTGTAAAGAATTTACAAGGAAATGAGTAAAGGTTAAGGAATTAGAAAATGAATTCATGGATGTTGTATGTGGAGATAAGTGTACCAAATGTTGTTAGGAAACATTAAGAGGCTTTAGGAGAAGTTTGGTGAAGATTTGACAAAGTTTGGGCAAGTTTAGGTAGCGTCCGACCCAGAGGCCCGACCCAAGTGTGGGTCAGACAGCCTCTGTTAGACGTCAGGAAATTGTTCTGGAATGGTCCGACCCAGGAGGTTGGGTCGGACATGGGTCGGACGGTCAAGTTTTGGAAGACGGAAAATGTTCTGGAATGGTCCGACCCAGTTGAGTGAGTCGGACGTGGGTCGGACGGGCGTGTTTTGTAAGGCGGTAAGAGTTCTGTAATGGTCCGACCCAGTCGAGTGAGTCGGACGTGGGTCGGACGTGTATGTTCTAAGGTCGATAAAACTCTCTGGAATGGTCCGACCCAGAAGGTGGGTCGGACATGGGTCGGACAAGGTAAGTTTCTTCAGACCCGAAAACCCACTGGGAGGGTCCGACCCAGTGTGGGTCGGACGGTGGGTCGGACATACCAAAACTAAAAAAAAAACACACAAGAATGTGACAAATGTAGTTAACCCTAGGGGGTATAATGAAGGTAACCTAGGGTAAGTTAGACATTAAAAACATGTCATACAATCATGTTAAACATATAGTAAGTTTGAAGTTGAATAAATAATTAACCGACGTATTAATCGTGTATAGGAGCGACCTACGGAGGAAATCAGTCGAGGCAAGGACCAAGGTATGGTTTTCTTGCAGTCTGTTGTCTACCGGTTTACAACGGCTTGGGTGTTGTTTGCTTTCCTGTGTGTTACGACCTTATAAGATTAAGGCATGAAAAGAGTTTACGGTTGTTATATATTATGATGTTGTATTATTGTGACTCCTTCCCTTGGTGTGTCTAACAAGACCTAAACACTTGCTTGTGTGTGACTTAACAATATATTGTGTGATCACTAACAAGTGCTAACGGGGGAAGTGAGGAGTCGGTCATGTTCCGGCCACGCGTGTGAGGACGGGAGTCGATGTCACATCCGGTTCGGCTCTCTTGGTGTATGTATAGGTTGTATTCCAATTTGGTTTCGACCTCCCTTAGCTTATCCAAAGCTAGTTTACTGACTCACGTCGGGCCACAGGGGCATACAAATGTTATTTCGGTGTGCTTGGGATTACTATATCCGACACACCTTGGGTATAAGTTAACCGTTCGATATAACTGGACGGTAACGAGGTTGGTAACGAGCTTAGCATGAGATTGGCAAAAATCTCTAGGCTCACTATGTATAATAACTATGGTGGAAGGTTCCTTGTGTGAACCGATTTTATGGTGTTATGTATTGTTGTTGTGCTATGCAATTTCCCTTGCTATGCTATGGTATATATATGTTGGATGTTTAAAATGAATGCCATGTATCATGACAATTGGTTGCGCGTATCCCGGTAGCCGATGGCTGCGCGTTAACCATACCAGCAAAGGTTGCTGACCCCTCTGGGGGCTCCATATTTTTACTGCAGAATGAGGATCGAAGAAGCGGAGTGGCTCTAGATCCTAGGTCGTTGGTATCCTTTTGGTTATTTGGTAGTTGAGCCCGGGATGCGCCTGTGCTCCCGTGGCGTTTATTTTGGCGCCGTTTGTTATACAGTGGTGGATGTTTACACTTGGTAGTTGTGATGTAAAGTAAATACTCGGTATTGTTGGTTATGTATATATGTGGATGTTAGGACCTATGCTCGGGAGTCTGATCATCAGACCGATACACTTGTATTTATTCTGCCTAGTTAACCACGTGGGTGGTTGACGGCGTTTGTGTGTAACCAAAGCGTTTAGTTATTGTTTGGTTGGTTATTTCCGCTGCGATTTCGGTAGTTGGTAGGGGCGTTGTAGGGGTGTACATAAATGGTGGTGGTAAACCGGGGCGTTACATTAACCGCAGTTAACCGGTTATATATATACTCTATATTTATATAAACATATAGTCTTCAATTTTGGTTTTTGATATTTTAATATTATTTACTATGTGCTAGTCTTTTGTATATCCTTTAACTTATATTTTGATAACTTGAACAAAGATAATCTAGAATCTAGAAAAAGAACACTCCTTAGATATGACGTAATATATTATGTGCATTGAAGAGCAAGGTAAGCATTATAGATAGTGTATAATGTAATTATGTTTGTTAAATCTTTTGAGATGTATGTGCATTTTGCTATCACTTAGGTGTCGTTCGATGGCGGCTCTTGAAAATCAGCACCGATTAATGCAGGGCTTTAAGCCTTGATGATTCACCGGTGACCGAGGGGTGGTGAAGAAATGGAGTGTTTGTTTGCCGCGATGAGTGAAATAGCCATTTTTGGTCAAAGGACGATAATAACCCCCAATCACGTTAATAATAATACTACCACCCGTGGACAAGAACACACCATCTCCTTCCGTTGTGCTCCGTATTCTACTTTCGTACAGTCTTCATCTTCAACCTCCACAGCATGCCGTCATCAAGCAGTCAAGCAGTGCAAAGTTTTATGATTTGCGTTTTTTCATCATCTATTATAATTTATGTATAGATTAGGTCTACTGTTAGCCAAATTCATCTGGCATGTGGTTAATTATCGATTCGATGATAGGTTGTCTTCAGCTAGAAGAACATGGCAAGGTTCGAGGATAGGTTGTCTTCAACTGGAAAAAAATGGCTGGGTTTGAGCAGGCATTTGTTGATGTCGCAGGATAAAAAAGGGTGAATAGGTAATTTGATGTGCTGATAGATTGATAAATCAGCTTTCAAATTTCAACGCAAGGTTTTGCTGCATTTGCATAGAGCTCAAAATAACATTAATCCCCCACTTTTCCATGCAGCTTTATCCACTTTTGATTGCAGCTTTAACAACACGAATTACCCCAAATCCATAATTTGTCGTGGTCGAACGGGGCCTCAGTTGATAAACCAGCTTGTAAATTATGTTGTTTGAATCTACGTGAATTGATTTTATCTGATATTCTTGGATTGTTTCGTGTCATTGCGATTATAAATGTGTAGGTTATATTTTATATAATGAATTTATTAGATGATTGAGCATTGTATAATGCGGATTCAATATTTGTGTTACTGTTATATGTTACGTATATAAACTAATGCTTGGACTTGATATGAAATGCTTGGTGCTTTCTAGTTTTTTTATTGTTTTTATTTGCTCACTTTTATCTAATTTGTATCATTACTCAAGGTTATTTACATAGAATAAAATCTACACCGGTTTCGTTAACCTAAGTTACCGTACCGCTCTAAATGTTTAACCTCATTGCAGTTAACCGATGTAAATAGAATAATAACGATATCAAATTTTTAAAAATCGTATTATTCCCCGGTTGACCAGTATACGGTAAACCTTACAGTGGACACCCCTACCTACAGCTCAGTGTTTCTACCGTTATTGAAATACGGTGGCGCTTCTGGTCGTAGAAAAACAGCTTCCTATAAAAATTAAATTATAGTCGGTTAATTCATATTCCCAAACTGAATTTTGGAGTTGAAAGCCGCTTGACACCGGAACCATACTACTCGAGGGAGTACGATATAATGACGCCTCCTGGTAGTATATTTTCTTCAAATGTTGTTGCGGCCATGTCTGCCGGCTCTTCTGAGTGGTGAATTCTTCAGTTGCTGTGTGGATGGGGATAACCAGAGGACCCATTCTGATTTTAGACTATTCCACATCCTGTCTTCCTTCTGTTAAGCTCCAAGGTGGCGATGAATTTGGCAAGCTTAGTAGCCTTCTAGCAACCAGTCCTCGCCAAAATGAGAACACTTGGTGTTGAATCTCCTGAGCACCTTTTGCTCTTTTCTTCAGCTCATGACTTTCTCAATATCAGGTGACACGGACAATTGTTCTGGGGCCTTGACTTTTCGTCCGGACCTGGATTAAAGTAGTGCCGGGACTCTCAGTGAACCGGTTTTGGAATGCCATGTCCTTTCCCTCAGTTCAATGTGTGCAAGGATGGTCCATACCGGTAGCAGCAATTTCCACATCAAAACATGAGGAATAATCACAGATGTTGAGTGCATTAGTTAATTTGGCTATTCACGTTGAAAGCAAACGCAAGAACCTAATTATGCTGAATAAGATTGAGAATAAAACTAAACTAAAAGAAAGCAGGGTAGGCACAGAATAACAGTTTCCTACATTTTTTGGGCTATGAGCAGAATTCAAACACCTTCTAATGTTTTATTAGCATACTCGTTTAATAGCAGCAGTAAACAGTAGACAAAGGAAAATATACTAAATTAAGAGCAAAGTAAGCGTAACTCTATAACCATGAACTACTTTAAAAATAATCATTACGAAGCAGCGAAGACCAGATGCAGAAAGTGCTAGTTATCTGTGACATCCCGAGTTAATCACCAACATATGATCAGGGTTAGGAAGCCAAGCTAGAACAGAGACAAAACATAATTTTAATACCGTTTCAAAGAAACATTTTAACTCATTGCAACAGTAATGTTAAAACCAGAATATGCTCTTTTTTAACAGCTAAAACCAGGTTGTGAATGGCTTAGACAAGTGCCTTTTAACAGCAGCAAAAACAATAGGTAAAATAGTCTATACTTTCTATGTGAAAATCTGCTGATAAAGTTTAATAGTGCAGCAGCAGCAATACTCATATATGGAGAAACAGCAGCAGCAACAAGATAATGAGCACCGAGACGAAAAATGTCATTATTTAACTGTGTGAACATTTCTACAACTTAAGAATCTTAATTTAAATAGGTTATTTGTAGGCTTTAAATACTTCAGATTAGTGCATTTACCAACTGAGGGTCGAGGCAAAAAAGCTGTTGTATATATTTCGCATGTTATGAATTTATTGTGGTATTTTACAATTGGAGATGAATTTGGTTTTGGGAGCTTTTCACCGGAAATTAATTACTTTGGGGGTTCTTGGTGCTCCCTGACTACACCTTGTTGGAGTTCTAGGTGCTCCCTGACTCACCATGTTAGTACTCTGGACCGTGACCATGAATTGTTTATATATATATCTTTTGCGCTGCAAAGTTAAGCTCTATGATCTACTCTATGGACTGATGATTCATAGGGGTGTGCACACTTAATGACTTAGGGTGAGGAGTAATGGTAATTCAGCCCGTTCATGACTGTTTTGTTGTAATTTGTGGTTGTTTCATGTTGAAAGCTCCCCTGTTATTTTTAATGGATAATTGTCTGCTGGAAGGTGGATTTAGATTGTTGGTTTATTGGTTCTATATGTTTTGTTTGCCCAATTGCAAAAGGGATTTCAAAATGTATTTTAAATAATGAGATGGAATTTACTCAGTTTCACTTATTTGGGCGATCCCTTCGTGTTTTGCATATTGTTTTCTGATCGCATGTATGGATTGCTGAGATGGAGCTGGGGAATGCACTATCACGTAGCTTTAGGACTGACGATTAATAACTGAGTTACAACGTTTGAACTGCAATATTTGGATTACAACATTAGTAACATTTTTGAGATACAACGTTTAAACATTTTGGTTTTATTGGAGTTTGTCTTAATTATAGCCTGAGCACTCAAAGGATTGAGTGTGACGGTAGCACCTTGAACTCGAAGTATTTTCGCTGTGTTTTATGGTAACATACTACAGTGCTAAATGAAGTACTCATAATCTGTTGGTTTGCAATTTCGTAGTCACTTTCTATTGTTTTCTACCTCTGTTGCATTCTGGAATTCACAGATTTAGACCTATCTGAATGTCCGTCCAGACATTCATGTTCAGAAAGGCCCCGAGAATGCAAGGACGAATCCTAACTTGTAAGTTTCGACTCATGTCCGAACTTACAAGCTTGGACAAACGTTCGGGCCACGTAAAGGATTTTCATTGGAACTTGTGTCTGAACTTACATATTTGGACACATGTTTGGACGTCTACATGTTTCAACTCTCGACTTGTGTCTGAACATCAATGTCCGGACACAAGTTTGGACGCTTTTACTTTCTGGTTTTCAAACTCTCGACTTGCGTCCGAACGTCAATGTCCGGACATAAGGTCGGACGCTCAGGTTTTCACAGTCTATTTACTTCTCGGCTTGTGTTCCAACGTCAATGTCCGGACACAAGTTCGGACAAGGCTTCTTTTTCAGTTTTAGGACTCGTTTGAAGTCCATTTTCAAAACCGTTTGTGGCGTTAGATCCGTATTAACACGCTCTTTCTTTTAAGGTAAAATCTAGGGTGTTACAATATTGTACCTTTAGTTTTTGGAGTTTTAACTTGTGTCTAAACTTCCATCCTAACATGTAAGTTTGGAAGGGGTGTGAGGACGAGTCTAGCTTACAAGTCTCGGCAGGTGTCCGAACTTGTATGTCCGGACATAAGTTCGGACACCTCTATCTTCCTTCCTATGATTAATGTTCGACTTGTATTCGAACATTGATGTTCGGACACATGTTTGGACAATACCACATATATTTTCATCGGAACTTGTCTGAACTTCAACGTCCGAACACATGTCCAGACACCTTTGGTTTTGACTCTCAGCATGTGTTCGAACATTGATGTTCAGACACATGTTCAGACATTTGGATTTCTGCTTCTTCTGAGTCTCGACTAGTGTTCGAACATTGATGTTCGGATACATGTTCGGACATGCTTCTGGTTTTGCCTAAACATGCTCATTTGAGCTCCATTTTGACTTCTGTTTGTGGGGTTGTGTACCCCTAATGTTAATTAAACTACTTAGCCTCTGTGTGGTGCATTCTAGCACACTACGATTATTGTTTGTTAAGCTTCTATTTTGGGACCTAGTATTCTCTGTGTTTGAGCCATGGATGGCTGGGTCTAGCTATCCCGTGGCACGTTATGTAGGAAGTCCTTCTGTTATTTACCACAGGTGTCTCCCCCGTTATATTCACGAGTGATGTTTCCTCATTCTTTTCACGGATTTTATTCATTCTGTTTGTATACATTGAACGCTAGTGTTGGTATAAAACCTAACGGCAAGTGTACCGGTCAATTCTAGCAAGTTTTAATAGAGAGTAATCCCTAAGTATCGAACCAGAGGAGGCGATGTGTCTAGTTTAATCTTTACTAACCGAATTAAAATAAAACAGGAAATTGGGGTTTGATTTGATGACAATTAAAACTGTAAACGGCATGCGAAACAATAATAAGCAGGAAAAATAAATGTTGTGAAATTGATTTGGAGAAGAAGATCCCGGTTTACTACTGCACCCTAAATCCGTGATTCCTATCCCTAAGTGATTTAAAAGATAATTCTGAGTAAACCCTAGAACTAAGATAATTTACCTCCGGTCTCCCGCTTAGCAAATACTAGTTAATAAAGACCGAATTCTAACTCTCGTTACGAACCCACTGTTTACTAACCGCCTTAAGAACAATCTAGTTTTTAGTCAATTAGCTATTTAGAGGAATTACCGTCTCTAAACTAACCGGTTATTTTCCTGAATTCAATTGAAAGCCGCAGTCGTCACATATAAGCTAACAAAATACTAATCCTTATAATTGGCCAAATTATAACGATTAAAGAAATTAAGCAAGGAAAATAACTTTACTCAATTAAATTAAATCACAAAGGAACAGGAATAGTCAATTTAGGGATACATAGCAAACCGAAATCTAAGGGAACTACTCAGCCATTGACATGTTTACAATAAGCTTAGTAATAATAGAGAATAAGAAGAAACTCTGTTCAGTCTCCGTGGTGAACTCCTTTCTGTGCTCTGCTCCAAACTCCAAACCAGACTCCAAGCTCTCAAACTAATTCTCTCTGTATCGTGATTATTCTGTGCGCTCAAGATATCTCCTCTCACGTTGGCTGGCCTTTTCTTTTATAACAAACAGAATTTTATCTTCTAATTTATCTCTAATCTAACCTAATCTAAAACGACAGCCAACAGAAATTAAAAGATAAATACTAATTCCGTTACACGACGAAATAAAATCTCCGCGCTCCGTCTGTATTGTTCCGGGTTTCAAACCCTTATGCAAACCCGGAACACATGAAATTTAAGGCAGTAGCTTCTCCGTCTGTATTGTTCCGGGTTTCAAACTCATATGCAAACCCGGAACATATGAAAATTTAGGCAGAAAGTCTCGCCCTGGTATGTTCCGGGTTCCAAACTCTTCCTCAAACCCGGAACAAGCCTGAAATTAGGCAGAATGTTCTGCGACGAGGGGATCCGGGTTTATAAACCCAGATGCAAACCCGGACCCTCTATAAAGTGCAACAGTGATGAATGAAAATCTGTATTTGACTCTGGTTTGACTTCCCATGTTGCTCTAACCTCTAAAATCTTCATTTAAGCACTTTGTTGAGTAATTTATCCTGAAAACATATGAAATCAATCATTGGAGACAAATATAACAATGAAGAGTAATTAAAGCATTAAAGAGGAAAGTTAATGTCATAATGTAGAAAATTAAGCATGAATTAGTCTAGTAAACTTAGACAAATTCCTGACTTATCAGCTAGGGTCCCGCTTTGTTTTGTGATTCTGTTTGTTCTGAACTCTGTTTTAGTCCTAACAATCTGGACTTCTGCTACTAATGTTTTGCTATGGAAAGTACTTCTTTTTTCTGTTTGACTTCTGGATTCTTAATCACATCTTTCAAATGTTTTGAGCATGCTTGTTGATGAAGTTAGTCATCTACTAAGCATGGTTTTTTGCTCACTCCCTTACTTTCACTAACATTGCAGATTGATCAGCGAGGATCTATTTCTTCGGTTTTCTAGAGCTTAGCTAGTTTAGCTCATATATGTTACTTGATACATTTATATTTTAGACACTTGTAGCCTGCGAGCCTTTGTTATCATTTGACACATACTAATGTTCTGACTTTCATTTGAGTTTTGTATTTGACTTTGAAGTGCTTTGAAATTTCCATTTGGATTTAACTATTTTATACGAGCAACGTTTTGCTGAGTGGTTAGTTAGAGCCTCACGTTATTAGGTAGTAATACGCGGCGTGTAATGTCCCTAACTCCTAGGCCGGTTTTGGGGTCATTACATATTCTGCTCCTGAAGCTTCTTTAAGGCCTGACTCAGAGATCGGCCGATGTTTGTAAACTCCCACTGGTGATAGTCCTACCTTGAAAGCGGCACCACTCTGTAATCTGACCTTGGCCTTTCGGCTGCTAGATGGCGTTCACTTCAAACTGCCATGTGTACTTTTGTGGTGTACTCTGAGTGAAAGTTGCCGTAGGGTAAGAAGCTTTTGCCGACTCATATTTAGAGAACTTTGAGTTGCTTCCAGAGCCCCTAATATATCCAAGTTTTAGATCCCCCTTATGGATCTTCTCTTCTAGCACGCCCACCTGGCCCATGAGCATATCAAAGCTCTAAAAGTATGTATACTTTAGCTCATCATTAATTGCTTTTGCATGTTTTCCACTATCATTTGTATTTGCTTTTGTTCGTCCATCTTAGTGGGCATGCCTCCAATTTTCTCCTCAACCACTTGATGAAGTCTGACATAGATTCACTTCCTGTTTGGCGGGTACTAGCAACCGGGTAACTTCCAAATTCTTAGCATATTCGAAATGAATCAGAAAGGCCTCACACACCTCCTTGTATGTCTTGGTGTTCATCCTCTGAGTAAGATACCACCGTTGAGGAATCTCATCTAAGTATCGCGCGAACACCTTAGCCTTTTGCATATCGTTGAGCCTCAAGATGGACATCTCTCCATCGAACATGGCCAAATGAATCTGAGGATTGAGAGAACCTTTGTGGAGAACTAAGGTAGGAAGCTTCAACTTTGGAGGTAGCTCGGCATCGGGATAGGACCCCATGGAGAGGTAAGCGAAACTAGTGGGCTTACCGATTTTCTTCATCCGTTCGATGCATGTCAAAGCCCTCTTGAACTCCACGGCTAGCCGATTTCCAGGAGCACCGTCCTCGAATCCTTCTTGAGAGTCATGACCTCCAATTGAGGTATTTTTCATCCCATATAAGAGGTTGAAGAACCTCTGTACGGGCCTCTCCTGCCTCGTAGCTTCTAAAGAACCAATTTTCTCGTAAAGCTCATATGTTGTGTCGATGGCTGTAACACCCCTACCGCTAATACCGTCATTACCGTACCATACTTACCTTCGCAGCGGATACTACTTACTTAACGGCGGGTGTACAATGCCGTTAGTCACCCAGGACTAACAAGGCGAGTTACAATACTACATACCATCGGTCTGATGAATATGAACATACCGAGTACTCTACACAATACAATACTTCCCATCGCATACTCATCCTGTTATAACCCAAAGTTCGTTGCATTTTATTTCGTTTGATGTAATTCTAAGTTGGCTTGTGTTGCGTAGGACATGGGAGTCCTTTTTAAATAAGAGGAGGGACAAGGTGGACTTTTCCCTTCTAGTGAATTTTAGTAAGTATTAATTAACACTTTAGTTAATTAATCCTCACGCTCTAACCCACGATCAGATCGTTCCTTCATTTGACAGTTTCCCAACCTTGTTCCTCTCTTTCTCTCTCTCAAGATACGTTCAATCAAGCGCTCAACCCTGCAAGTGTGGTTCTGAAACCGAGTTCGCTGGTGGATTCTGCAATTTGTTTCGCCGTCTCCGTTGCAATCAGGTTGGTCTTGTGGTTGTCATTTGCGAATCAGTTTGGGGGTTAGGTTTTGGGAACCCTTTCAATCTCTAATAGTTCTTTGCAATCTGATTGTGATTCGCGTTGACCCCTATGTTCCGTTCTTTCTCTCCTGCGTTTGGCTCCGTTTGTGTGTTCGACGTCGGATTCAGTGATTTGGTTGCGTTCGGTCTGCGTTTGAGGGTCTGCATTGGCTGGATTCTGCTGTTCAGAATTGAGGATTTTGTCTCTGCTGTATACTGAGGTAGGTGGCTTTCGGATTCGATCCGTATGTTCACCTTGGGGAGTTTGGATTCTACCAGTTAATTCAATGATTCGATCCTGTGTTGTGTGTGTCTTATGTCTGTTTAATGCCTTTTCATGGATTAAACCCCCAAGGTTGTTTTGTAAATGTGTGTGTTGATTGGATTGGTTTTTGTGCCTCTGTTCGTTTGAATTCGCTTCTGATTTCTGAGGTTTTCGGCATGTCCGAACTTCCGTCCGAACTTTGAAGTTCGGACTGCCCTTCTGCGCTTAATCTTTTGAAAATCTTCGCTGTGTCCGAACTTCCGTCCGAGCTTTGAAGTTCGGACACAGCCTTCTGCATTCTCTGATTTTGGCTTCGACTTGTGTCCGAACATTGGATGTCCGGACACAAGTTCGGACTCCCCACGTTCTGTTTTCCGAAGGATGTCCGAACATCCGTCCGAACTTGGATGTTCGGACACCTCTGACTCTCCATCTGTTTTAAGGTTCGACTTGTGTCCGAACTTTGATGTTCGGACACAAGTTCGGACATCCGTCTGATTTTGCCTTCTGAGTCTCGACTTGTGTCCGAACATTGATGTCCGGACACAAGTTCGGACAGGCTACTGTTTGGCCATAACTTGCTCGTTTGAGCTCCGTTTTGACTTCTGTTTGCGGGGTTGGATTCCCCTTCTGATTTCCAAGCTATCTATGAGCTTTCTGGTGCCTTTGGTGCACATATGCTTATCTGTATCTAAGCTTCTGTTTTGGGACCTAGTTATCTCTGTGTCTGAGCCTTTGGATGGCTGGTTACGCTGTCTCGTAGCGCGCTATGTAGGATCCTTCTGTTCACGGGTGATGTTTCCCCGTTCTGTTCACGGGTGTTTACACCTGTTCTGTTTACGAGTGAGGTTTCCTCGTTCTGTTCACGAGCTGGTTGCTCGTTCTGTCTGTATGCTGTGATCGCTAGTGTCCCACTCTGTTTCTGCTTCCGCCTGCTTCTGCTCTGTTTAGTCCCTTAATAAATGGACTTCTGCTTCTGATTTCTGACATATCTGTGGATTCTTGACTCCTTCTGATTTGTTAATATTCTGTAAATGTTTTGAGCATGCTGGTTGATGAAGTTGGTCATCTACTGGGCATAGTTGTGTGCTCATTCCCCTACTTCTAACGCTTTTGCAGATTGATTAGCGAGGATCGTCTCCCCTCAGCTTCTGGAGTTTAGCTGCTTTGTTTCTTTTGCTTCTTTTGAGACCTTGTATTGAATTTGGGCCTTTGGGCATATTTTGTTAAGCTTCCGCTTTTGACATCTGTTTGGTGGGTTCTGTAATGACTTTTGGGGATGTTTTATCCTCTCTTCGATAATACTGTATTGATTATCTGTTTAATTCTGTTTATTAGAGCCTTGCGTTATTATTTAATAATACGCGGCGTGTAATACCCCTAACTCCTAGGCCAGTGTTTGGGGGTGTTACACATCCATAATCCAATTACAACTCCAATACATTACTATACCGAGTATACTACAATCCTCAAATTACCGATACAGTTTAAGCTTCCAAATTCGCATTACAATACAAGTACCAATTCCTACTATACAACTACCCATGCTTACGTAGCGGTCCCCGTCCTACTCTCTCGAACGGTGATCAGCTTCGGGTACCTGCACACTAAAAATGGTCCCCCGAGGGGGTCAGCTTACGCTGCATATGAAATCCGCATATACCGCGTGCTAACCGCGGTACGCCGACTACTTTGGGTCGGATGTACATGGAGTTCATTTTACATGCATACATACATACTCATACTACACAATACACCAAAGATTCCTACATAAATACACAAGTACAATACTTACTAAGGAAGACGATTCAATAGTCAGCCATTCGTATTTGTTATACATTCATTACTCTTCGTACCGTGTTCGACATTCGTTACTCTACTCATACTTACTCCTTACTCTTGCATACTCATCACTCCATGTTCAATACCTTACTCGTACACGATCCTTACTCTGTGCTCGTTACTATACTAGTGCATACTCACTACTCGATTCTCCATACTTACTCTTACATACTCAATACTCGATACTTACTCATACGTACTCAATACTCGGTACCCCTTACATACTCATACTTGCTTCTTACTCGATACTCATTACCTTACTCATACACACGCAATACCCATTACTCTGGCCTCTGGGCGGAGTCATACTCAAGACTCGCCACTGGACCTACAATACGAGGGCTATATGCTTAGCTCCTCAAATACTCAAATGTCCGTTCTACCGGACTACACGAATTCCCAACACTCTTCTCTCAGAGCACAATACAACCTCATGGATTAGCCTAGAAGTATCTCTCTCAATAACCTCTGTTAGCTTAGGGAATTACCACCGTCTAGTATCCTCAGATTTAAGGGTTTCCCCAACATATCGAATACTCTCATGTTCGGGACATACTTACACAGTCGGGTCCTCTCATAATGGGTCGACTAATTGCTAAGGGGTTTGGAGATCCCTCATCATTCTTTACTACTCCCATGGTTCATGTTTGCACCAAGATTAGTTCCTCCAATATAGGTTGCTTATGTACTTCCACTACCTTTGTTTGTGGATTATTCATTTTGTTTCTCCTACCGTTATCGGAAGGTTATTACTCCCGTACACTCTCTCACATTCTGGTGAGTTCATTGGTTTACGTTATCGTTTATTGGTTCGTTGGTTTAGTGCGTTGCTACGGTTCCATTAATTCACACATGACTCTCACTACGAGTCATGACACAATAAGACTCATCTATGAGTCGGTCTACGCACTGAGTAAAGCCACACAATCAATCAAGAAGGTTAGCTCAATCAACATACAGCAAGACATATAATGAAAGGCAATAAACCGTTTTCATGCTTTAGTCTTGATTAGCCGGCATACAGCACACAAATCAACGTAACTCGGTTAGCATACGGGGCATGAGGAAATCATACCTTTCACCGGAGGTAGCTTTACCATGTGTTCCCTTGTTCCTTGGTTCACACTTGTTCCACTGATAATGTTTTCAATATTGTTGTTAATACTATGCTCATACGATATACAAGTAATTACTACTCCCGTACTTACCCCGTTATCCCGGTGTACCTAATGTTCTCATACTCTCAACTTACTTGGTTACTTTTTTTTTTACATTTGGTTTCCTACTCATATACTTACTTTCTTACCTTTACTACTTCATTTACAGTGTACTACTACATATATATGCATATATGTGTATAGGCATATATATATGTATACATATGATTATTATAATCATATAATAAATTTTCTTTTTTCTTTTTTTTGACTCGACCGGACTTGCGACCGACCTTGCAAGTCCGGTCCATTCCAGTAGCTACCAGTACGGGAAATTTTCTGGCTCGACCGAACTTGCAAGTCCGGTCGCAAGTTCGGTCCATTCCAGTAGCTCGCATTACGGGAATTTTTCTGGCCGACCGAACTTGCAAGTCCGGTCGCAAGTTCGGTCCATTCCAGTAGGTTTCTGACGGGAGAATTTTTCTGGTCCGACCGAACTTGCATGTCCGGTCGCAAGTCCGGTCGATTCCAGAAGGTTTCCCGTCTTCGCAAATCTGGGCTCGACCGAACTTGCAAGTCCGGTCGCAAGTCCGGTCCGGCCCAGTACTTCAGTTTTAAATTCTGTTTTCAGCTCTATACTTTGCCCATTGTTTCCCCAATCTTCCTACATGTAATCCCACATGTTTTAACACTACTTAGGCCCTCCAAATTGCCTTAATTCATCCACCAAATCCATCACTAAATCCATCCAATAACTTACACAATTCCCTCACTTCTTTTCCAACACTTGTAACAGTTTTTGTTACACTTATGCTACAGATTTTACAATTCAATTCTCTCATCCAATACTTTCTCAACCAATGCCATTCCTAGCATTCTAAATACCTCTCCTTACCATACCAATTCATTTCCAAGCCATTGTACTACCTATACTCAAGTTCTAACACTCATCTTACCAAGATCCTGCACATTAAATTCTCTAACTTCTCCAATGTGTTCCTATACACTTTGCTACAGATTTTACACTCCATTATTCCATACTACAATTACCATTCCGTAGCTACTAAACATTCCTACTAATCCCAATACATATCTTGGTTCTCCCATTCACCAAGTCATTCCTTAATGCACAATTCCTACCAAAATTTTGCCATAACTCATCTACTTTCCTTACTTATCCACACACATCCTTTCTCATCAAGTTCATCCCTATTCTAGCCAAACCACAAGGGTTCTACCAGCACACATATTGAGCAATCTTAATCAATACCCATCAATTACAATACTAATACACATACCCATTTCACTTGGCTCCAAAGCCTTTAATTCAAATACTTGCACTTAAATACTCAAACTTCACAATTCTCAATACTAGTACGAGGTTTTGGGTTCTTTAAATATTTTACCCATTCCCATTACTCTAATGCAATTGAATTTACATTAGGAAGGAGCTCTTACCTTGAGCTTATACTTCATTCTTTCTTTTCCATTTCTTCTTCCCTCTTTCTTGCACAAATCGATCACATGGGGAATGGAGTTGCCAAACTCCATTCCCATCACCCAAAGCACATCAAACAAGTATAATTAACACACTAGCCCTTAGATTTATGCTAGTTCATTGAAGTGTTCAAAATACAAATTTCTAGGGTTTACCTTTGGAGTGCTTTAGGAGGGGTTTTTGCCCTTGGTTCAAGAAGGTGTTCTCACCACCATTGGAGGGTTGAAGCAAAGCTCCAAAACAAGAGGAAAAACAAGGTGAGAGAGGGAGACAAAAATCGGCCACCAAGGAGATGGAGAAAAGTGAGGTCTTTCATGGAGATTTTTACCTTGTTGGAAAGAGGAGGCTCCAAGCTTCACAATGGTGTGCTTTTCTCTTCAAATGGGGAAAACCCATGGAGATGAAACTCATCCTTTTCGAATTTTGGAAAGATAGAAATGTAGAGGAGGATGAGGGGATTACAAATATGTAATTTATTTTACATT
This sequence comes from Limonium bicolor, assembly GCA_023374045.1. NCBI lineage: Eukaryota > Viridiplantae > Streptophyta > Magnoliopsida > Caryophyllales > Plumbaginaceae > Limonium > Limonium bicolor. Next base: position 286,261,425 of record CM041777.1, read on the forward strand.
TGGAGCTCACATGGAGGTAGAGCAAGAGGATGAAGAGGGGCTGCCATGGGAGCTGTTTGGAGAGCTCCAAAATCGCCCAAAATTCAGAGAAGGGAGGAGGGAGACGGTGAGAGAGGGAGAAATGGGAGAGAGAAGAGGGAAAGTGAGAGTGAGAGGTGAGAGAGGGGTATTTTTCTTTTTGTACTTTGTTTACTTTTTGCTTTTTGATTTACTTACTTGTTACTTGTGTGTGTGTGTGAGAGAGCTGTCTATAACAGTAAAAAAAATCGGCCCCCACACTGTTATACTAGCTGGAGCGTTTTTTGTTTTTTTACAGAAAACGCTCGTTATTTTACCCGGTTTTGATACTATTCACTAACCGGGCCCGTTTTCCGGGATTTTCTTGTTTAATCATTTTTATTGATTATTAAGCTTCCATAAATGCTTAATAATTATTATTTAATGATTTGTAATTTTTTTTACGGGTCTGTTTGACCACTTAAAGCCACGTTTTCAGGTTTCCTCGAAAAACGTGCGCTAAAGCTCTTTTAGCGTTTTAATACATTTCTTGGATCTGTTTTCTTCGAGAATTATTCCCGTATACTAATTAGGCATGAAAAAGCCTTAGGAATCCTTACGATACTATAACCGAGGTCTCGTACCTCCTATGGTTATTTAACGCTTATTTTAGCGTTTTCTGCTTTCTAAGCGTTTTTCTCATTTCTTTTGGATTTACTTTCTTTACCAAAAATTACTTAGGCACCATTAGGCCCTTAAATACTATATTAGAATAATATAATCACCATATTTAAGTTCGGGGTATTTCAATGGCAGCTTGATGTTTCTGTACCAAACTGGCTACTTGATCCTCTCCCCATGTTGAAGCTCTGGTGGTCCTATTCTGGGTTGTCATCTATAATGTGGCCAATTTTTCTTCTAGCCTAGCAATCGTGTCCATGTACTTGTTCTTGATCACTTGAACCACCTCCTTCTACTTTAGCTCAAAAGCTTTCACGAGTTCCTCGAAAGAAGCAGCGCTTCCGTTCCCCCCTTCACTTGCTGAGGCTCTTAGTCATTAATCTGAGGGATATCATCAGGGATTTGGGTTGATATGTCGGATGAAATAGAAGTGACTTCAGCTGATGGCGGTGAAGAAAGAGGAGTAGGTAGTCGAACCAAATGATCAGAGCTTCTATCCCAATGTTTCTCTGAATTTTTGACATCCTTCTGTTTTGGAAATCAAGAGAAAGATATGTATCAAAATTTGTTAGAATGTGGGTCGTGATAGATTAAGATTTCGTGAAGCATGTAGGTTTGAAGGGGTTCTAGTGGAGAATGGGTGTTGGGCCAAAGGTCCAAAGAAGATTTTACTCTGGGTACAGACTTGTGGTATATGTTTAAAGGAACTTTTGTGAAAATAAAAGTGTTCTGGGCCACAAATTTTTTTTAGGTGTGTGTTTGTGTGTTTGGATGAACTACTTGAGCCAAAAGAGAATCAAGGCTTAGTGTGGGTATTGGGCCTAAAGCCTAGAAGAATACACAGAGAAAGAAATCATACAAGGAAATTATGCAAATGCCCTCGTAAGAAGATTTGAACTGATGGGTATGGATCGATCTGCCGCAATAGAATAGAGCTTGTACGTTATTCTCTTTGGGCTTCCCCACTTTTTTTACATCACCGCAAGGTGTGCGTCTACGGTTGGGTTTTTTACTGACCAAACATTGGGCTTGGTAAGGGTATTGCCAAAAAAAATGCTTGGAGCCGAAGCCCGGGTATTAAGGGGACGTGGTTAGACGACATCCTCCTCTTTTCCCCCCACTTATTCACATCACCTATGAAAGTGTGAGTCCCTGACAGGGGTCGCCTAAAGCGGGTCCCGGGGGGAAATTGGTTTGCGTGGACCCTCTCTCTCACTTGATGCATAAGTGCAAAAATTTAAAGTGCCCATGAAAGTAACCAAACAACATAATAAAATTTGTAAATAAACAATTTCGAGTTAAGCCCTCTTATCTTAAAATCAAGTAAGTTAAAATTAAAAAAAGTCCCCGTCAGAGTCACCAGTCTGTGAGCCTCGATTTTGAACCTCTATCTTACGTTGTTTTGGGTTGACTAGGATCTGATTGGGTTCTAGGTCCACTTATAACCTAAGCTTTAATAACTATGTTATAAGACATTAATTATTATAAACCTATGCTAGCTTACTGAAACCTATAACTAGTCACCACCTAAGTTTTAACCTAAGTAAACTTGGAAAGGTAAGAGTTCGGGTTCGGGGGCTTGGTATACGTCTTTTTCGGGTTCAAATTACTTTCACTACCCTTTTTAAGTCGTTTTTCCTCAACTTATATTTTTTCTGCTTATTTTGGAGTCGGTTTAACCTAAGTGCGCAAGTTTCTGGTTTTATTTTAATTTTACTGAAAATTAAAGTGGAATTTGAAATTACCTAAACTAGGGTTTCGGGAGCCGAATTAGGTCAAATTTTAATTATATTGGTGGTCACGGAAAAGTCAAAATTCTAGAAAAATGAATTTTTGAAGAGTTCGGGGTCACGAATAGGACGTCCATGGGCCCGAACATGTGTTTAGAAAGCCTAAAATTTTGAAAAACTAAAATCACACCACTGTTTGAGGGCATCCGTGGTTACGGACAAGGCGTCTGTGGGTTCGGACCGCCCTCAAACGGCGGCTTTTGGGTGGTTTCTGACAGAGTTAAAATACCCCAAACCTTAAGGTGTTAATTAATTATGTAATTATGATATTCTAAGGCTAATTAAGTCCTTAGAAACATTGGTGAAGAAATAAAAACCAAAAAGAGAAAGAAAATGTGTAAAAGTCACAAAATGCAAAAACGTGTGTTTAGTATTATACTAGGTATATAACCTTAAATAGGGTCTAAATGGATTCCATGGACTTATTAGTCACTAAGACATGTGGGAAAAATTCCCGAAGGAACGGATCCAAAAGTGGATTAAAAACGCAAAACGATCTTAAAGCTCGTTTTTTCGGAAACCTGGGAATGTGATTTTAAACGGGTTTAATGGACTAATAAAAATTTATATTCAATCATATTACTATAATTAAACATTATTCAAGGTCTATAACCAATAAAATTTATAAAACAAGAAAAATCCGGAAACGGGTCCCGGATTAATGTTTAGCGCCAAACGGGACTTATGAGGGTTATTTGCTAAATGACCACAATGTTCCCTTCCCTCTCTTTTGTAAAATAAAATCTGAACTACACTCCCCCTTATTACCTGAAGAGGGGAAAATATGTCCAGAAACCCCAAAGGAAACAAGAGCCCAGTAGAACAAAGGAGAAAAGTAGGGCTCGAAGGCGATCAGGCCAGCGTGACCGGGCGAATAACAAAGAGGAAGCACAAGGCAGTGACCGGGTTCTCTTTGAACGCAAAAGACCCCAACAGGCATAGCAGTGAACCGGTTCGCTTACAACACCGGTCGCCTTAGACACTAGAGTGTACATAGGGGTAACCGCGCGTCGCCTGTACCGGTCACCAAAAGCATCGCTACGACCTTCCCTTGACCGGATAAGTCTAATTACCACTTCTGTCCCCCTTTGCCTCACCTGTGACGGTCACCAAATATGCCAAACATAGTACGAATAACGACTGGTCGCCTGTGACCGGTCGATAGGAGTACAAGCGGGCACTATCGTCGAAAGTAGGGGCTAGATAAGATATTTATGAGATTTTTGTAGGCCTATTAAGATATTTACGTGCCGGGTTGGCAAGACCTGATAGGCCAGACAGCCCATAAGAAACACTATAAATAGGGGTTCACCCCTCAATAAAAGGGCACGCGATATGAACTTGAGAATTCTTACTATTCCATTGCTATTGCGAACCCCTTCCTCTCTTTGAATTCGGTTTACCCGGTAGCAAGGTAATTCGATAGAACTCAAAGAACTTGACGATAGACTAGGGGCCCGATCAGAGAGTAGACGGAGGATCATTGGGAACTTAGGGGATAACCATTTCATTTTGGCGCCGTCTGTGGGAAACGAACAGCTCAGATCCAGCAACCACGAATCCACCTTTGAGAGTAATAATTTGGGGTAGCATGCGAAATCGATACTGAAATACCCCTTACCTTTAAATAATAAAATAATGGTAAATAAATATTATTTGAGGGATTATTAAACCCTGAGAAAAGTATATAAACAGTTAAGCGTTAAAAACGCACCTAAACTCCTTAAGGTCAAAAACGAGCGTTAAAGCCCAACCTTAAGCTAACCAAGTTATATAAGCTATAAAACTCATATGAAGTTAATCAAGGATCATTTTATGACCTTTAAAACACAAGTCCTCAGTTAGAACTGAGTAAAAATACAATACGCCAGGGAGTTCCCTTAAGGGCCCCTTAAGGCCCAAAAGTCCCGGAAATACTTTATTAAATAAAGTAAAGCATTACACTTCATTATAAATGCACAATAACACTCTAATGAACATTTAAGATGAAGTTATCAAGATGAACTCTCAGTTAAAGACAAAGTGCTCGGAGGTTCACGATGAGGGCCCCATAAACCCCCAAGAATGCCCCGGAGAGGTACCGAAGTGGCACAAACTCCAATATAAATTATTCTTAGAGTTCCTATCACCAGTATTCACCATTCTAAAGAGAATGCTCGAGCTACTTTTCAAAAATAAACAAAGTGCTCGAGGGAATTGCTTAACGCTCCTTTTTGATCCGGAAGTGTCCCGGTAGCCCGGAAATTGAGTTATGAGTTGATATAACCTCATATAACTCAATGTAACACCTTAATATGTTATTATTGACAATAAAAAATATTTATAAACACTTGGAACTCATAGCGACCACTTATTTTCCAGAAAATCCTTAAAGCACAAAAACGCACCTTCGGGTGTCATAAAAACGTGTTTTACGCAATTGCCTTGAAGTTTTTGAGGAGCCACGAGTTGATAATCTTAAAAAGGGGATAAATTGACCATCTAAATCAATTAATTACAGTACTAAATTCATAGTACAAATGGGGACGATTTTCGGGACAAAAAGGTACCTAAAATCAGCATTTTTACCTTAGAACTTTCATCTTTTACCATGATGTAAATGTACCAATTAAATGATGGAACCTATTACACATATTAGTATGGTCTTATTACAATATAGTGTGACAGGAATAAAATTTAAAATCAGTCCCATACAGCCTCCATGTTAGGCGCCATTTTAGGTCTATTTTGACTAGTTTTGGCTTAGAAAATTGCCTTATGGATAATGACTCACCCTATCATGTATTATATGATAATGTATCAAACAATTGCAGTCAGATGGAGCTCCATTACCGTATACCTACAAGAAGACAGCAAGTAGAATTAGTATAGGAAAATAAAGGAATTAAAAATACAAGCTAGAGCTACCTTTTTACAAAACTATAAACAATGAAGTCAAGTTGCTCCTACAGCACATGGAGCTGCCGATATTGATCAGGAATAAGGGGGAATGATTGCTGATTAATTAGTCAAAAGAATACACTACCTAACTAAGCATAATTCATGGTCAAATATAGACAAAAATCTAGTATATACAAACAGCACATGGTGCCGATTTTATGCAAGAAAGGAAGACATTGATTGCCTTATTATTTAGTCAAATAATACACTCACCTAGCTAGCATGTTCTCTTGTCTTAAAACAAACAAAAATCAGTTGGCATCTACATCCTATGCAGCCGAGAATCACAAGGAAAAGGAGGAAAGATTAGCATGTTAATTTCCTTAGAAAAATCAAAAGAAGACATGTACCCACCTTGTCTTGTCTTCTTCTTTCAAATTGTCAAACAAAGACTTCCTTATTGCCTTGTCAATCAGCCGAAAGAGAGCCTCAATTAAGGGCATATTCTTGAGCCAAACAAACAATTAATAAACAAAGGAAACACTAAACAATTTGACAATTATTGTCAAAATAATTCTATCCTTTCATTCCTTTCCTTAAACCATACGTGAGTTAGGCTCTCATTTGCTCACACCCAGCCGATTGTGTAAGTGCTCCTACTCTCTCTTTTCTTCTTCAATTGCTAGTTCATTCCTTAGAGCTTCTAAGCTCCATTAATGGTGTTCTAAGTTCTAACACCATTTCTATGTAATTTCCTAGTTAATTCTACTAAGTCTTGAAGCAAGAAATCATCCTAGCAACCCTGGCTATTTTCGCCAAGCATAAGAATTCCAAGGAGGTTCCTAGATTCAACAACAACACAAGGAACAACAAGATCAAGTTAAGGTATATTTTCATGTTGAAAATCCTAGCAAAATACCTAAGGTTATTACCGAAAATTTATGAACTTCTAAACCTATATTCTCTTCATTATTTCATGAAGGAAATTTAGATCTACAACCATCTCAAGGTCTACCGAAAATTCCTTGAAAAATACTTAAGGTAAACTCTTGTAAAACTACTCCAAATCTTATTTATAAATCCTTGTTGGAAGTCTAACAAATGGATCTCCTAAATATATTCAAGGAGGCCGAATTCTCTTCATCAAAGTAGCATTTGAAGAGCTTGGAATTCAAGGAGAAATCAAGTACAAGAATTGTCTTGATTTAAGGAGTAAGTTTCTATAATTAAGGTTTATTAAGTTTAAGCTCGAATTAAGCTTCAAACTTTGGTATAAAAATTATGTATAACCTCTAAATAAATTAAGGCCAAAATACTATGGGTTATAATGTCAAGAAAATAATTTATAACATATAAGGTAAGATTATTACCTTAAGGTATTAAATATGTGTCACAAAAATTAATTATGATACATATATTGTTAAACCGAATTATCTAAGGACTAAATGTTCTATTTTGAGTTTATAATCATTCTAGGTCATTAGCATAATTTTTAGAAGTGTTGAATGGCTCATATACATTTATATATATATATATATATAAAGTTTAAATCAAGTTTTGAAAACTATATGGTAAAATATATTAAAGCCGAGAATGATATGAGAGTATTGGTGATTTTTGAAATATATAAGTGTATTAACTTATATTATAAATTTTGGGAACATTAAAAATAGCTACAAGTATTTATATGGCTAGTTTATAATATTATGTGGCTAAAATGTAAATTTTGAAAAGTTTAGTGTATTATATATGATTGCCGAGAACATAAGGGTTAATTTGGTATATTTATGTTATAATATAAGGTAGGAATTGATATTATGAATTTTGGTGAATTTAAATAAGTGTTTAAGTGTTAAAATAGCATTTTATAAAGTTTGGGGCTATTTTGTAATTATTGGAAAGTTTAGAGGTGAAACCGAATTATATATGATTTTTTGGTATATTAAAGTATTAATTATAAAATTAAGTCTTGGTCAAAGTGTTGACCAAAAACTTTGGGTTAAAATGATGTATGACATGAAATATTAAGTTTATAAAAGTTTTGGGGTAAATATGTAATTTAAGAAAGTATATATGAAAAACAGAATTTGATATGGGGCGGAAATGTAAATTGAAGAAAGATATAGGTTATTTCGGTTATTAAAGAAATTAAATAATAAAACTATAATTTATAAGTTAATATGTAACTTATATAAAGTTATGGGGTGAAAATGTAATTTATGAAGGTTTATTTGAAAAACCGAATTGTACATGGGGCGAATCCATAATTAATAAAATTATAAGGGCCTTTTCGGTATTTAAGAAAATTAAATATTAAAACTATAGTTTATAAGTTAATATGTAACTTATATAAAGTTTTGGGGTTAAAATGTGAATAAAGGAAAGATATATTAAAACCGAAATCATATGTGGCCATATTGTAATTTACGAAAGTTATTAGGTATAGAATATAAATACCGAAAGTAATATGGATATTTAGTAAATTATAAAGTTATATGGTCATTTAGTAATTTATAAAAGTTGGAGTATAAAAAATTGTAATTACCGAAAAGATATATGTGGTTACTTGGTAAATTACAAAAGTTAATGTGTCCAAAATATAAATACCGAAATTATAAGGTTAGTTTGGTAATTTAATAAAGAAAGGAATTAAAATTAAGTAATATGGTATATTATGGAGTATAATATAAAGTTTATAAAATAATTGTGGTTATAATAAAAATAACCAAAGGATATTGATATATGAACTAAGTGAAAATAATTTTGGATATATGATTTATGAAATAAAGATATACAGTACAAGATAGAAATTCATTATCACATGTGGAGATCACATAATATAATGAACTAATGAACTGTCTAGGACCACTGTTAAATAACAGGGGAAATAAAGAACATACAGAGTTATTATACAACGAGTATAAACGCTACAGTGACAGTACTGTAATATTTAGTGAATAGTTATATTAATTTTACCCGGTATTGCATGTTTATATAACAGCGTACGGGAAGGGACTACTGAACAGGAATTTGTCAAGCTAGCAGTTACTTGGTGAACGGTATGTTAATTGTGTGGTCTGAATGTCCTAAGGATTTTCCTAAGGTCTAGACGTTGTGTGTTTAATTGATAAGAGCGATATCTGTGATTTTATGTATATGATATTGTATACTGTATTGCTCAACACTGTTGCGTTTTATTTTACGCGAACGTCTTATGACTGGAAGTTTATACATCTAAACTGGAACAAGACTAACTGACCTTTAGGTATTATTGAACCTAACTGATGGTCAACTGTATAGTCTTAACTCAAGGATTGGTTATAATATCATTGACAAAAGGGCTAACTTATAAAGAGAGGAATCCAGACTGTTTCGACTTTCTGGTTGCGCATCGTGATCACTACGAGAGACTTCTATGGAGAGTCACTCAAGGGAATCCATTGTCCACATTCGACGATGGCGGAGGGCACTGCCGTTGGTGCACAGGTTCGACCGGATCGGTCAATATATTATCCAGGGCCATAAGGTCAGCTGGTAACGGTTCCATTGGAACTGAAATACCCCGTAATTAAAAATAGTGATTAATTAGGCTAATAAGTCATTTAGAGGCTTAATTAAGTGTAAATAATCATGAGGGAACAAATCCTGAAGAAAACGGATCCTTAAAATGGATTAAAAGCATTACCGAACCTTAAAGCACGTTTTTCGAGGTAACCGGGAAAACGTGTCTTTAAGCGGGTCAAATAGACTCGTAACAATTTTGGTCAACTAAATAATCATTAATAAATATTAGTGAAGCTTTAGGACCAATAAAGTCAATAAAACGAGAGATTAGTAAAAACTGTCAAAAACGGGAAGTTGTGGGGTAGAAGTATAAATAACTGAAACTTATGTGTCCACTTTTAAAATAAAAAGTGCAATTGTGTGTGTGTGTGTGGTGTGCCAGCCGGCCCCCCCTATTCCTCTCTCTCACACACTCATTAACTCTATTCTTATTTACAAACAAACAAAATAATAAAACTACCCCACTCTCACATACTCTCTCTCCTACCCATTCCCTCCTCTCTCTCACGTGAATACCCCTTACCAGCACCCTCTCTTTCTTCCTTCTCCTTCTCCAGCGATTCCCATGGAGATTTGAAGAACCTCACAAATATACTCACTTCTCTCCTCTTGTTACTCCATCAAACCTTCTCCAAAATTTGTAAAAACTACACCATTGTCTTCCTCTCCTCAAGAGCTACATTTTCCTCTTTCCAAAAATTGAAAAGGAGCATTTTCGTTTTATTGGGTATGTCCCATTTGGAGCTTCAACACCACCATTAGAAGGCCCTTCTTCTCCTTGTTCTTTTAAGGTAAAAACATTCTCAAAAACTCCATCTTTTTCTAGCCTAAAGGGCAAAACGAAAATGTGAACTAAACCCTTGCTTCCTCCTCTTGTGCCCAGCCGGTTTTGGCATTTTGAAAGGGGTGGAAAGACCATTCTTGAGCTGCTCCAAGTATTTCATAACCCCTTACAAGGTAATGAAATATCCAAACCCTAGAACTTGCATTAGAAGCTAAATAATGTGTAGAGTTAGCTTTAGTATTGAAGTATGTGTGTGTGAATGGTTGTAGTGTTAGAGGATTGAGTTACTAAAACCGGTAGAGAGAAGGAAGGAGAAAGAAGAAGAAAGAAAATCTAGAAGAAAAACAAGGTAAGAATACTCTTTTGTGTAACTTGGTATATATATGTATGTAACAGTTTTTGGAAGTTTGAAATGAGTAATGGAATGGTAATGTAGTAGTAGTGTAATGTGTAGGAGAATATAAGTATTTTGAAGCTTTAAAAGATGTGTGAAACTTATTGAAAACAGATTGGGATTGAGTGTTGAGTGCAGGAAATTTTAAGTGTTGTCTTAGTGTTGGTATTGTATATGGGAGCTTGTATAGTCTTGGTTGTTATAAACAGGTGAGATGATAACAATGTGATAAAAACAATGTGGTGAGAGTGTAAAAATATAGGGGAGGTTATGTCAAAATTTTGGTAGGATTAGAACACTTAGTGAATTGAAAACTAGATTAATGACATAGGTTGTAACAGTTTTGATTGAAACAAATAGAGTGTGTATTAGGAGGGATAGGTAATGTAGTTATAATATGTTAGAGGAGTTAGAAATGACATTAGGAGAGGGAGCTATTGTTGGGAGAGTGTTAGTATCAAAATCTGTAGCAAAATGCATTAAGGAAGAAAACTGTGTAAGTGTTGAGTTGAAATTAAGAGAATTGTGTATATAAGTTAGTATAGAGTTGTGTAATGAATTAGGAAATGAATTAGCATGATTTAGGGTGTTTAAATTGCACAAAAACATGTTAGGATGTATGTAGGAAGATTGGGGAAACAATGGGTGAAATTGGGAAAGAAAATAAAATCTGTAGCAAGGTTCTGATTCCGTCCGACCCAGACGGTGAGTCGGACGTGGGTCGGACGGGGCTTGAGAAACGAAAACCAAACGTTCTGGAATGGTCCGACCCAGAGCCGTGAGTCGGACGTGGGTCGGACATGGCTTAAACGACAGACCATGAACTTTCTGGAATGGTTCGACCCAGGTCCGTGGGTCGGACATGGGTCGGACATGCAAATTTTTACAATGTCGAAGTTTCTGACTTCGTCCGACCCAGACGGTGAGTCGGACGTGGGTCGGACGGAGCTTGGACGACAGGACCAAAACCTTCTGGAATGGTCCGACCCAGAGAGTATGGGTCGGACGGAATAGTGCTGGGTCGGACAGGGTAATTTTCTGGGAATGAACCTTACTGGAATGGTCCGACCCAGGGCTTGGGTCGGACGGTGGGTCGGACGGCCCTATACTTACAAAAAAAAAAACAGTAAGCTTATAACTAGTATATATACATATATATATATATATATATATATATGTATACCCACCTATACATATGTATATATATATGTGTATGTAAATTATGGACAAGTAATGGAAAGTAAGTAAAATGAAATATAAGTGTAAGGAATGTAAAGGCTTAGTGAATATGGATTAGTAAACACAAAAGTAGTTGAGTTAAGATTAATAATGGTAGATTAACCATTCAATTGTATGCATATCATAGGATTTGATTTGTGACACCGGAAGGACGTTTGGAAACACGTACAACGGTGAACGGTATGGATTCCTCATGCCCCCTATGCTATCTTGGTTACTCTGATTTGTGTGTTGTGTGCTAATTGATCACCAAATAAGATAAATGCACGAATCGGAGTTAATATGCATACTTGTGAATATGTAGTGTTGTATGTTGTGAATATTTTCTTAAATCTTAGTTTGTATAATTCATGAAATGTTTGGATGAATATGAATGTGTGTATGTATGATGTATTGTACTGTGACCGATTGTGATGAGTTTGGACTTCTAACTTATTCCTAACAAGCTAACCACCCTAACTTAAATTGGTAATTAAATTAGAATGAGTAGAAGTCCGATATAGTTTCGGCCACGCGTGAGGATGCGGAGTCACGAGAGGTTGGCTCCAATTCCTGACTCTTAACTGGTCCGCGGCCCAAATCCCTTAAGTGGGGAGCATCCCGGATTGGTGAGTCAAGTAAATCCCGGAGGTGGGACGGCGTAGTCCCCAGGGCAGGAGGTCCCGACGACTTAACTTGAGTATAAGTAAGTAAGTAAGAATGAGTAAGTAAAGTAAATGAAAGTAAGAAGAAAAGTAAGTAATGAGTAAAAGAGTAAAGCGTTCCGATTAACCCGGATGCATAATTTGGCTAACCTTGTGAAGGTAAGAGAGATATATGCTATGATATTGCTGCCTTGAATTGTGTAATGAATTGTATAGCATGTATGTTGAATGCAAAGCATGTATGTATGAAAATAATGAACTGCATGTTTAGTGGACGTCAAATAGTCGGCGTGCCCTAGCTAGCACGCGGTATATGCGGAGTTTATACGCAGCGTTTGCTGAGCCCCTTGGGGCACCATTTTTACTACACGCAGGTACTCGTGAGGGATGAAGATGCTGAGGACATAGTTCTATTTCTTTATCTTCTTTTGATTGTAAACAATGAATTTATGATGGGTGTACTAAGTAGTACATGGCTGTAATTTTTGAATAGCCGGTGTACCATGGGGTACACCTTTTTGGATATTGATGGAAGGGAATTGGTATAGATGAGTAATAGGTAGAAACTCATTCTTTTGGGAAGTGCGGTAAAGGATGTAATGTAATACTTTAATACTCGGTGATCCAAGAATGTAAGTAGGTTATTGTGTATTCAGTATGCATTATATTAGTAGCTCGGTACACTATGTTCATCAGACCGTGATTGTAAGTATTAGTAGCCTAGCTAGCCGTATGGGCGGTTAGCGGCATTGTTTCACCCGCCGTAGTAAGTATGTAATAATTCCGCTGCGAACTCGTAAGATTAATAGGACGATTAGACGGTAAGCATAGGATTAGCGGTTGGGGTGTTACAGGAACCCAGGGGACTACTGTCCATTATTAAGTTATTAAGGTTTGTCTTAACATGACGCCTGAGGTGAAATTTAATTGGAAAAGGTTAAGTGATTGGTTTAAAGGATAAGGGCCAGGCGGCCAACTAACAAGTACAGTTAATTAATACGCGTATCTTGTTTGGTTATGGTGATGGATTATTGGTGATTGATTATCTGGTTGTTCTTACTAGTATGTGATGTGATTTGCAGGTGAACTGTTATGTGTTTGTTAGCATTTACAGTTATTACTGTTATTGTTGTAAACCGGTATTTCATGTAAAGAATCTAATATCAAGATGGCTAATATGACTTAAGGAATCTAGATGACTTAGGACTACATTTAGCATACCAGCATTTCGATTGCTGAGCCCTTCAATGGGCAAAACATTTCAGGTTACTGAAGACTCAAGCCGGAGTGCGTGGAACAGGGTAGCTGATGTGTTTTAATAAACACTTTGTAGTTTTATTAATTATTGTATTAAGGAGATTGTTGTATTCAGTTAGTTGCTCATTTAGATTGGATTTGGTTTGTAATATTAAGGGTGCTCAGTATCTGTTCATCACAGCGTGAGGAATTGAGATTGATTGGAAGGAGTAAGGATGCCTTGTTACTCACAAGGGTGAGTAACGGCGTGTAACACCAAGGTAGATAGTTTTATTTTCCGCTGCGAATTATTATTTATTATGCTACGACTTGCGACGTTATTACAGGGTTAGGATTAGGGGTGTTACAAAAAGTGGTATCAGAGCGAGTTACGCTCTGATGAAGGATACTGAGTCAAGAACATGAGCATAGGAATATTGGGAAACGGGAAACGTCTGTGAGGATTCGTGACCTAGAAATTCTAGGGATATCTTTACTTGCTAAGTAATTAGTTTTCTTACATGTTTGTGATTGTGTATGTAAAACGGTGTAGCAACCGAGTAGAAATAATAGGATACTACCTTATAGATGTCGACAAGAGGAAGACCACGTGGAGGCAACAGTGGACGCGGTGGCGAAACACCGGCGGATGTTTCAGAAGCACCAGGCCTAGCAGCGGCCATGGCAACTTTCGCGCAGCAGCTAGGAGCTCAACTTACGGGAGCCATACCCCACCCGCCACAGCCCAGAGAAACCAACTGGTTGAAGAGCATTACAGACGCGAGGGTACCGACGTATTCAGGGGAACCAGACCCCGCCGCACTGGAGAAATTCATAGTGGAGCACCAGAAGGCCTTCAAAGCTGTGAGAGTGCCAGAAAACCAGAAGGTCGACATCGCCGCGTACAACCTGAAGGACGCAGCTGACATTTGGTGGCGGTTTGTGGAGGGCCACCATAGAGCTACACCGGACTTTGGATGGACAGCGTTTGTAGAAGTGTTACGGGAGAAGTACTACCCCGAGCACTTGAAGCAGAGGAAGCGACAAGAGTTCGAGACCTTAATCCAGGGGAGTCAAACAGTTGACCAATACTACGCACGGTTCATCATCTTGTTGGACTACATTCCAGGGGTCGACTACTCCGACACCGTGAAGATTCAAAAGTTTAGGGGAGGTTTGCAATTTCGCATCCAGGGCGCCATGGGAGCAATACGTTTCGCTACTATTCAAGAATGTTATGACGCCGCATCGGCAACAGAACTAATGCTTCAGTCCAGGGAAGAGGCCCAAGGAAAGAAGAGAAAGAATACGGAAGGAGAAGATGGGGGAGCAACCTCTGGCGGTTACTACAAGAAGGGGAAGGAATTCTTTGATAAGATGAAGGGGCGGAAGGATTTCCATGGTCAGAAGACGAAGGAGCAGGTCCCTCGTCTGACCGGCCCAGTTATTGATGCTCAGCCACTTAGATCAGCACCACCTAAGGGCAATAAGCCACCCCAGCGTCACTACTACTGTAAACGCTGTGGAAATGATCACCCAGGCGTAGATTGTACAGGAAGTCAGGTGGAGTGTCAATATTGCAAAAAGGAAGGCCATAGAGAGTATGAATGTTTTTCCAACCCAGGGAGCCGAGTATACAAGGGATCTAGAGGTTCGCAGAGAACACCAGCTAGTGAGACGGACGGACCAAGAGGAAGCCAGGCGCCGCAGAACAACACCTATACTAGGGGACCGGGAGGACAACCATCCTCATCCGGGAGTCAGAAAGGAAAGAAGATAGTTCCGAGTAGAAACACCTTGTACTCAGTGGGAACTTCAGGCGCTGAGGCTAGCGCGAAACCGGTAAGCCTAGAACTTAAACCTAATGCATGATGCTTGAATGTGTGTTTATAATTATCAGTCGATGAGACTTGTATGTGTTAGTAAGTATCAAAAATTTAGAGAGACCTAACTTAGGTAACCTCTCACCTAATAGGATACTTCGACATTTGTTTTTCCCTTACCTATGAGACCGAGGTCACCTGAGCCTATGTGCGAAGGTCGGGAATATCCAGAGGCAGAATGCCAAGTACTTTGACCCGGCATGATCCTACTCAAGAAATACTTAACTATAAAGGAACAAATAGCCATTGTAAATGAATGTAGAACTTTGGGGATAGGCCTTGGAAGATTTTATATTCCAGGATATGGGAGTGGATCAAAACTTAAAATTATATATGATGTGTATGGGTAAGGATTGGGGTCCACAGGCTAGGTTATATAGTGAAGTAAGAAAGGTAAATGGAGCACGAGTTCCTAGGATACCAGTTGTATCATTCTCCATAGGAGATGATACTGAGTTTTTATACGGTGATCAGAAGAGGATGGATAAGGCGAGCAAGATTATTTTGAAGTCAAGAGACGCGTTAATATTTGGTGGAGAATCCAGATTAGTGTACCATGGGATTAAGAGTATTAAACCGAATACAAACCGAGATTAGCCTTGGGATACAAGGTGTGAGATAGTACAGTGAGGAATGATAAGTTAGTTCTTGCTTGGACCGCCGAAGGGCGTTATCAACTGTCCAAACTTACAGTAACTACAAATTATGACCTGCACGTAAAGAGAAACACTGAACATTATGGGATACCCAGGCACCGAGCTTATCGCCCAGTGCGGGACTGGAAAATCTTACAATCCCTTATTAATAGTGCGAAACCTTGAAATATGACAATAGAGAAACAGAATCTCAAAAAAATATAACTAAAACATCCATCATGGATAAGCACGGGTTTTAGATACCTGAGCAAGTACCAAGGGTCTCAGCTAGTATCAATATAGTGACAATGCTGGACTCCTAATTAATAAAGGGAAGAGAACAAACTTTGAATCTATATTTTCTGAAGTTGGGAGAACTACCTAATTAGCAATACCAAATGCTACATATATACATATAATTTGGAGGTTGTAAACCTAAAATGTTGAGGGATACTGATACATTTAAGAGGGCTAAGTATCATTAAATATACCTACCCTATTTTGAGGCTCGCGTCCTACACTATCCTTATGGTTCTATACGAGCATATGTCTTCTATGACAGCTCAAGTTATGAATGCGAATAAAGAGCGTAAGGAAATCAATAAGGTTAACCCCCTATGTGATATAAATTTTAATATAAACATGGTAACGAATAACTCTCATTGACACTTACAATGAAGGTAGTATAAGTTATATTAAGAGTTTGAATTAATATATACACTAAAAGTGAGTGGAAGTTAAATTTAAAAGTAGGAAAACATACCCCTTGGCTTGTAACAATTGTTTTACACGTAAACCTACCTAACGTTATATACTAATCCTTGTGATTCTCAATCCTCTATTTGATACACCTAATCGACCTATTTTTGGAAGCCATTGAGCTTGTGGATTAACCACGTTTTTAAGGGATAGAAACAAACAATAAGCTTTGATTGTCCTGTTACCAAACCGTAGGATTCAAACTGGAAACCCTTAGTTTGAGATGGTACTGATATTAAGAGATACTTAACCTAGGCTGAACATATGGTTCACCTGATTCATGGAGTTTAAATGGGATAAGAAAAAGCCAAGCTTTAAGGCGGAGGAAATAATACTTTATGGAACTGTAATTGTTGATCGAGTTATGAAAACTTTCCTTAGAGTCTAACTGTGACTGTCTTTGTTCCATGTGGTGATAACCAAAATGTAGGTAATAATCAAGCCCTGGTGAGTTAAATACTAGAGGAGCATTTTAAAGAGAAGAGGGTATTCTAAGGTATCCAAGTCCATAATTGAATTTATTACATGTATGATGAATTTAAGAGTTAAAATGATTGATGAATATAGTTATTTGACAATATGTGCCTAGATGTTTTAATAAGAATTTATCTTTTATGCCAAGAGGAAAAAAACTGGCTTCCCCGCTTGATGATTTGATCAAAGGAATATGGTTCCGGGGATTTGGTAATACACTAGATTCGGGTGTAGGTTATAACAGATATTGGATTAGTTGTATAGTGGTCAGGAGAAAATGTAGTACTCACCATGTCACAAAGTTTGATAAGATAAAATTTGGAAAATGACAATTATGTGATTGTTTGATATCTGGCGTGGGAGGTCGAACTTGATCCTGGTCAGATCAAGGGTAAACCAAACACAAAATGGAGTGGAAGGATAGTTCAACATTGACGCTGACCCCGTCAGGGTTGAATAATTCCTGAGACTCCCTACAAGTGGTCACAAATATCTCTGTGATAAGTAAATATTTATTCTTAATTTTAATATAAAATTTGATTAATGAAGTATGTGAGTTGTAGAAAGTGTAAGTTATGAATTAAGTTGTCCAAGTTATCCTGAAGAGATAAAACAGCTAAAACGACTCCGCGTATGTCGTAAAAATAGTCAACTGCGAATGGAATAATAACTGTTATTATACATGAACCATGTTAATAAATTAAATCTGAGATCAAGAGACAACAACCTATAATAAAAGTATTCTCAAGCTATCTTCTAAGTTATGGCCAAATTGCGATCTGGAAGGAAAGATCGACTTCCATGTCTTTCTTTATGAATTCAAACCCAATATATTAAATGGGAACCTACCTATAAACATGGTAGAATATAAAGAGTAGAAACATTATACTAATACTCACATGAGTTGATTCACAACCGTAAGAACATGTTCAATTGAGAGAAAACTGTACCTTGTTAGAAACCTTAGCGGGGACCCTACTGTGGTATACCTGATGAACAGATGATAATAATCGTGTATATACTACCGACAAATGGTGAATCAATAATATCAAGAAATCTTTCTATATTATACATAAGATGCACGGCTCGACCAGAGCTCATACTTTACATTGAAAATGAAAACCGAATATGGTGACAGTAAACTCAAATACTAGAATCACAAGATGATGACCTGAAGATCAAAGAGAGAGATTTTAAGTAAGCCTCAATATTAATACAAGGCCCGAGCGCCGACGATTACAACTACAAGAGGCAATTAATGGAAGTGTGTTACACATGATAGTCTAAACAAGCCATGAGATAATATTGGCAACGTACAAGATAGTAGATCACCTTCACCCATACACACGGGATTCAAATATAAAAGCATACTAATGCACTATGGAACATGTCAGAGAATGCATAGATTCTTGGGGGCTATACCTCGTAAACAGACAGAAGTCATATGCTGATGTCCGTAAGAGAGACCTCGAGTTCGTAGTAGGCGATCGAGTCTTCCTTAGAGTTTCACCTATGAAGGGAGTTTTCAAATTTGGGTAGAAGGGCAAGCTTAGCCCAAAGTATGTAGGACCGTACCTTATTACGGAGCGAGTGGGCCCATTAGCTCACAGATTAGATTTACCTGTTGAGCTTGGGAGAGTGCACAATGTGTTTCACATTTCTCAACTAAAGCAGTATGTGCCTCACCCGTCACATATCTTAGAGCCCGAGACACTCGAGCTAGATCCTACACGTAGATATGAGGAGACCCCAGTTCGCATTTTAGACTCCAAGACTAGGGAGAGCAGGAACAAGACCATTAGAATGGTCAAGGTTCTATGGACAAACCACGACATTGAGGAGGCGACATGGGAGTTAGAAGACTCCATGCGAGACAAGTATTCAGCACTTTTCTCTTAGTTTTGTGTATACTTGTGGGGGTACGTGGGCGTAACCCTTTTTAAGGGGGGTAGAGCACCACATGCGACTTGCATATCTGCAGTCTATACTGGTTTTGTATTGGTTGTTTGTGTTGATTGTTGCGCATGTGTGCAATTGGTTGAATGGTTATGGTTGTGTTCTATGTAACACTTGGTTATTGTTGTGTCCTGGTTATGGTTGTGTTCTATGTAACACTTGGTTATTGATATGTCTTATGTGACACTTGGTTGGTTATTGGTGTGTCCTATGTGACACTTGGTATTGATGTGCCCTATATGACACTTGGATGGCTATTGACGTGTTCTATGTAACACTTGGATGGTTACTAAAAGTACACTTATTTACTTTGCAGTATATTCATTCCTACAATCACACAAGAGATTTACTGCCAAGGGTTTACGCCTCTGCACTCTGTAGGACTGAGTGTTTTGGTATTGCACTTGTGCAGTATTGACCTAGTGGGACAGCTAGGAAGTTGGGGACACTTATTTACTTTGCAGTTGAAATACCCCTAAATTAATTTAAATTAATTTAGGGGATTTCTTTTGTTAAATCTTAAATAATACTATTAAATATTAAATTATCATATGGAATTATGAAATTAATTTAGGGGATTTCTCCTATTTAACCCTAAAGAATGCAATAAAATATTTAATTATTATATATTATTATATAGTATTATGAATTTAATAATAAGATTTATAAGTCAATAATTCTTGGGGAAATTTATAAACACTCCAAGTATATTATAAAGATTTTAGGAAGTGTTGGAACATTGTTTTGAAACATAAAAGTCAATATAAAATTCTAGAAACCCTAAAGCCTTTTAAGCCTTGCTAGGGTTGACTTTTTGAGAATGGTCAAACCAGCCCATGAAATATATGCCAATAAATAGGTTATGGAAAACCATGAAGATCGATAAAAAGAACGTCAAAAACGGATCATCCTAGCCAAAGTTATGATCAAATGAAGTTTAGAGCCAAAATTTTGAAAAAAATGTTGATGTGGCAGCTTTGCTGACTCATTGCGCGCCTCGGTAATCGTGCCCCAACACTTAGCAATTTTATCTCCTACAATCTCGGTAACAGAAACCTGTTTTTGCCCTATCTTGTGACCTTCGTAACTTTCTCATCTTATGGAATTTTTGAGTGTCGTCTTTTTGTTGCCTTCTCCTACACTTCCTCTAAACAACCATAACTCATACTAACCCTAACTCGTCCTAAATCAACCGGAAATTCGAGCCAAAGTAGCCACCCTGCAAAAACCGAAACTGCAGTTTCCAGTTTTCCTTCGAATTCAGGTAACTTCGTCAAGCCATAACTTCTTCGTTTCTCAGCCAAATTCCATGTTCTTTAGCTCGTTTTGAAAAGCTCTAATCTCTCTAAAACTTTCATGTTAATGGCCTAATCCAATTCTCAACCGTTTGGAAGAACAAGGTGTCTAAAGTTTTGGTTTTGCCACAGCATAAAATCATAGATTTTTCCAGAAAACACAAGGTATAAACTCGTAACTTTCGACTCAGATTTCTTTCTGTGTGGTGCAAATTAGAGTGAGTTCTTGCTATCATTTTGTATAGCTATGTTTCCTCTTTAGATTAAGCCCAAGAACAAAGCCTAACTCGATCTGTACTGAAACTTATAGTGCTTCGAAGTTGGCTACTCGAACAGGCAAGGTTCGAATATTTTTCCAGAACCCGAACTTGAATCTCCTCGTTTGTGCAATTCCGGTGAGCTTTTCTCCAAATTATTCCTATGTTGCTAATCGAAATTGCATTACCGGTCTAACCCATGTATCAATTTCAATTATTATGCATTATGCTAAGAGAATTTGGCAAATTAAGATTCGAACTAACATGAACCCTAACCTCCTCGAACCCAGAATCGTATCTGCTATATAATGCATCTTAGCTAGAGAAATCGGGACCTTTAGAACCGGAATTGAATTTCGAATCCATAGAAATAAGAATCGTCAAATTTCGTTCTGCAGATTGAGAGATATTGTCGAATTAGTACTCGTGTGCTGTGTGGTGTTCGATGATGAACTTGAGACTCAGGGACCGTCCGATCGCAGTTTAAAGGAACGGACAACCCAGATTAGATCGTGGGAATATAAGAGTATATTAAGTTTTATTAATTCCAGAATTAAACCCTAACTTGTTGAATTTAGTTAATGGCCTTCCCGAAAGTGTTTTGACTTGAAATTTTAACCATAGATTCCTTATAAAATCTAGTTTATTTTGATGTAAATTAATATGGGTTTTGAGTTTTTAAACGTAAGTTATAATTTTTGCAAGTTATGAGTTATATGGAATTATTTGGAAAATTTAAAAAGATATTTTTATGAAATAAAAATTTTATAATATGTAAAATGTTATAGTTACTATATACTTAATTTGGGAATTTTTGGACAAGAGGAAATAGGTTTAAAAATTGTATTTCTAAGGTTTT
Source organism: Limonium bicolor (assembly GCA_023374045.1). Classification (NCBI taxonomy): domain Eukaryota; kingdom Viridiplantae; phylum Streptophyta; class Magnoliopsida; order Caryophyllales; family Plumbaginaceae; genus Limonium; species Limonium bicolor. The sequence continues at coordinate 286,282,752 of CM041777.1, forward strand.
TCATAAGTTACCTTATAATATAAGGTTTTTAATGTAACCAAAAATTAAAGTATAGATGATTAATAAACTTATAGGTTGGGGGAAAATATAATAAGACTAAACTAACATTTAATACAGAATGTTAATAAGTATTTTTGGGTATAAACTTTTAAGTGAAGTATATATATATATATATATAAACATATATAAAAGAAATAAAATAGTAACTTAGGTTAAATCAAGGAACTAAATTAATCTACATTTATATTAATTATAAATATGGTAGTTAATATACTTAATAGAAACTAAGGAAAATACTTTATTTTATAAACCATATTTTGGATGTAGATATGTGTAAAAGTAATATAAATAATTAAATGCAATAAAACTACATAAATAATGTCTTGAATAAATCCTAGTATACATATACGATAAATAGATAAATAAAAGACATTAAACACCTTATAGCAAATAGAATATGAAGGAATTAATAAGTTGAACTGAACCTGTACATAATACTATTAAAAGAATATTGTATGGGGTAGTATTGAATTGTGGTTATGAAATTAAGCTTAAAGACTTATCTTAGATTTCTAAGGTTTATATAAACCATATTAAAATACATGTGTAATATTATTTGTCAGAGACCAGAATGTAAATCTATAATTTGGTTAGGTAATTAATGAGTTGGGACTTAGGAATATTTGTAATTAGATGTTACACAAATAGAACTTATTATATAATTAATAAATAAATGTAATGCTTTTACATCTAAATGTTCTTAATATATAAACAATAATAAAATAAATAAAATACTTTTACATCTAAATGTGAGGTGGATTAGTAAGTCTAGATTTAATCATTTCTTGGCATTTATGGTATTGAAATGTAACTTAATGTTTTAAGATAAAATCATTAAAAGGATAATGATATAAAACTATATTAAACTATGATTTGGGAATTTATCTAAATAATAATCCTTAAGTTTCTTGGCATTAGATAAGCCATATGAAATACATTTATAACATTTATTACCAATACTTAGGATGTGAGTTTACAGTTAAGTGAGGTATTTTGTAGTTATAATTTATAGAAGGTTTATAAATAGGAATTTGTTACTTAAAACCTTTGAACCTTTTATTAGATAAAACTAAGTTACATAAGATATTATATTGATATACTTTACGGTAATGGGAAATAATGATATGTTATTTGAATATAAAATATGAGAAATTTTCAGGATAGATGATCTTATTAAATATTTGGCAATTTCACTTATGAATGGGGATTTAATTCTTAGATAAAATTTTACCTTGTGATAAGATATAATGCTTATCCTAAAACATAATAAAGGGAATTAATCTATTAAGTTATCCCTTTGAAACTTTAGGTTTTGTAAACAATTTAAAACGTATAAAAGAATTATACATAGTCTATGGAGGGAATGTGTGTAAAAATAAAACATTTAGGAAATTAAATGTAAGCAAGGATACATAAAAGGGTTATCTTAACACACCTTATCATATAGTTAATGACAAAGCAAATAATATACTCCGTGAATACTAAATGTTAGAGTTCGATAAGTCTAAGTTAGCTATAGCATAATTATTTCAAGATGAAAAGTAATTTAACATCTTATGACAAGATTAATAGATGGGTGTACTAAAAGGTCATTTTGAACTAAACATACGGTAAATGGGTTTAGTAGCTCAATTAAGTTATAATTAAATGCATCTACAACACTATGATTCCAATATACAGGATGTAGATCTTAATTAAGTTAAGGGGAAGACTTAATCATAATGGATTATCTGGTAGATATTAATAAAATACATAATCTTTACATTGTGGAATAACAGTATAGTATTCTGGGATGAATCCATCATAGGTCATAATACAATGTTTATTCTAAATTATGAATAAAAGTATTGAGCTTAAGATTATTATTGAAATTCTAAGATTGATTGAATAACATATACTGCACTTATGTTATAAAGGTCTTGAATGTGAGGATTGTGGTTAAATATGAATAAGGTGGATAGGAGTGGACAGTTAGCAGGTGTTAATAAAATACATTCCTTGATCCTACAACCTTGGGCTATACAACCTTCTTAAATAAGTCAAAGGTTATACATAATTTAAGCGGGCTTATAAGATAATTGAGATTTGGAAATAAGAGAGAGGAATTTATTTAAGTTTACTTAGGGTACAGGTTGTTGATAGTAAGTTATCTTCAATGTTCCTTAGAGAATTGTTGAATGTTTGCACGAGTTTACTAGAACTGCTACAGCGTTGACCAGGTACGATATTTTTACTGATTGACTTGTGGAATGTTTTGAAAACGCTAACTGACTTTAAGAGGAATCTCTAAAAGGAAATGGTTGTGTGACTGACTCAGCTTGTGTGACTAACTGAGCCTTGAATGTGAAACTCACTTGGGTATTGGTTCCTTCTATTTGGTTGTTCCATTAGACATTGACTGCTTAGGGTTTACGCTTCTGCACTCTGTAGGACTGAGTTTTTGGTATTGCTCTGGGTAGTTAGTGATCTGGTGGGAATTTGGAAAAGATCAATTTTGGTAAATCCTTCTTTTGACTCTGGATATCGTTTCATCCATGAGCTGGTTCTTGAGGTTTCACTGTGTGCACGTCTTCAATGGTAACAGCAGGGGACTATATATCCCTCGCCCATAGGGGCATTTATATTTGACAGTAGGGGGCTGTATATCCCTCGTCCATACGGACATTTATATTTAACAGTAAAGGGTATATCCCTTGTCCTAAGAGGACGTAGTAAACAGTGAGGGGCTGTATATCCCCTGTCCTAAAAGGACGTACTTGACGGTGGGGGCCATCTCTCCCAATTGGTTTTATTCCACTCTTGAGTTGTTGGTTCTTGGATATCTATCTTTCCATTCCTAGTCCTTGTGACTACTTGGGTCTTTCTACTCCTAACTGGAATTGGTTCTAACTTGAGCATTGGATGTTCACTAACTCATGCTGTGGTTTTTGGATTGACTAACTTTGCCTTTCTATTATTTATCTTTATCCTTAACTTGTTATCTTTGGCTTGATGATTTTAAAGTGCCTTGTTTCCCTGTTTTACTTTCAAGAGTTTAATTTCAAGTTACTGTTTATTTTGAAGAGTTATGTTTTAAAGATTGCTTTGGAGAATTGTACCAGTTCCATTCCAGGGAACTGACTCACCCCTCCCGGGGTGGGCTGCTTGGTTTCATCTTGCAAGTATAAATTGTTTATACAGGTGGCCACGAAGAGCATGGGTGATTGGGATAGGAATTAGGAATTGTGGAGAGTTATTCTATTTTACTAGTAGTTATGTTTATGTTGTTTTTCTCGAGTTCAGACCGTAGCTTTTTGTAATTTTATAAGTTGTAATTGGTGAGGTTTGGTGTAACACCCCCGAATAAACATCCAATAGTACAAAGTCAAGCTCCTAGTCATATTACATGATAACTACGCAGCGGATCCTCAATATCATCCGGGTGCTACAGATGTCAACCACCCACGTGGTTGACAGACCACATCACTAATACTAGTTACGGTCTGCATGACTGGAAACAGCCCTCAATAAAAACTCATGTATAGATAAAATTCCCAAATACCTAGTGTATACAACATCGCTACTAGGTTAAACAATACAACTGAAATATTACATCCTGAGTTCAGTTCTACAGAGTACAGTTCATAAATTAGACAGAATAACTCGTAAGTCTTGCCCTGATGGACTACCCCCATGGTAGCCATCCCGCCTACGCTCCGTTATCATCCGGCACAATACCTGTAAAAATTTGGGTTGGGAAGGACTCAGCAAACTACGCTGAGTATGAACGTGTGTAGCCCGTATGTTGCCGGGCCACACGACTACTTGGTCGAATATTATTAAGTCAATTTACATGCTATAATAAAGCAGTAAAGCACACCACAAAATATCATGATATCATACACACTTCAAGGTAGCATAGCAATATCAACAAACATCCAAACATAACATGCTGGCATCATAGCACATCAACATGCAACCAAGCACAACGAGCTGCTGGTATAGCAACAACAATCATGTAAGTAATAAACGTGTGTATAGGTATATTAAACCCATGATCCTCACTATGGAATCATACGAGTGTTGTGTGTTTTCATTTCTTTCCTCTTGTTCCCGTAAAGTATATTTTCTTTCTCTTTCCTTGCACCAGGTCTGGGGATATAGTTTAGATCCCGTGGCCATCTCATGTCGGTGCTAATCTTTCCTTGTTTCTTTAAGGGTTATTTGTGAATTCTCTTATCACCACCATTTGGAGAACGTCTTCTTCATAGCTAATCCTCCATTCCCGGATAGCTCTTTTTCTCTCTGTTGTTTTTAAATGTTACTAGCCACTGCCCTGGATACCAAGGGTCCGTCTCCCTTTTCCTTTTCAATGTTACTAGCCTCTGCTCCGGATACAAAGGGTCCGTCTCCCTATGCCTTCTAATGCTCTGGTCTCTACCCCGGATACAAAGGGTCTGTCTCCCTATTCCTTCTCAATGTTACTAGCCTCTGCTTCGGATACAAAGGGTCTGTCTCCCTATTCCTTCTCAATGTTACTAGCCTCTGCTCCAGATACAAAGGGTCTGTCTCCCTATTCCTTCTCAATGTTCTGGTCTCTACCCCGGATACAAAGGGTCCGTCTCCCTATTCCTCTTAATCTTATTGGTCTCTACCCCGGATACAAAGGGTCCGTCTCCCTATTCCCTTTTTAGATTATTGGTCTCTACCCCGGATACAGAGGGTCTGTCTCCCTATTCCTTCTCAAGGTATTGGCATATCATTATCTTTGATAATTCGACACCATAGTGGGTGTCTTTAGAGGTCCTCTATAGTTAAAAGGAGTTTCCCTTTTTGTAGTTCCTTTGGTTTGTTTACGAAGTTCGTTGTGTTTCATCTCAAGGATTCATCAACGAGAAGGGACTACACTACTGTGTGCGCGCAAACAATGTGCACAATAATAGCAAGCAGGTAAGCAAGGAAGATAATCAATCCATTCACATGCCTTACACAAGCTCACAACAGACATATAAGCACGGTAAAACAAACATCCATTTTCATGCATTAGTCTTGTGGTCATAAACAAACAAGGCACACAGCACACAAGCCATGTAACACGGCAACATACGAACCACACATGTCCATACCTTATTCAGAAGCACGAGTCGTCTCACACACGGGGTCCCGATTTGCGTTCGTTACGGACCTAATGTTGATTAGAAATAATGTGTCAGTTCATGATTTCATGTGACAACACTTTCCCAGTTTATCTCATTTATATCGGGTGTTATTCCCTAGATAAATTTTCGAGTACCCAACTTATACTATTCCTTGGAACTTTTCAGGTAGCACCCTAAACCTTCATCTCACTCCCAGGGCATTTACATCGACGTTTTACACGTTAATTAAGTTCTCTCTTTAGCTAACGTTGTTAGAGTACTTTACGCACCATCTTGTGACAAGTTACTTAGAAGGATTTTATAACGCCTAAGACGTATTCCCCCCCGTCGCTACATAGGTTAGTAATGTCCTAACTCTATTATCATAAGGTTATAGCTCTTAAAATACCCCTAAAACTCCTTCATACAGAAGTCCAAAATTTATAAAACTACAACATGGTTTCGGTGTTGAATCTCACTTAACTCCTCCATTATTGCATCTGCTGAAGTTTATCCTTCCCAGAGTGTTTCCTCAACTTAATTAGATGTTTTAGTACTGTTTTGGGCTCATTTTTAAACCAACATCACACCCTTAGCACCTTGGGAAGTTGCACCCACTGAAACACTCCATCAGAAACTGAAACATCAAAACATAGAAACTGATCACCATCTCAAGCACTCCCACTAGTTTCCCTTTGTACTGCATTAAGTTGCTTCCCTATCTTCCCAAGTGTTCACAAACCTTCTTAGGTGTATTAGCTAGTTCTTAAGTTTGTTAGCAAGCCATTACAATCCCCTTATACCTACTGTGTGACAGTTATACAGAGGTGACAGTGTTACAGAAATTTTGAAGACACAGTTTGGGTATCTTCTCTTTTATCTCCCTTATTGTTCATTAGCCTGACTTCTAGCCTTCCCAAAATGTTTACACCCTTAAGTAAATGAGATAACAAGGTTTTAAGGTCATTTTTAACCCAATACCACACTCACATAGCTCCTGTGATTAATTACACAGAAACAGTAACCCAACAAAAACTGAAAAGAAGGAACAGGACTCTTCTTCTGTTAGGTTATCAGACCGACCTCTAATTTCCAAATGAGCACACTCACTTAACTCCCTCCTTTAGAATGTCTTGGGTTCCATTATTAAGCTATTATAACCCACTTAATTACTTCTGGGAATCGACCATACAGAGCCCAAGTTCCAGAAAAATGAAACAGCAATCTGTGAAAAAACTTCCATTCGACCTCTCTGTAACTGCATTAAACTGTCTTCTGATTTCTTCCTCATTGTTCTCACTCGCAGGTAGATGTAATAGAGGATTTTAAGTCTTTTTTTTCCAGACCAATCCAACAGGCTTAACCCCACTGCAACTCAGTTACACAGACACAACTTATAACTGAAATCTGAAACCAGAATCTACATCTTTCTGTTTGACCCTTGCTTGTGGTTAGTTATTCTAACTTCTATCTTCCCCTCAGTACTTATACACTTACTATGGTATGTTAGAGGTGTTTTAGGTTCATTAGAACTCAGTATGACCCCTTCTAATCCCTCTGCACACAGTTTTACAGAACTGAAAAATGCAAAGCAGAAGCACCAGTCTGATATCTTTTTCTTCTATTTTCCTGTTTGTTCATAAATCTGATCTTCAAATCTCTCCCAAGGTGCTTACCTACTTAGTTAGGTGTTCCGCACAATTTTAAACTCAAAAAAACCTACTACCCTCTGTCTGTTCCACAGAACTCTTTAACACCGAGACTGAAAACAAAGTGCAACCTGAAACATGCAACTGAAGTTGACGTATAGTTTCTATTATTGTTCATTAGTCAGATTTTTTTTATCTCACCAATAGTCTAGCTACTCAGTTAAGTGTCTTGGTATCTTTTTAATCTTCTTAGCAGACCCAAAATGATCTGCTCAATCTACTGAAATGTCCCTAACCGAAAATGAAAAGAAACCGTAACTGAAATATGAAAACTGCCACATCATCTCCTACTTCTTTCCTTCGTTTTTTTATTTGTTTTTCCCCAGATACCCTCTCATTCAGTTAATTCCCTTCTATTCTTTTAAGTAGTTAACTGAATTCTAGTAAGTTTTGTTTTTGATTTAAAACAACCTAATCATACTGACCACTCTACTGCAAATCCTTTACACAGCAATAGAAACCTGGAAAAATTGAAATCGAAACACCAACTGAAATTCTCAATTCTATTTCTTCTTCTCTGTTCTTTAATCTAACTCTAGTTTCCCCCTAGATGTTTTAGTTGTGTTTTAAGTTTATGAATAAATCAACACCCCCCTATAATACCCCTGGACAATTAGTGTACAGGAGCTAATGTTACAGATTTCAAAAAAAACATTCTCAGATTCGACAGGGGGTTGTCAAGCACCAGATTGCACTAGTTTCTCCTGGCTAAGTTGTACTGAACTGCCTGAGCTTTTACCAACTCTTTAATCGTGGCCTTTAGCTCCCTAATACTTGTTGGTTAGATTCTCAGATGCTCAATGCCTTCTTCATGCTACCAGGTGGACTTCACTGGTTCACATTGCACTTTTAAATTTTAACAGAAACTCTTTTGATCGTGTGGAAGGCTTAGGAGTTTACCTTGTTAGTTCCTGGAGTGGATTTAGTCTCAGGTTTAACTCAGGGCTCTTGCAGTTGGTGGCATGCAGAGTTCTTGCAAGGTAGATACAGGAATCTGGGCAGGAAGTTAGGATCAGTACTTGAATAGAGGAGGTGTTTAAACAAAGCTGTTCGTGATTACCTGTAGCTGATATTTACACCGGTATGGTGCTGGTCTTTACCAGTTGTTTTTTTGTTCGAAGAAGATGCATCAGGTTGCCAGAGAGTGTTGTGTAGAAGGGTAGAGAGGAAAGGGAGTTAAAAGATGCAGGTTTTTAGATAAAGGAATAAGGAATGGAGTGGGAGATTTACTTACCGTTTTTCCTTGCTGTTTGGTGTCAACTATTCCAGATTTTTTTTCAGACCAAAACACGCCCACTTGAGACACGCAGAGAAGAGTTGCATGAGCTTGAGTCATGACAGAAATGAGAAGGGAGTCATATACTGTGATCTTCGGACAGAATCTAACAGAGGAAGAAAAAGAAAACAGAAGTGATGCCGATTAGTTTGGAGTATTACTACTTTGTACTGAGAACCGAGAACTGGAGTGGGTTTCTTGAGGATTCTCAACACACTACAGGAAATCATTCCCTGGGGAGCTCATGCATGAAGAGAAGGAGAGGAAGGGGATTACATTCCAGAATTGTCGGGCAACAGCAGGTGAGCAAGGAAGGGAGAATTAAACCTTGCTGTTTGGGCTGGTGTTGCTCCAGATTTTTAAGGTCAGAACACAAGCACATGAGCTTGCATTTACGAGGAGTCAGTAGTCCTTCTCTGGACTTGTACAGGGCACCAGATAGATGGAAGAGAGTGACAGGATTTAGTGGGATATTAATGGGGTAAGTTCACCCGTACCATGCGTAGGAATTAGAGGAGCAGGAGCGAACAGCTTTCTGTTTCCTCTGAACTTGCGTACACACTGTGCAGTGATTGAAAAGAGGTAATGGCTAGGGTAGTTTATTAATTGAGAAAATTAAGGAGTGTGTTAGTCTTCTAACAACATGGGCTTAACGATTTCTGTCTCAACTTTGTGAGACTTGCTGAATTTCTCATCATGCGAGGCATGAATGGGTCAGGTTTTGTTTGTTGTTCAATCTCCCTTTTTTTGTAGTTACAGCAGTAGTTGAACTACTAGTCTAATGAGGTCGGTATTTGATACCGAATTCGAGCACAGCTCAACCGGTTAAGATGTTCATTAGGCATACGAGAGGTACGGGGTTCGAACCTCAACGGGAGCGTTTGCTCCTTTTTCTTCTTTTCTTCCTCTTTTTTTGTATAAGCTATACACATGTCTATTTATATTTATGTGTAAGACTATATATTATATCATGTTATTATTTTTTTTTGTTATGAAGTTACGCGACGTTATTATTACTTATTACAACGTTACAATATCGTAACGTTACGTACATGTATAAGTACGTGACTATATTATGTAACGTCGTCACGCTTCCGGACACGTATACACTAAATTTAATTGTTCACACATTGTTTTATTCCGACTTATATAACGTGTTATTTTCGGATAATCCCGTCGCGTTTTAGTTGTATGATCATTGAGGTTACTCATAATTAAATTTAACCTTCACGAATTTGGACTGTTAATTATCGGGGTATTTCAGCCTACCCCCCTTAAAGGAACTTTGTCCCGAAGTTGTTTACTCTCTTCCTTAACTGATGTTTTCCATTCCTGTTAATCCTAGGGATCAAGTCCCGCATGCATTCACGATAACCAAAGGATTAAGTCTCCTATATTAAAATTCTCAGTGCTTATACGCATTATGCCGCCCTAGTGGCTTCACACACAAATTCTCATAGCAATGTATATATAACACGCTGAGGTGTAAATCACAGGTACACAACATTCATTCATAGCAGGGTGTACATACAATGCAATACACACACAATTCTGCGCAATTCATACACACCGACCTACCAACCAACGTGTGGTTGTAGGAATACACATAGTGAAAGGATTAGGTCCCAAATTCGTTCTCTCTAACCAAGGGATCATGTCCCGCAAATTCCACAGTTCTATTTCAACATTTGTGCTTATAAGCACTACGCCACATTTGTGGCTTCACCCAGTTATCAATAATATTTCGATGTACCAATAATATTTATGTACTACACTCATATCAACCAGGTGAACAAGTCATTCATTCATGACCTCCATGCATTCAAACCAATCCACACACAGTTCACAAACATAGCAACCAAAACAACACCACAAAACGAGCAATAACCCAGTAGAAACGCAACACGCCTACCCCCCTTAAAATGGATTACGCCCACGTAATCCCTATTATACCCTCCTAGAGCCTTGGTTCAAGATGTTTAATTCTCATTGAGCATTCTAGTTTCTATGCAATGTAACTCACAATATATTCTCATCAAAGGTCTTGACCATGTTAAGGGTATAGTTTCTGTATTAAAAGACTCTTATCGGTATCCGTACCGGTCTAGAAATGGATTCGGGTTTAGGCTCTCTAGGTTTAAGGTATTGGTCGATAGATCACTTGTTATTCCACAGGCTAATGGGGGATACGGTCCACCAGCTTCTGCTGTGCTACTCTGATTACCTTCGGGTTTAGTTTCCCCTTTCTGTACTCAGGAGGCCTTCTAGGCTTATATTGATATATTCTCTGTAGTAACGATTTAGTTCTTATTATTTCTCAATGTTATAATCATGTCATTGTTATAACAACATGTTTATTTTATATAGCCGATCATAATTGTTCGTCGACGGTTAGTTTACTCTCCTGGCATTTTTACTTATTTTATAGCTTGATTTGTACCACCAACTTAGACTTTTCTATATCTTTAGGTAACCTTTATTTCTCAGTCCAATTATGGCATTGACACTGCTGGTTGACGTCAATTAGTTTCAGTCAAAAGGTTACCGAATTATATGCGTTAGAAGTTCCTACGATTGTAAACTGTCTGACTACTACCGGTTACATATTGCACTTGATTTCGATAGTATGTATTTTATGTGGTAACTTTTAGGTTATTAGTAACCCCACATCATCTCAAGTCTTCACATAATTGTGTACCCATGTGTTTACCCTCAGAGTTTCGAATTATGTATCAATGGATTTTACAAGCTCGTATTATCCACATCAACCTCGCTTTCTTGGTAATTTCTTAATCTTGACTTTTAATATTTCCACCGATATGTAGTTCATGTGTCCACTTGTAGGAGGTTTCGAGGGTCATCCAACACTAACGTGATCAGCATAAGTGTCGGACTACCTTTTCACCCCAATTTGTGCGTAGTGTTCCTTGACCTGGCCAGGGTCAAGTTCAACCTTGCACGTCCGATTTAGACGATCAAACAATTATTTACATTTGTATTCTTATCCCACTCGTTTATAGTCCTCTGGCAATCAATTCATTTACTAGTGTCACCATCTAAGCCTTTAGATTAATCGTTCAACTCTTTAACTGTACATACCTCTAGGTGTGTACATATATATATATTCGTTCATCCATGTATATATATATTCCCATGTGTTATAATCCTCTTGATTTATTATAGATTCCTATTATCCTCAACACCTACAACCAATATAGAATTTACAAAATGATTCTTTACTTATTTTAACCCATCAATTACTTCCTCCCTTAAGTCCATTAATCTTGTTTAAAGTTTCCTAATTTCGATACCCAATTATTCCAAAATATTTGGTTTCCTACTGATATTTTCCACCTCATAAATATTTGACTGCTTTTTCTTGTTGGCCCAATTAGGCTCCCTTCAATCTGACTTAAGCTTTATCCCGTTTTCCATTTTAATATATATTTCTTTTTTTTCTAGCTCTCGTAACCCTTCTGTTACTTTCTCATTATTATTCTTCGTTCACCGGTGGTAGAAACAGAGGTGAATGATCAGTTGTGGTCACCAGTTTCAGCTGTCTAAGATTTAGAGACTTAAAAGAATAATGGAATAAAAGAAGAAGGAAGGAGGTGGTGTTGTGTTTCTCAGGTAATGTAGAGAATGAAGAGAAACGTAAGAAGAAGCAGGGAATTTATTGAGTCCCGAAATATTAGATTAGTGTGTAAAGTTGTGTCATGCTTTATTCAGCGTTATAGATCGTACCAATTTTATGGTGTAATTACGTCTCGAATTATATCCTCTGATTTCATTGTTTTACGAGGGGTTTTTCTTAAATTACCCTCTCAGGTGTTCGAATTGCAGTATTTTTCTCAATACCATCCTTAGCTTAATTAATTGCTTATTTGAGCTTTATTTATTGCATAAATTTTAGGGTATTTCGGTCCTCTTTTTTTTGTGAGGTAGGGTGCTATCGACTGCTAAGCATGTCGACCCAAGTTGTCGCTAAATTTGGTCCCTCTACGGGTATTATCCTTTTGGCAAACGCCTAAAGTATAGTATAGTCTTTTCTTCTCGGGTTGATAGTATAACATTAAGTAGATGCCAGATCGGGTTTTCCCGAGTTAGAGGAGGCTTTCTACCTCTCTGGCGTTCTTTCTATGGGTTTAAGGAAGATTAGGGGTGTGGGGGTGGGGCGTAAGTGTCTGTTAGGTATTCAGTAGTTATTAAGGAAGAACTCTAACTAACGCACCTCACATACTAACCCTTAACCCCGTTTCCCCGAATTCAGGCTTTCCTATACTCGGTACTTCTCTGTTCCAGTCATCAGAGCGCAACTACGCTCTGATACCACTTTCTGTAACACCCCTGAATTACAACCAGCAGTTAAATGACGCACCTAACGTATCACGAAAAGTCTACGCAGCGGTTTAGAACTTTATTCGGGTGCCACAGACGCCAACCACCCACGTGGTTGACACAACAACATTATCAATACTATGTTGCGGTCTAAATGACTGGAATTAAACCATAACCAATTCCAACACAAAAGATACGAACCGAGTACCGAGAGTCTACAACATAAGTTCTTAATCCAACAACATAAACCGAAAGTACAACCCATACATTAAAAACATACTACTAAAAGTCTTGCCATGATGGACTACCCCCATGGTAGCCATCCCGCCTACGCTCCGTTATCGTCTGGCACAAGACCTGGAAAAAAAATTGGGTGTAAAGGACTCAGCAAACTACGCTGAGTATGAATGTGTGAAGCCCGCATGTTACCGGGCCACACGACTACTTGGTCGAATATTATTAGGTAAATTTACATGCTATAATAAAGCAGTAAAGCACACACAGCACATCATGATACCATACACACTCATCGGTAGCATAGCAATATCAAAAGCAACCAAGCACAACTTGCAAGTAGCATAGCAATGTCAACACGCAACCCAGCACAATAAGCTGCTAATGTAACAAAACAATCAGGTAATTTATAGGACGTGTGCGGAGGTATAACCATCGATCCTCACTATGGGATCATTCAAGCGATTACGTATTGTTTTATGTTCTCATTACACATGTTTTCCTTTCTTCTCTTGCACCGAGTCAGGGGATATAGGTTAGATCCCGAGACTTAGTTAAGTAGGTGCTATTCATTCCTTGTTTCTTAAAGGATCACATTTGTGACTTTCTCTTGTTTGCTTGGTCTCATTACACAATTTTTCCTTCATTCTCTGCACCGAGTCAGGGATATAGATTAGATCCCGAGACATCATTATGTAGGTGCTAATCGTTCCTTGTTTCTTTAAGGATTATTTGTGAATTATTTTATCACCGCACGTTGGAGGACGTCTCCTCCATAGCTAGTCCCCCATTCCCGACACCCAGGGTCGAGAAAGCGGAGTCACCTCTAGACTCCAGGATAAGCTCCACCAATTTGTCACTCCCCCATTCCCGACACCCAGGGTCGAGGAAGCGGAAGTCACCTCTGGACTCCGGGAGGTGCTGAAAAGTGGGGTCACCCAGGGACTCCCAAAACATATTCCACCATAGACGGTCGAAGGATCTGATGCAGATACCAACTCCCGAACATCCATACCGCGTGGCCCGAGCTGTTGTCTTCCCGGGTTGTTCTCATGTTTCACAGTTGGTGCTTTTCGTTTCATTATCATTATCATCTCGACACCATAGTGGGTGTCATTAGCGGTCCTCTAAAGTTAGAGAGGATTTGTCTCTTTGTATAGTTCTTTTGTTTTGTCTACGTGGTTCGTCGTGTCTCACCAAGGGAGACTTGCTCTTCATTATCATTAATGAATAGACACCATAGTGGGTGTCATGGTAGTCCTCAATGGTTTAGAGAGGAGTTCCCCTTATAGAGTTTTTTTTGTTTTCATAGTTCGTAGTGGTTCATCTCGAGTTCCATAAGCGAGAAAGGGATTAAACTACTGTGTGCGCGCAAGTAATATGCCACAAGGATATATAACAAGCATATAAGCAAGCCACAAGAAGCAATCCAATTTCATGCATAGTCTTATAGTCATTGTCAAACAAAGCACACAGCACAAGCCGTGTAACACGGCAACATACGAACCACACATGTTCATACCTTATTCGAAAGCACGAGTTGTCTTACACTCGAAGTCCCGGTCGGAGCTCGCTACGGTCCTAGAGGTAATTAAAACAGTGTGTCAGTTTATTATTTTATGTGACGACACTTTATATCGTATGTTATTCCCTAGGTATGTTGTCACATGCTTAGTTTATATTGACTCTTAGAACTTCACATGCATTAATCCTAGGCTCAACTTACTCCTAGGATATTCACCTTGCCAACTCACATGTTGACTAAGTCATTTCCTCTAGCTAGTGCTTTAGAGTATCATAAGCACTAACATGTAACAAGTTTATTTATATGGACTTTTATTTGCCTAAGTGGTATTCTTCCCTTAGCTAGATAGTTAGGTTCTTAAGCTCCTTATTTGCACAATAGCACTCTTCAACACTTCTTGAACTCCCTTATACTGAAGCTTAAATGTTTCAAAACCGAAATAGTGTTCTAGTGTATAATCTTATCTTATCACCTTTTTTTTGTATCTAATGGTGGCTCACTTTATCCCAAAACGTTCCATCAGCTAATTAGGTATATTAGTACTGGTTTGGGTTCCTTATTAGACTAACATCACCCTTATAATACCTATGTAGTCTAGTTATACAGAAGCTACAATATTAACGAAATCTGAAACTACATACTACACATTCCCTCTTGGTTCCTGTATCTATTCGGTTCACCCAATGTTTCCTTCTTTCCCACAGTATTACCCAACTAGCTATAGGTGTTAATAATGTTTTAACTCAAAACTAAACCAATGAGTCACCCAAAAAGCTGTTGTGATGAGTTACGCAGAAACAGCAATCCTAAAAAAACTGAAACACAAAACTGATATCATCACTTCTATTACTTTTCTTTACTCTTAAATTTGACTTCAGTTTTCCCCAAAGTGTTAACACGTTTAGTTAGGTAAGTTATCAAGGCTTTAAGCTCACAACTCTCTCAGTACAACCCCTTACACTCACTGGTGCAGCCCTTAAATGGAAACATAAATTTCAGAAACTGAAACAGATAACCTCTCCTCTATCTTGTTTTGCATTCCTTGATCTGGTTGCTTTCTCACTCCCCAAGTTATTTGTCTTCTAGTCAAATGTCTTAATATGGTCTTAAACTCTAATCTAGCCCAACACAACTCCTTCAGATATTGCTGTGCAAGGTTATACAGAACTGGAGAAGAAAAGAAAACTGAAAACTAGACTACTAAGCTGATGTAATCTGTTCTCTCTTTGCTCTTGAAACTGATTTTAGGTTTTTCCCCAAGTGTTTAGCCACTGAATTACGAGTCTTAGTTGGAATTTTAATCTCAAAGCAAAGACCAACATAACCCTGATAACCCTACTGGCATGTCCTAGTATTGAAACAAGACAATTCCATAAGCTGAAAAGGAAAGAAAAACAGAAACCCAAGATGTGAATTGTTGCTTATTTCTGTATGCTAGTTCCCTTACCTATCTACCCATTTAGTTAAGTGGTTTTACCACGATTTTTTGATTCAAAAGCAGACCTAGGACATCATTGTTAGGACCACCAAACTTACTTATACAGAAACGAAGAATTTCAGGGACTGAGCCACAATGAAAATTGAAACATCACATTCTGATATGCTTGTTTTTATTTCCTTCTGTTAGTTCACCAACTGTCCCTCAAACTATCCCAATTCACTGGTTCTGTTCATTAAGGTCTTGATTAAGATTCTAAACTCAAAAACAACCTACAACACCTGGGTTTATGTTACTGATAAAACCTCACACTGAACTGAAAACTGTAAACCGAAACCATAAGCTGTTGCACTTCTCTTCTGTTGCTTTTATTAATCTCACCTTTCCACTTCTCCCTCTATTTGATTTCCCCTCTAGCTGAGTGTGTTATTAGGTTTTTAAAACTCAAAACAGAACCAAGACCACCCCGTTAACACCTCTGATAATCCACTATACAGAAGCAAGAAAATTCCAGAAGCTGAAACAAAAACTGAAACTCTGATCTATTCTGTTTCTTGTCTATGTTCTCGATTTGGTTTTTCAATTCCTCCCAAACTGTCTACTCAGTTGCTTAAGTACTCTAGGGAGTTTCTAAACCCAAAACAAAAATTTCAGAACCGGAAATCTGAACCAATACACCTTTTCTGTTATTATTTTCTTTCTGTTTTTGCTTAGTCATTGCTAGCTCACCTCCCTTGGATTATATCTACCTGTTTTTTTTTTTAAATCTAGGACATCCTAACATACTGAAACAACCCAGTTCCAGACACTGAAACAAAACTGAGAAACTGATAAACTGATGCACCTGTTTCTCATCAATTTCTTCTGTTTATTCACAACTCAGTCCTTCAATTCCCCCTCAACCTGATTGCCCACCTAGTTAAGTGTATTACCAGTTTTTTTTCATCGTGACACAGACCCCAAAACCAATCTGCTATAACTACTAAAGGTTGTAACTCTGAAATTAGAGAATCTGTAAACTCGGAAACATGAAACTGGTATACATCTCAATGTGTTTTTCTGCTGTTTTAGCATGTCACTGACTCCCCTCAATTTTCTAGTCATCTAATTACCTGTATCAGCATTGTTTTAACTTTAAGCAACCCCAACCAACTTCGCAGGTGCTACAGTATCACCCTACTACTGAAACCAGAAAATTGAACCACCTGAAACAAAACTAGAACCTAAAACTGATATTCCTTTCTTCTTCTGTTGTTTTCCTTTATTTTTACAGGTATGAAACGGGAAACAGACGGAGAGTAGGCAAGGGCGACTACCATAGGGGTAGTTCGTACGGGCAAGACTTTCGTGTAGTATGTTTAATGTAGGAGTTGTGTTTATGTAACACTAAACCCTTGTGGTAAGTTTCGGGTTGTGTTATTTAAGTTATTAACTATACTGCAGACGCTCGGTACTTGGGTTGTACTTTATGTTGTATTTGGACTTCATTAAGGTTGGACTTCCAGTCATACAGACCGTAACTTGGAGTTGGTATTATGGTCTATCAACCACATGGGTGGTTGGCATCTGTGACACCCGGATGGAGTTTATACCGCTGCGTAGACATCTCGTATTACCGTTAGGCTCGTCGTTTGGTGCCGGGTGTTTGGAACCCGATGGTCTGTAGCACCTTTAGTTTATTTTCCGCTGTTGTTTTATTATTATAGGGGTGTTACAACAGTATTTATCAAGTTACTTATGCTATGGTTACATTGATTATCATGAGTAAGGATATGTGTGTATGAATTGCATACACTTGGATTACAGATGGAATGTGGAGGTGTCAATATAGTATTGACACCCAGGAATGATAAAGAATATAGGGAATAGATACGAGGAACTTGATTCCATAGGATATGTAAGTAGAAGTCATGACTTCGGGACGAAGTCCTTTTAAGGGGGGTAGACTGAAATACCCCTAACCTTTAAATAATAAAATAATGGTAAATAAATATTATTTGAGGGATTATTAAACCCTGAGAAAAGTATATAAACAGTTAAGCGTTAAAAACGTACCTAAACTCCTTAAGGTCAAAAACGAGCATTAAAGCCCGACCTTAAGCTAACCAAGTTATATAAGCTATAAAACTCATATGAATTTAATCAAGGATCATTTTATGACCTTTAAAACACAAGTCCTCAGTTAGAACTGAGTAAAAATACAATACACCCGGGAGTTCCCTTAAGGGCCCCTTAAGGCCCGAAAGTCCCGGAAATACTTTATTAAATAAAGTAAAGCATTACACTTCATTATAAATACACAATAACACTCTAATGAACATTTAAGATGAAGTTATCAAGGTAAACTCTCAGTTAAAGACAAAGTGCTCGGAGGTTCCCGATGAGGGCCCCATAAAACCCCGGGAATGCCCGGAGAGGTACCGAAGTGGCACAAACTCCAATATAAATTATTATTAGAGTTCCTATCACCAATATTCACCATTCTAAAGAGAATGCTCGAGCTAATTTTTCAAAAATAAACAAAGTGCTCGAGGGAATTTCTTAACGCTCCTTTTTGATCCGGAAGTGTCCCGGTAGCCCGGAAATTGAGTTATGAGTTGATATACCTCATATAACTCAATGTAGCACCTTAATATGTTATTATTGACAATAAAAAATATTTATAAACACTTGGAACTCATAGCGACTACTTATTTTCCAGAAAATCCTTAAAGCACAAAAACGCACCTTCGGGTGTCATAAAAACGTGTTTTACGCAATTGCCTTGAAGTTTTTGAGGATCCACGAGTTGATAATTAAAAGGGATAAATTGACCATCTAAATCAATTAATTCCAGTACTAATTCATAGTACAAATGGGGGCGATTTTTGGGACAAAAAGGTACCTAAAATCAGCATTTTTACCTTAGAACTTTCATCTTTTACCATGATGTAAATGTACCAATTAAATGCTGGAACCTATTACACATATTAGTATGGTCTTAGTACAATATAGTGTGACAGGAATCAAATTAAAAATCAGTCTCATACAGCCTCCATGTTAGGAGCCATTTTAGGTCTCTTTTGACTAGTTTTGGCTTAGAAAATTGCCTTATGGATAATGACTCACCCTATCATGTATTATATGATAATGTATCAAACAATTGCAATCAGATGGAGCTCCATTAGCGTATACCTACAAGAAGACAACAAGTAGAATTAGTATAGGAAAATAAAGGAATTAAAAATACAAGCTAGAGCTACCTTTTTACAAAGCTATAAACAATGAAGTCAAGTTGCTCCTACAGCACATGGAGCTGCCGATATTGATCAGGAATAAGGGGGAATGATTGCTGATTAATTAGTCAAAAGAATACACTACCTAACTAAGCATAATTCATGGTCAAATATAGACAAAAATCTAGTATATAAACAACACATGGTGCTGATTTTAGGCAAGAAAGGAAGACATTGATTGCCTTAGTATTTAGTCACAAAATATCCACTCACCTAGCTAGCATGTTCTCTTGTCTTAAAACAAACAAAAATCAGTTGGCATCTACATCCTATG
Source organism: Limonium bicolor (assembly GCA_023374045.1). Taxonomy (NCBI): domain Eukaryota; kingdom Viridiplantae; phylum Streptophyta; class Magnoliopsida; order Caryophyllales; family Plumbaginaceae; genus Limonium; species Limonium bicolor. Next base: position 286,301,998 of record CM041777.1, read on the forward strand.
TAGCCGAGAATCACAAGGAAAAGGAGGAAAGATTAGCATGTTAATTGCCTTAGAAAAATCAAAAGAAGACATGTACGCACCTTGTCTTGTCTTCTTCTTTCAAATTGTCAAACAAAGACTTCCTTATTGCCTTGTCAATCAGCAAAAATAGAGACTCAATTAAGGGCATATTCTTGAGCCAAACAAACAATTAATAAACAAAGGAAAGACTAAACAATTTGACAATTATTGTTAAAATAATTTTATCCCTTCATTCCTTTCCTTAAACCATACGTGAGTTAGGCTCTCATTTTCTCACACCCAGTCGATTGTGTAAGTGCTCCTACTCTCTATTTTCTTCTTCAATTGCTAGTTCATTTCTTAGAGCTTCTAAGCTCCATTAATGGTGTTCTAAGTTCTAACACCATTTCTATGTAATTTCCTAGTTAATTCTACTAAGTCTTGAAGCAAGAATTCACCCTAGCAACCCTTGCTATTTTCGCCAAGCATAAGAATTCCAAGGAGGTTCCTAGATTCAACAACAACACAAGGAACAACAAGATCAAGTTAAGGTATATTTTCATGTTGAAAATCCTAGCAAAATACCTAAGGTTATTACAGAAAATTTATGAACTTTTAAACCTATATTCTCTTCATTATTTCATGAAGGAAATTTAGATCTACAACCATCTCAAGGTCTACCGAAAATTCCTTGAAAAATACTTAAGGTAAACTCTTGTAAAACTACTCCAAATCTTATTTATAAATCCTTGTTGGAAGTCTAAAAAATGGATCTCCTAAATATATTCAAGGAGGCCGAATTCTCTTCATCAAAGTAGCATTTGAAGAGCTTGGAATTCAAGGAGAAATCAAGTACAAGAATTGTCTTGATTTAAGGAGTAAGTTTCTATAATTAAGGTTTATTAAGTTTAAGCTCGAATTAAGCTTCAAACTCTGGTATAAAAATTATGTATAACCTCTAAATAAATTAAGGCCGAAATACTATGGGTTATAATGTCAAGAAAATAATTTATTACATATAAGGTAAGATTATTACCTTAAGGTATTAAATATGTGTCACAAAAATTAATTATGATACATATATTGTTAAACCAAATTATCTAAGGACTAAATGTTCTATTTTGAGTTTATAATCATTCTAGGTCATTAGCATAATTTTTAGAAGTGTTAAATGGCTTACATACATTTATATATATATATATATTATAAAGTTTAAATCAAGTTTTGAAAACTGTATGGTAAAATATATTAAGGCCGAGAATGATATGAGAATATTGGTGATTTTTGAAATATATAAGTGTATTAACTTATATTACAAATTTTGGGAACATTAAAAATAGCTACAAGTATTTATATGGCTAGTTTATAATATTATGTGGCTAAAATGTAAATTTTGAAAAGTTTAGTGTATTATATATGATTGCAGAGAACATAAGGGTTAATTTGGTATTTATGTTATAATATAAGGTAGGAATTGATATTATGAATTTTGGTGAATTTAAATAAGTGTTTAAGTGTTAAAATAGCATTTTATAAAGTTTGGGGCTATTTTGTAATTATTGGAAAGTTTAGAGGTGAAACCGAATTATATATGATTTTATGGTATATTAAAGTATTAATTATGAAATTAAGTCTTGGTCAAAGTGTTGACCAAAAACTTTGGGTTAAAATGGTGTATGACATGAAATATTAAGTTTATAAAAGTTTTGGGGTAATATGTAATTTAAGAAAGTATATATGAAAAACAGAATTTGATATGGGGCGGAAATGTAAATTGAAGAAAGATATGGGTTATTTCGATTATTAAAGAAATTAAAAAAATAAAACTATAATTTATAAGTTAATATGTAACTTATATAAAGTTATGGGGTGAAAATGTAATTTATGAAGGTTTATTTGAAAAACCGAATTGTCATGGGCGATTGTATAATTAATAAAATTATAAGGGCCTTTTCGTATTAAGAAAATTAAATATTAAAACTATAGTTTATAAGTTAATATGTAACTTATATAAAGTTTTGGGGTTAAAATGTGAATAAAGGAAAGATATATTAAAACCAAAATCATATGTGGCCATATTGTAATTTACGAAAGTTATTAGGTATAGAATATAAATACCGAAAGTAATATGGATATTTAGTAAATATAAAGTTATATGGTCATTTAGTAATTTATAAAAGTTGGAGTATAAAAAAATTGTAATTACGAAAAGATATATGTGGTTACTTGGTAAATTACAAAAGTTAATGTGTCCAAAATATAAATACCAAAATTATAAGGTTAGTTTGGTAATTTAATAAAGAAAGGAATTAAATTAAGTAATATGGTATATTATGGAGTATAATATAAAGTTTATAAAAATTGTGGTTAATAAAAATAACCAAAGGATATTGATATATGAACTAAGTGAAAATAATTTTGGATATATGATTTATGAAATAAAGATATACAGTACAAGATAGAAATTCATTATCACATGTGGAGATCACATAAAATAATGAACTAAGGAACTGTCTAGGACCACTGTTAAATAACAGGGGAAATAAAGAACATATAGAGTTATTATACAACGAGTATAAACGCTACAGTGACAGTACTGTAATATTTAGTGAATAGTTATATTAATTTAACCGGTATTGCATGTTTATATAACAGCGTACGGGAAGGGAGTACTGAACAGGAATTTGTCAAGCTAGCAGTTACTTGGTGAACGGTATGTTAATTGTGTGGTCTGAATGTCCTAAGGATTTTCCTAAGGTCCAAACGTTGTGTGTTTAATTGATAAGAGCGATATTTATGATTTTATGTATATGATATTGTATATTGTATTGCTCAACACTGTTGCATTTTATTTTACGCGAACGTCTTATGACTGGAAGTTTATACATCTAAACTGGAACAAGACTAACTGACCTTTAGGTATTATTGAACCTAACTGATGGTCAACTGTATAGTCTTAACTCAAGGATTGGTTATAATATCATTGACAAAAGGGCTAACTTATAAAGAGAGGAATCCAGACTGTTTCGACTTTCTGGTTGCGCATCGTGATCACTACGAGAGACTTCTATGGAGAGTCACTCAAGGGAATCCATTGTCCACATTCGACGATGGCGGAGGGCACTGCCGTTGGTGCACAGGTTCGACCGATCAGTCAATATATTATCCAGGGCCATAAGGTCAGCTGGTAACGGTTCCATTGGAACCCAGGGGACTACTGTCCATTATTAAGTTATTAAGGGTTGTCTTAACATGACGCCTGAGGTGGAATTTAATTGGAAAAGGTTAAGTGATTGGTTTAAAGGATAAGGGCCAGGCGGCCAACTAACAAGTACAGTTAATTAATACGCGTATCTTGTTTGGTTATGGTGATGGATTATTGGTGATTGATTATCTGGTTGTTCTTACTAGTATGTGATGTGATTTGCAGGTGAACTGTTATGTGTTTGTTAGCATTTACAGTTATTACTGTTATTGTTGTAAACCGGTATTTCATGTAAAGAATCTAATATCAAGATGGCTAATATGACTTAAGGAATCTAGATGACTTAGGACTACATTTAGCATACCAGCATTTCGATTGCTGAGCCCTTCAATGGGTAAAATATTTCAGGTTACTGAAGACTCAAGCCAGAGTGCGGGGAACAGGGTAGCTGATGTGTTTTAGTAAACACTTTGTAGTTTTATTAATTATTGTATTAAGGAGATTGTTGTATTCAGTTAGTTGCTCATTTAGATTGGATTTGGTTTGTAATATTAAGGGTGCTCAGTATCTGTTCATCATAGCTTGAGGAATTGAGATTGATTGGAAGGAGTAAGGATGCCTTGTTACTCACAAGGGTGAGTAACGGCGTGTAACACCAAGGTAGATAGTTTTATTTTCCGCTGCGAATTATTATTTATTATGCTACGACTTGCGACGTTATTACAGGGTTAGGATTAGGGGTGTTACAGATACACCTGAGATCGGAATTGTGTTTTTGCAGGTTAGGTACGAAAATGGCACCCAGAACCAGGAAGAATTTACAAACCAACGACGGGAGCACTGGACCCGGGGCAATGATCCATGACCCCATTTCCAAGAAGGATTTGGAGGACATGCTGACGAACCTCACCAGGTCTAGACGAGAAGATCGTGGAAGGGAACGAGCTCCTGTAGCTGGAATTGATGCATAGAGACGAGGAATTCCAGCGAAAGTGGGAGGAAATGTCGGAAGCAATCGACCTCCTGAAAAATCAAGACGCGGAGGGAAGCAACGAGGGAAAAGGGGGTACCTGAGGAGAAGCTCTGATTACCATTGAGGAGGAAGAGGAAGATGACTCCATCGACATGAGCCTATATCCATTCTCTGAGAAGATCCGAAGAGCTAAACTCCCCCCCCCCCACTTCGTTGCCCTAGTGGTGGAAAAGTACGATGACACTGGAGACCCCGCTCAGCATATTAAGAAGTTCATGTTCGCCATGAACACCCAGGGGATTAGTTCTCTCGCCCTGTGCAACCTATTCCCGGGAACACTCTCCAAAAGGGCACTGAGCTGGATCTCGACTAGGCCGCCTCAGTCCATCTCCAGCTTCAAGCAGCAGACTGAGGAATTTCAACAATACTTCACGGCCAGTAAAAAGGTAAAGAGAAAGAGACGATAGAGCTCATGGACGTGAAGCAAAGGAAGGGGGAGACTGTGAAGGAGTACAGTGAGCGCTTCCACAAGCAAGTGGCAGAAATTGACGACATCGATGAGAAGATACTAATTAAAGCCTTTGGTAATGGCCTGGCACACCCTCGGCTCGCTGGAAAAATAGCCACCAAGGCGCCTAAATCGCACGGGGAACTAGCCGAGATGATCCATGACTTCCTTAAATCAGAAGTTGCAGAGAATAAGGCTAAGGAACTGCTCAACAGCTTTAAGGCCCCTGCCACAAGCGAGAAAATGGAGGACATGCAGGAGGAGCAATCACGACCGGGAGCTCGTCCCAGGGGAGTGCTCGGTACAAGCCTTATTCCAAGGCTCCAGCTACCCAAGGACAACAAGCCCCAAGCACAAGAGTCTTTCCGACGGTCCAGATAGACCCAGGAAAGTACGCCACCGCTGTGAGAGAAGGACTCTTGCCTCCCCCCAGGAAGCCGCACCCGGGAGAAGTACCGGTAGCCTTCTGTGAGTACCACAGGCATTGCAGCCATGAGACCATCAATTGCGCGAACCTCGCCAAGGAGCTAAGGTTGATCAAGGAAAACAAGAAGAAAGGGAAGGGAGGCCAACACAGGCAGCCCTCTGGCGGCCAGTCCTCCCGGCCAAAGTCAGAAGAGGAGGTCCACCCCGAGTTGGATCACAGCAAGTCCTTCGGAATAATCACAGGTCTGTAGATTGTCCAGGACAACTCTCTAGGAAAGAGTGTGAGATGTTCCTTTGGGAAGGGAGAATCATCTTTGTACCCCACAGGAGGCACTAGCTTGTTACTATTTCATGAAAATTCTCTTGTTGCTATATAATGAATGTTAATATCTCAAAAAAGTTTCTCATGTCATAAACTCACGAATAAACAGCGCTAGCGCGGCAAGGTAAGGAAACTAACAAAACTCTCCCTAAGAACGTTCACAAGACTATTCTCGGAGGTAGGACCCCTGACCCCCAACGAAAGGAAAAGACACGTCCACGAGGTCCACCAGGAACTTCCGGACAAGAAGGCCGCTAAGCATCAAAAGCTCCCCCCAATCTACTTCACCGAGGACGACGAGGACGGAGTCCTATACCCACATAATGACCCGCTTGTCATAAGGGCTCAGGTGAATGACCTCATGATGGAAGGGGTTCAGCAGGAACTTTCTACTATAAAGTAATGCCATTCGGGTTAAAAAATGTTGGCGCAACCTTCCAGAGGATGATTGATAAAGTGTTCCGGGAACAGCTCTCTCGGAACGTGGAGGCCTATGTGGACGACATAGTCGTAAGAAGCCCGTCCAAAGAGCAGCACATGAAAGACTTGGAAGAAACATTCACCACGCTAGACAAGTTTCAGATCAAGCTAAACCCAGAGAAATACGTGTTCGGGGTAACCAAGGGGAAATTCCTTGGTTTCATCGTTGGGCAACGAGGGAGAGAGGTAGATCCAGAAAAGAGCCAGGCGGTTCTCAACCTCAGCCCTCAGAGAAACATCAAGGACGTCAGGCCCTTAATGGAAGACTCACGGCCTTAAGCAGATTCTGTTCAAAGCTACAAGAAAGACGATCCCATTCTTCAACATATTGAGAAAGAACAATAAGTTCCAGTGGGGGCAAGAATGCAAAGAAGCCTTCAAAAAGATCAAAGAAATGCTCCGAGAGCTACCCAAGCTAGGGGTCCCAGCGCCCGGCCAGGACCTGTACCTCTACCTGTCCGCCTCAAAATGGGCGGTAGCAGCGGTCCTGATAATGGAGGAGGAAAGAAAGGAGATTCCCGTCTACTATACCAGAAAAATTCTGACCCCGGTAGAGAGACGCTACACCAACATCGAAAAAATCCTCTCCGCCCTGGTGGTGGCATCCCGGAAACAGTGCCCATACTTCCAGTCACATCGAGTCTTTGTAAGAACCAACTGGCCGTTGAAGTAGATAACAAATAACCCGAACGCGTCCGGACGCATGGTAAGCTGGACAGTCGAGCTCACTCAGTATGAAATTCACTTCCTGCCACGGACAGCGATCAAAGCACAGGCACTAGCGGACTTTATAACGAAAACCAGCTTCAATCAAGAAGAAGGAAAACCACTCACTCCCTTCATCATCCAGGTGGATGGGGCCCGGTGCAAAACAGGAGCAGGGGCGGGGATCGTAGTCCAAACCCCAAACGGGCGAGACCTCAACTATGCCTTTCGATTGGAGTTCAAGGTAACAAACAATGAAGCCGAGTCCGAAGCCCTCATTCAAGGCCTAGAGGTCGCCATTGCCCTAGGCGCAACGGACCTAGAAATATACTCAGACTCCATGCTGGTAACTCGACAGCACGACAACATATATGAAGTAAAAGAAGAGAAACTCTGGAAGTACTTACTCAAGGTTCAGGAACTCAAGACAAGCTTCTCAAGGTGCGAGCTGAAACACCTCCCCCAAGTGAAGAACACCGAGGCAGACACGCTAGCGAAGCTAGCAAGCATTACCGAAAGAATCCCAAGCAAAGTATGGTTAGAGACCAAGACCAATCCAAGCATCGACGAGGCTCAAGTCTTGGCAGCCGAATCCCTCACACCAAGAGAATCGTGGATGACCCCGATAGTGGAGTACATTCTCGAAGGGAAGTTGCCCCGGAGGATAAAGAGGTCAGGACCGTAAAAAGACGAGCGGCATCGTTCTTTTTTGAAGAAGGATACCTCTACAAGAGGTCATTTGCGAGACCCGCCCTCAGGTGCATCACTAATGAGGAAGGAAGCAAGCTTATGAGGGAAGTGCATGAGGGGGTTTGCGAAACCACCAAGGGGAGAGGGCCACGCCATAAGATCATGAGGCTCAGTTACTACTGGCCAAAGATGCAGGACCACTACAAGGAGTACATCCGAAAGTGCACTAGATGCCAGGAACACGGTAGCAAGATATATAACCCCCGGCCTTACAAAAAGCCATCCTATCTCCAATACCTTTCACAATTTGGGGACTGGACATCATCGGCCCGTTCCCAGAGGCATCCCCCAGGAGGTTCAAATTCCCATATGTAGCCATTGATTACTTCACAAAGTGGGTTGAGGTAACGCCAACAGTATCCATCACAGCCAAGAGATCGTAGGAGTTTGTGTGGAAGCACATTGTGTGTAGGTTCGGATTGCCGAGAACAATAATAACTGATAACGGAACGCAGTTCAATTGTGACAGTTTCCGGGAATTTTATGAACAGTGGAAGATAGAAGTAAGGTTCGTCGGTGTGGCGCACCCCCAGGCTAACGGACAAGTCGAAAATGCAAACGGACAGATCATAAAAGCCTTGAAGAGCAGATTGGGGAGCAGAAAAGGAAGATGGGCAGAACTGCTGCACCAGACCCTGTGGTCCTACCGAACGACGGAAAAAGGACCGACCGGTGAAACACCTTTCAGATTAACGTACGGCTTGGAAGCAGTCGTTCCAGCCGAAGTCATAATACCGTTAATCCGTTGGGAATCCTATGACGAGCAGCTCAACAGTGAAGGAATAAAGGACAATCTAGACCTACTCGAAGAAAGAAGGACCGCTACGGCAGCACGGATGGTAGAGGGCAAAAGAAAAGTAGAGAAATACTTCAACTGCCGGGTCAGGGAGCGAAGCTTCGTTCCCGGCGAGCTAGTCCTGAGAGAGGTTAAGCAGCCCAAGAAACTCGATCCTCAGTGGGAGGGCCCTTATATTGTTCATCAAAGGGTCGGGCGAGCCTCATATCACCTAATGAATGTAGAGGGATACGAATTGCCCCATTCCTGGCACGCAGAATGACTCAAGAAATTCTATGTGTAAAAATCGATGTAATGCTTTGCAAACATCAATAAAATGGGATTATTTTTTCAAAAAAAAATCCATGCCTCAAAAGAAAGACCCAGGCTATGTCCCGGCCTCGAAAGAAAGACCCGGGCTATGTCCCGGCGGCTGTAAAAGCCTCGAAAAGAAACACCCGGGCCACGCCCTACAGGATGCAATGCCCTGGAAAATATTGTCACGGGTTGTCGCACTCGGACAAGAACAAAACAAAAAGAAAAACCCACCTCCAGAAACACGAGGAGCTCTGGTCGCCTGTAATGGGTGAATCACTAGGTGTGGGACGCCACACCGTACTTTGGTCAAAACTCCCACAAAAACTCTTTCCCCCTTTGAGGAGAAAGAGAAAGGGAGATAGAACCACCACAAGTACCATCGTTTGGCTATCAAAAGCAAGGATAGGGAAAGGATAAAAGGGAATGACCGGACGCTAAGTCCAACCGGTCGTACCCTCAAAATAGAAACGACCGGTCTCTAAGTACGACTGTTTGTACCCTCAAAATAGAAACGGCCGGTCGCTAAGTACGACCGGTCATACCTTCAAAATAGAGACGACCGGTCGCTAAGTCTGACCGGTGACATTCTCGGAATGGAAACGACCGGTCGCGAAGTTCGACCGGTCTCCACCCCACTTAATCGCAAGCGACCGGGCGCTAGCGAGCGGGCGATCACACATTAAAATGCACTAATCAAAAGATAATTATCAATAATGAAGTAAAACGCGCAAACCATCTTCATTAACCGTTAAAAATATGTACATCCGCGGATTAAAAAAAGAGAAAGCCACGCACAAAAAAGAAAGAGTAAATTACTCAGAACCCCCTTGAGGATTTGGGATATTACAGTTAACCCCCTTGTGTTTATCATAATTATTGGTAATCACCTCAAGGTTAAGGTACCTTTGACTACGAGCCCCTGAATTATAACTCTGTTATCATAAAGTTAACTACGTATTAATCTATCAACTTAATCACATTAATAATGCCAGACTGGACAACAAAACTGCTTAATCAACATCGTCTAACTCTCTCTCATCCCACTTTAGATGCATTTTCAAGGCAGGATTGACATTTTTAGGAAAATAACAATGCTGATTAAGTAGTGTTTTTTGTCCAGCCTGACATTATTAATGTGATTAAGCTGATAGGTCAAAATGTAGTCAACTTTCTGATAACAGAGTTGTAGTTTGGGGGCTCGTAGTCAAAGATACCTTAACCTCGAGGTGGTTACCAATAATTATGATAAACACAAGGGGGTTAACTGTAATATCCTAAATCCTCAAGAGGGTTCTGAGTAATTTACTCAAAAAGAAACTAAGGTCAATCTAAAGTCTCCTTTGTAGGATCCAGATTCATAGCGTCAGCCTCCGGCACAGGCGCAGCCTGTCGCTCGCCAGGTTGGGAAACACTCTCCGAGGACTTAGATTTCCCAAAAGAGGACCAAAGGCCCACATCACCCTGAGGCGCGTTGCTCCTGGGAGGAAGAAAGGATGTCTGGCCGGGAACGAAGCATGTCTCCCCAGGAAGGCGCCCGAACCTCTCAAGCACCTCATGAAAGGAGGTCTTCTGCGCGACCTCCTTGAAGTCCAGCTCACGGTAAAGACCATCGTCCATGACCTCACCCTTGCTTGTGAAGAATCTTGAGACAATAAGACGGCATGCCTTAACCATCCTCCAGCATTGAGAGGCAAAGGATTCTTTCAGGTAGGCGAGCTTCGTACTTTGCTTCTGTAAGTCCTCACACACCTTCCATGAATAAGCCTCAAGATTGGCAACCTGCTCCTCGAGGGTCTAGGCGAAGGCCCGATACCGGTCACGATTAGCGTTCGCAGTAATCAGCTCTTCTTCAAGATCATCGATCCGCTGATTCAACTTCTCCAGCCCCTCTACGGAACTCCCAGGTTTTGAACCTAAATTTTTTTTATTAGCAACAGTACGAAAAAGCCATCAAGCACAGTTGAGAAAGCATGAATTACCCCTCATTGTTAGCTCAGAGTTTTCAAGCCGAAGCCAAGCCAAGTCCTCTTCCAGCATTTTCACCCTCTTTTTGTACGAAAGCTGCCACTCCTCAGAGACCACGAGCTTAGTGGACAGCGCATGAAGTTCCTCAGATAGCCTCTCCTTCTCGGCAGACAGGGCGGCGCCCTCCCGGGCCACCTCCGCCGCCCTTGCCTCGGAAGACACCCGCTCCTTTTCAAGTAGTACTTTCGTCTCGGAAGCGGCCTTGAGCTCTTGCACAATTTTGGCCTTGTCCTCAACAAGCGCCGCTTTCTCCTGCACCAAAGCAGTCTTCTCGGCGAGAAGACTCTTCACTTCTTGGTCGTGAGCAGCCTAGGCCTACCTCACCACTGACTCCAAATCATAAAAAGCATGAAACCGAGCATCACCAAACTCACTTCGTACCTTTTTTAGGGAGGCAACCTCCGTCTCCAACGGCTGGATCCGACTCTTGAGAGAGAAGTTTTCCTCTCGTAGCTTCTTCAACTGCGCCTCATACTCATCGCCCCGCCTTGTGCACAGTCGGCGAGCGTCGTCCAGCTCCTTCTTCACGGTTTCAGTCTGCTCACGCACCCTCCTGGAAATCTCATCCTGGACAGTGTCGACAAAGGTGTTGTGAGAAGACCGCTCTATTCTTAACTCCTCTTAAGCATTACGGGCCCGACATTCCTCAAGATGAAGCTTTGAACGGAGAGCCCGCGTGTGCACGTCCACACTCTAAGCAAAATCCATCGTCTGCACAACCGAAACAAATGACATAAGAATAATAAGAGGAGGACAACGCTAGAGTTAGCCCAAGACAAGTCACTCACCCGGAAGATCCCCTGCCATATGAGATCAAGTGAATTATCCAGTGGGAAGGAGTGGCGTATGATGGCATCCGCCCCACCTTCTTCAATCCTCAGCCTCTCCTTGGCGGCCGTCATGGTCTTCATAGGTGTGAAGAGGCCGTTAGGCACGCCGGATCTACGAATCGCCTCCTTCCACAACTCAAAGTAGAAGGACGATTCCGTCACAAGAAATAAAGGAAGAGGCTGGCCACGATGATAAAACCACCCTTCCTTTTCAGACGGCCCATAGAAGGAACCGCTAGCAGCTGGAGGAGGCGAAGACGACGAAGAAGCGTTGACGTCCTCCTTCATCTTTATACGTAGCTCCGGGTTCTCGGGCACTGCCCGGTACTTCGAACCTTCAACAGTCGCGACTCTTTTGGCAGAGCTCAGAGTGGCGTCCACCTCGAGCCCACCTCCTCTGGGTAAAGAAGCCCCCGGCCCAGTAGGAACAGTCTCCTCCGGGGGGTCTTGTTCAGTGGCGGCGTCCACGGCGTCCGAACCCTCGATGTCTATGATATCGGAGGCCCTCACCCTCTTAGCGGCATGCTTCACTCTCCCGGTAGTCTTTGAAGCAAGGACTTTCCGGCGTTGCTGAGTGAAAATTAGTTGGACAGTTACCACGCCCGCGGCAGTCTGGCCCGTACCCGACCCCTCAGCCTCAGGCCTCCCGACCTCGGGAGCTGCAAAGCAGCAAGACACACATGTGAAAATGACCTCAAGAGCGGAGAGAAACATCGAAAGAAAATAACCGACAAAAACGATGACCCAAAAAAGGGGAGAACGGAAACAACAAGGCTAGAACAGTAAAGATACAGAGGTGGGGACTGCACACGCAAGCTCTCTCTCTCCCCATGAACTAAGATTGAGATCTGACCCAGGCGTGAGAGGGAGAAACACCCGACGGCCGGAAACCGGACTAGTATACCAAGTACCTGGCTAGTTAGCAACGTCGGGTGACCGGGTCTCCGGCGTCCTCGGAGACCCCTCCTATCTAAACTCTTCTAACTTCTGTTTTTTCGATGAACCTTTAACTTCATTCCCAGGCCTCTTCCTGCCGGGAGGCACCGCCCCCTCTTCACGTAGAGCCGCTTCCTCTGCAGCATCCAGGGAGGCGTAGTAATCCACATTTTCGTTCCCCGCTTTAAAAGAAACCAGCTGCCAACTATAGAAGGGGCCCACCTTCGACCCAAGTTGAGGGAAATCTGCAAGGGAAAAAGCGTAAATAGCATAAAAAGCTGAAGCAGAGCCAAAACAACTGAGAAGCAAAAGACAAGGCCCTTACTCTCGGAGTGTGCAAGCGCAGCTAGGCGCGCATTAGTAAAGAACTCCTCCACACTCTGGCGACGCTCGCTCTCCGTCTTTAGAACCCACGACATCGGAAGTTCTGATTTGGGCGACGCAAGGCAATGAAGGGAGCCTTTGATAATCAAAGGGCAGTAAGCAACTCCGAGAAATCGCCCAGCAGGAGGAACAATGATAAACCACCGGGCATTCCACCGCTGCGCAAGCTTCTTGTACTCGAAGAGTGAGTACCCAGTCCGACTAGCTATGGTCAAACTACCAGTATCAACCCTGCTAGTAAAGAACTGAACGAACTCTATGGCGAAGAGCGCAACCTTGGCCTCGGCGCAAAGAGCGATGAAGGCATGAAGTTGGCACAAAGCCTTCGGGTGGAGCTGGGCAAGAGTGCAGCACCGGCGAATCAGAAAGCTCAGCACGAACGGATGAGGAGGAATCGTCATCCCTCAAAGAAAAAAGTCGGCATACACGACGTAGCCACGGCCAAAGTCGTCAAGGGGGTGCGAATCGGAGGAGGGAAGAAAGATTTGGGTCCCAGCGGGGACCTCCACTCTTGCAAGAAGGGAATCGAGAGCCTTAACATCCAAGATACTAGGCAACGGCTCTCGATTTTTAGAGAAAGGAGATTTAGGTTTTAAATAGGTTGGGTGAAACTTACCCCTCGATTTCGAGCCTTCAATGGCGTCAAGTGCAGAAGAGCGAGTCATCTTCGAGCTAGAGGAAGTCATTAGAGCAGAGAGAGCGTAAAAGTAGAGTAGGCGAAGAAGACAGAAGAACGGAGGAGAGCAAGGAAAATACAAAAGTTCATGAATCGCAAAAGGGGGAAGGAGAGAGAAGGCGTTGTCCTCCCAAAACCCTTATAAAGCGGTAAAACAATTTCAGAAATATTTAAAATATAAAAACAAACAAAAAACACTTTTTACAGGGAAAAGCGCAGGGACTCTGCACATTCCACAGTGACACCTGGCATGCGCGAGACGATAGAAATTCTGCAACGACTCTGCTCTGTACAAAAACAGGCACGAGCGTAGCACGAGCTGTAAAGAAGTTCCACCCTTTTCCAACAGAAAAAGGTAGAACTTGTGGGACTGGGAGATAAGGGACAAGAAGGCAAGGCCCGATGCAAAGCAAAAAATTTTCATTCCCCAAATCAGACCAGAAGAAGCAGGTTCTAAGTTCTACTTTCCTCGTTAGGACGTCAAAAGTAAAACTTGTGGGACTGATGAAGAGGGGAAATATGTCCAGAAGCCCCAAAGGAAACACAAGCCCAGTAGAACAAAGGAGAAAAGAAGGGCTCGAAGGCGACCGGGCCAGCGTGACCGGCCGAATAACAAAGAGGAAGCACATGGCAGCGATCGGGCGTTCTCGACTGAACGCAAAAGACCCCAAACAAGGATGAGCAGCGACCGGTCGCCAGAGACACTAGAGTGTAACATAGGGGGTGACCGGTCACCTGTGACCAGTCACCAAAAGCGTCGCTACAACCGGTCGCCTGTGGCCGGTCGCTAGGGATGCGACATACAATGTAAGCGGCGACCGGTCGCCTGTGACCGGTCACCAAATATGCCAAACATAGTACGAATAACGACCGGTCGCCTATGACCGGTCGATAGGAGGACAGAGCGGGCACAAATAGCGGTCAAAAGTAGGGAAGCTGGGATAAGATATTTATGAGATATTTTGTAGGCCTATCAAGATATTTACGTGCCAGGCTGGCACGACGTGATAGGCCAGACAGCTCATAAGAAACACTATAAATAGGGGTTCACCCCCTCAATAAAGGGACACGCGATCTGAACTTGAGAATTCTTACTGTTCCATTGCTATTGCGAACCCCTTCATCTCTTTGAATTCGGTTTACCCGGTAGCAAGGTAATTCGGTAGAACTCGAAGAACTTGACGATAGACTAGGGGCCCGATTAGAGAGTAGACGGAGGATCATTGGGAACTTAGGGGATAACCATTTCATTACCCACGTTTTGCCTCTCTCTCTCATTCTAATAACTCCTCTCTATTTGCTAAAAGACAAAAGCATAAAAGTAAAGTACAAAAGTGCTTTATTTTCTCTCTCACACATTTCTCTTTCCTCCATTCTCTTCTTCTCTTCTGATTTTTCCCTCTTTCCAGCCCTCTCTCTGTTTCTTCTTCCTCCCATGGCGATTTTCTAAGCCTTCTCCAGCGCCATCATTTTCCTTCCTTGTTCCTCCACTAAATCAAGTCAAAATCAAAAACTAAATACACCAAAATACTCACCTTGCCTTGGAGATCATTTTCCACCTTTCAAAACCTCTAAATGCTGATTTCGAACTCCATGGCTGTAGCTCATTTTAAAGGAAAACCCACTAATTCTTGAAGCTAGACAACCCCTTGTATGTTCTATGGTAAGAAAAACTCTAAAACCCTCTTTTTCCTTGTTCTTCTTGTTACCGGTTTTGCCCAGTTTTTGAACTCCATTGCTCCTCTCCTTCCTAGCTTGTTCATCTTCAAGAAGTGCTGGAGAATCATTGTTTTTGGAGTGCCTAACACTCCCTTGGGAAGTTGCAAGGTAATGCTCTTAATTCCAATACCTACAAACCTCTTTATTCAAGTGTTGTTCAAGATCTTTATTAGTTCTTAATGCTCATTAGTATTCCATTGGGCTTGGTCATTAGATTAGCAATACACACTCATTAAAACCGGTTGTGGAACAAGAGTGAAGGAGGAGGGAAATATTTGAAAGAAATTCAAGGTAAATAACTTACCTTAAGCTTAGTGGTGCTTTAAGGAATTGTGGTTGTTTTGGTGCAAATATAAATGCTTTGAGTGTTGGGTGTAATGCAGGTGATAGCTCATTACATATGGAAATTCAGTGCTTAAATTAATGTTGTTTAAGGGCCTAAGAGCCAAGCTTTTAAGGTTTATGTACATTGAGGTGATTGTTGTTAAAATGATGGAATTGATGTGTGGAGTAGTGCCTTGAGTGAGTTTGATTGTTGGATTACCTTGGTGAGCTAAATAATGTGTGGGAACATGTTAGAATTATGGGGAGACCATGTCAAAATTTGTATAGAAATTCAATGGCTTAAGTGCATTTCTAAGTAGAAACAACCTAGGGAACTACTAAGTACTTTGAGAGGTAAAATTGAGTATAAAATCGGTTTGAAACTAGATAGATGAGAAGTGGGTAAATGAGTGAACCTTAAGGTGGGAATGATGCATTCTTTATGAACTAGTAAGTAGATGAGAGTAGTGAGTAAAAATCTATAGCTTTAGAACAAGTTCTAGGAAAGAAAAATGGGAAACTATGTGAATTTAATCAAAGATTAGATAATGAGTCTAGTTAATGAATTTAGGATGGTTCAAACTGTTATATTAGTGTTAAAACATGATAATTACATGTGGAAGGATTAGGGAAGAAATGGGTGAGAAAACCAAGTTAGAACAACAATTGAAAATGTCAAAATTGACATAAGTGTAACAGGGTCCGGGACTTAAGTCCAGAAAAAGGTCCCGAACCAGCACCGAAAAACTGCCGAAAAATACTTGTAACATTGGTCCGGGACTTAGGTCTTGTATCAAGTCCCGTACCACCCTTAAAATCTGGCCGAAAGTGAAGTTTGACATTGGTCCGGGACCTAGCTCCAGTACAAAGTCCCGGACCTATACAAAAAACTTGACAAAAGTTAGGAAAACACTTGGTCCGGGACTATAGGTCTGGACCTAGTCCCAGACCACACTAAATTTCACTTAAAAGCTTAGTAAATGATGCCTAATGATGGGGATTGTTGGGTATTGGTGTTATATGATTGTTTAGGACATGTTTGGTGACTTATAATGACAATTAGGAGGGTGAACAAGTGTAAGTTTAAGTGTGAAAGTGTACAACATAATTATGTGAAGTAATTAGCTAATCGGAAGTTAAATATGGTAATTAACCGTCATGATTAATTATGTATAGGAGCTGCATTCGATGGTCAACGAACACAGCAAAGACCGAGGTATGGTTTTCTTGCAGTCTGTTTGCTTGTGTGCTTGTTTGTTTTTCTGGATGTTTATGACCTTGTAAGATTAAAGCATGAAATGAGTTTACAGTTTAAATCTTGTGGCACGTTGTTTCCCCATACCGTCTAACCTCGAATCCGTGCTAACCTCATTAGTTAACAAACGTTAGGAATACGAAAGAGAACAGTATTCGGTCTAACGTTCCAACTTACGGGATCGTTCTAACTACGGTTATCCATGTAATATGTGTTGTGTTTGTGTAATGACAGTTGTTAAATCCATGTGTGTTGAAGTGTATTCCAACTCCCTGGTGTGTTTAACTGAAGCTGATTAATTATAACTTCACATGACTTGATAAGTTCTGAAAACGGATCTTCTAACCTATGTATAATTGAGGGAGAGGAATCCCGGAGTCCCGGTCGTGCGGGTGTGTTTGGGGGTTGATATCTGAATCAGATTCATCCCTCTCCTTGTTCGGTTGTTTTTCCTCCTTGGAATTCAACCTCCCACGAGCCACATAATCGGCTCTCCTGCCTTGACTTAAGATCGGGGTTAGGGGGATTTGTGTATGGTGTGTTGGATTACCATATCTAACTCATCTTGGGGTATTTAAATGTTCGATAAACAGGATGTAATTATGTTGTGTAACGAGGTGAACATGAGGATGAAATCATTCTCTAGGCTCACTAATGTTGACTAACTCTTGTACCGAGTTGTTTCCTCAAGCGGTTCGATCATGTTTATGTTGTATGTATGTTGTTGTGATGCAACGAACATTGCTATGTTATGCATGTTGTTGTTATACATGAATGTTGTCATATTTATTTATGTTGTTTGTTTAATGAACCCCATGCTTATTATAAGAAGTAGTTGCGTGTATCCCGGTAGCCGACAGGCTGCACGTTAATCATACCAGTCAAGGGTTGCTGAGCCCCTTTGGGGCACCATATTATTTTTCAGGAGAATGATCGAAAAAGCGGACTCGCTCTAGCATGGAGTACAAGAAATACTTTTGTTTATTTTTGGATAGTGAACCCGAGTTGTATTTGTATACTCGAGGTTGTTTATTCTTGGTGGAGTTAGGATAGAATGGTGATTTTTGAACTTAAACACTCGATATATTGTGATTTTTACGAAGTAAGTTTGGAAGATTGTAACTATGTTCGGGATTCTTGTAATCAGACCAATACATTTGTACGTAACAGCCTTGTTAGCCATGTGGGTGGCTAACGGCGTGTAACACCGCCCCTTTTATTAGTATTAATGTAATGTCTTTCCGCTGCAATTTATTTGTTAAGTATGGATTTTTCGGTTGGGGTGTTACAAGTGTTTTCAGCTCAATTTTATGGATACCTAGCCTATAAGATTCTTAATATGTTAGTGATGGAAAGATTTCAGTTTGAATCCGCATTAATGAAGAAACTTAGCAAACAAGTTACTAGGCAGAAACAAAAACAAACATCAATTCGGGAGCCAGTAAAAGTCAGTTCGATCCCAAATTTTAACAGAGAGTATATTAAGTCAAAGGGAGTTAGAAAACCTGAATTCTAACTTGTTTTACCTTCGAAATTAGTGAGTTCCTTCATGTCGGGAATCCTTGGAAGCTTCGTTGACGGCAATCCCAGATTGAGTTCAACCCGAGCTTCTGACCCTTGGTTGTTGATGATGCTTCCCACATTTTGGTGGTGGGTTGATGGGTATTTGATGTTCTTTGTTGCAGTGGGAGTTCGAAAACAAGTTTTGGTGATGATTTTGGTGGAGTTTTGGTTTTGAATCGGGGCTTTGGAGTTCAAAATGTGAGACATTGGTGATAGTTGTGAGTTTTGACTTTCATAGGGTTGTAGATGATCTGATTATGTCAAGGGAAAAGATCCCATATATAGACATCACTAAAGATAAAGTAAACTCGGTAAAAGATCGAAGTTTACCGGGATTTGGTCGGGTGACTTCCAGAAAGAATCTGACCATGAAATTTTACCAGCATGTAAGGAAGATATTTTTTTTTCTAAAGAAAAATTGGAATTTTTGGATAAAGGAACATTTTTAAAATCAATTTCTCCTCATATTTGTTCAGAAATTAGTAGGAAACTATTGGACATTCAAAAATTCAAAATTCCAAAATCATTATGCTCTAAATGTCATCCCTTATCATGAGTTAAAATTTCAAAGCATTTCGAGTTGATTTGGGTCATTTTCGGAAGAGGGAGAAAGTTTACGAGATCGCTCAGAGGCCCTTAAAGCTACAAAAATGCCCCTCGTGATGACTAAGCTGTCACCATTGTCCTAAGACATGCTAATCAACTCGGGATTTTGTGCCCTTTGACCATTTTACCCTTTATAGCACTTGTGTCCTAAGAGACCCTTTTCCGGAGGTCATTATTTTGGGTATAACACCCGGGTGCTCCCCCTTGGGTCCGCCCCTGCATAAAAATTTCAATGGTCATTCGCAACCTATTCTCATGGAATGGCGTAAGGACAGCCCAAGGCGCATTGGCCTGCCTAGTAGGCTTGACGAGCTTCTTCTCATTGTTATTAAAACCCAAGATCAAATCCTCCACGCCCACCTCAAACCATAGAGTTTTAGGAGTCCACATCAAAATAAACATTATAGCAGTATTGACTTCCATAATGAACTTAGAAAAAAACTAGAAAAGGGAACATAAAAACTAGGACAGAGTTCAAGAATTACAATTTAAAACATCATCAAGGGCATTAGGTTGATCAAAAGAAAATTCCACACCCTAATTGCATGAGAAATGCCCACGCCCATGCAGTTAGAGTCGTTAGGCTTCATTCTTCACGGTGGCCGCGAGGTGGCTTGAGGGCCGCATTAAGGTTGAGATCGTATCCACTTGAATTATCACCAGCACTAGAACTTATGCTTGCACCACTTGCACCATAAGGAGCCCTTGGGCGCAAATGTGTTATAGCTCTTTTCCCTTTCCAATTAGCCTCACCGAGTCTCAAGTCTCAAAATTATGCTCTAGAAGCATGAGCCAACAGCTGATCAAAGCTCCTCTTCCTAGACACGTGCACAACTCTTGAGCCAGAACCAAGGCCCAACTTTTTAGTCTCGCCTCCAACAGGAGCTGGTATCTCAGAGTTAAGTGGGGCACCCAAAGGAGAATGACAAGGAGCACGAGGAAAGGCCGGCCCCCATAAATCATAAACAATACCACTTATAGGGGATGGAGACTCAGAGTGAGCATTAAGGGCTTAAGGCCTTGAGTGAGCAAGGAAAACATCTGTGAACAACCACATACCAAACGGTATATCATCCTTATCGGTAGATACCATTAATGGGTAGATATAGCAAAGCATGAGTGAACAAACAGCACATACAACAAATCAGCGGCATGTTGTCATAGCTTAATTATGGTAAAGACCAGATTCAAGCCATCAAGAAAAGGAGGGAGTGCATGCCATACTAGAGATCGTATATTAATGAGCACTTCTATGCATATGCAGTTAAGGCCTAGATGAGTAGTGTCCTCCATGATACCAGTGAAGCACCGACTTTAGATGCGACCTTCCTAGCAAAGCTAATATTGAGGTACCCAAGGGATGACGAAGCTTCATATCCAGAAAAGCACCCATCTGAAGTTATGGTTCTCCAAGGGCCTATCCGACTCAAAAGTTTGAACCACGAAGAGGATATGATTGACAAATCACGGTCCGCGGACTAGCACAACTTGCATGGAGTCTCTAACTCGATGATGAATGGATTTAGACCAACTTTACAGAAATGGAAGTTAACAAATCCGCTCCAATAGACTTGAAGATGAACATGTAAAGAAAAAGCATCAATTTGTGATGGGAAAAAAGCTTACCTAACAAGCAACGATCACAGATTAGTTGAGCTCCGAGGATATCGATAATCCTTATGGCTAAAGGATAGCAGTCGAGGTTAGGGAAAAAGATAGAGTACGGTGAGAAGAAGACAAAGGAAATTAAGAGGAAAATAAGAGGGTAGAAAAAGTGGTGAGGTGGGAGTAGATCAACCATCTTTGTGCAATATAAAGCATGCATGAAACCGTGCGAGAAGAGCCAAGCGTGGCCTGCAGGAAGACGACACCTACCCAGAAGGAAAACATGCAATGTTAGTTGAATAGGTCAAGTGAGGGAGGAAGATCAAGTGATACACTCGTGGCTAAAACCAGGAGACCTTCAAATAGGAAATGTCGAAACTGGAAACAGGAGGGAGGACGGAAATCATGCAAGAAGAGACTATGGGAGCAAAGATTTGGTTTGGAATTATGAAGAGGAAGTCGAGTAGGGAGAAAAGGGTGGATCACGGGCCTAGAGACAGAGTTGGTACCAACCCAATTTCCAAGCGAGCTAATAATGAACACTCATTTTCCCTACACAACATTAGAAACAACAGTAAAACATGGGACAAAGAACAAAATTTTCGAACACAGGTAAGAACACGACCAATGAAACAGAAGAAGAAAGGACACTCTCTCCCACAGGGGCGGAGCTAGGTGTTGGGTTGGGTGGGCTCCCCCCCTAAATTAGAAAAAATTCAAAAGGAAATACATATAATACAATATATTTTATAATGTGGCCCCTCTATATATATTTTAATATGGCCCCCCAAATTCTAAAAGTTGGCTCCGCCCCTGTTCTCCCAACTCTCGTCTCTCTTTATGTCTACATTGTTTCTCTTTTCAAAAGACTAATACACGTGATGGTAAGATATTACTCCATTCTTTTGCAAAGATAATTTGTATCTGATGCCAGTTGTCGGCTAAAGTTAGAAAAAGTACAGAGAAAAAGTAGGTAAAACAAAATGTAAAAAATTGATATGACAATTGATGTATGTGATATATATAGAGAAAAATTGAACTGGTCAAATAAACTCATTTTCATAATCTCGAAAAAAGGTCATATTGTTGAGACTTGAAGGATGAACTGAACATTCAAGGCCCTTTAATTACATATCCATGGACTACTTATATTTATATTCAAAGTATTCGACCAGACATTACTTTCTCAATTTTGCATCATGGAGACAATTATGTGATGTAGTTAATCGATAGAAGCACATAAAGTGGGCATTTAGAGCCTAGGGACCCATTTTAGCAGATTAATTTACCGAAAATAACAAAAATTCCGAGGCATAAAATGTTTGTTTAATGCAAATTCGAACCTGGCTCTTACGCCAGGTTCTAATATAGAGATGGCCATTTTGGTCTTTTGCTCTTATTTTGTCCTTTTGTGCTTTCTATTTTTGTAAAATTTTAAAATGTTGTATTTTATTATATATATAAGTCCAAATAACATAAATTTTATACCATTGTTCATCATAATTCGAACTCTTGAAAATAAGACCCAACATGAGTATGTTTTGTTAAATTTTTTATTTTTTGTATGCACATATGTTTTAAGAAAAGTGAATCAAAGGTTGTTAAAAAGTGAATCAAAGGTTGTTAAAAAGTGAATCAGAGAGTTGCTTAAAAGTGAATAAGAGGTTTAAAAAACAAATCTCATAAACATAGATTGTTTAACTAAAGTGATTCTGATTGTTTAACTAGTGTGAATCAGAGGTTTTAGAAAAATGAATCAAAGGTTGTTAAAAAGTGAATCACAAGTTGTTAAAAAGTGAATCAGAGTAATAAGAAAAGTAAATCTCGTAAGCATAGATTGTTTAACTAAAGTGATTAAGAGGTTTAAGAAATGTGAATCAGAGGTTTTTATAAAGTGAATCATGGGTTTAAGAAAAGTGAATCAGAGGTTTAAGAAAAGTGATTCTCGTAAATAGAGATTGTTTAATTAAAGTGAATAAGAGGTTTAAGAAAAATGAATATTTTGTTTAATACTAGTAAAAGTTAATCCCACCATAAACTTATGCGAGAAGAGTATGAACCTTTCATTTATTGAAAGTGAATCATTCTTTTTAAAAAAGTGAATCTTATGTTTAAGAAAAGCGAACATTTCATATAAAACAATGTGAATCCTTCGACGTTTTTAGCATTTGTATGGTGGTTTTTAGGGTATTTGGAGGGGGTAAGGTAATCTATTTGGCATTGGTTCTAAATTTTATATCATCGTTACAGAATCAACAAGTTTTTAGGGTTTGTAGTTTAGGGTTTAGGGTGCTTAGACTCTAAACCCTGCACTACAAACCTTGAACATGTCTTCGACGTTTTTAGCTTTCCTAGGGTGGGTTTTAGGGTGTTTGGGGGGTTGGATAATCTTTTTGGTATTAGTCTACACTTTGTATTGTCGTTATTGACTCGACAGGTTTTTAGAGTTTGTGGTTTAAGGTTTAGGGTCGTTACAAACTGTTGGGATATCGGAGTGTTGCAGAGATAGCCTATCACCTCGATAGAGTCAATCATCCCTAGACAGACACAAAGAGTGAGCCGCTTCAATAGAGTCCACACAACTAAGAAGACTTCACAGACTCTCCCGTGTGTTGCGAATAATAAGGAGTCAACTCCCGAAGATCGCAGCTCAAGTAAGAAGACTACTCAAAGCCATTGGAAGTTGCCCACTAAGTTAGTTCCGGTATTTTCGGAACTAACTCCTTCGACCTACCGCTGTATTAATAGTATAAATAAGCTGTGTAATAGTCAGTTTTGTGTGCTTTCATTGAGGATTGTTTCAGAGTTTAGAGAGAGAAAGAGAATTGCTTTGTAAGCCAGAAAGAGAGAGAGAATACGTACCAAGTTAGTTAGCGCATTTAGATAGACTCTGCCTAGGAAGATCCTAGTTTCACTACGCTTACCATTGATCTGATTAGAAAGTGTGTTGGGTGAGTGAGTGAAAAACCGCTAAGTAGATCCTTTCTACTTAGTGAACATTTGTAAGTTGTTTTATTTGACCAGGAAATGAAATAGCTTATTTGTGTATCTTGCTGAGTTCCATAGAGTCCTTTCTTTTCATCGTTTCGCTTCAATTACCGCAAAAGTCTTCCGCACCCTTAGTTTATCAATTCGATTGAGTGCCTCATCACAGAGTTCTCACTTACGAAGGCTGATTGAGTCAAACCAACTCTTAGACTCACACCTTTGGTTGGTTTGAGTTAGCCACCCGATCCTACATGTGGTATCAGAGCCTTGCTTAGGCTAACGGTCAATCAACGAAGCAATGGCAGATCTCTTCGCCAATCAAAACAACAAAATGCACTTCGAGCACCCCAGACTCACCTCCACCAACTACGACCATTGGAAAAACGAGATCGAGCAACACATTGAGTCTGTCAACTCTGAGCTTTGGGAGATAGTCACTGGAGGAGATCTTGCAGTCAATCCAGATCGATCAACATGGACTGCTGCAGATCGCAAAAGGTACGAGCTGAATCGACAAGCATCACGTGCAATATACACTTGCCTGTCCATCCCAGAACAAAGGAGAGTCAATCACTGTAAGTCCGCAAATGAGATATGGACACTCCTTCAAGCTACCCACGAAGGAGTCACTGAACTCAAGAAATGCAAAGCTCAAGAACTCCGAATGGACTATGAAAATTTTCTACAAAAGCCTGGTGAGTCCTGGAAGAAGTGCTTGATCGTTTCTATTTACTAACTACTACTATGCAGGAAGTTACATCTTACCGGATAGAGAGAGTGTCTTGCACAATTGCTGGACAGTCTCCGAGAAGAATGGGCAGAAACGGTAATCTCCACCAAAGCATGCAAGGATTTATCCAAATGGAGTTGTCAAGACCTAGGTTCCTATCTACAATCGTAGATAAATACAAGAAGAATGTTCGAAAGAAATGTGGTAATACTCTTCTCCTTCTTCTAGTAAGACTACTACTTTGAATGACCAAGCCTTGCAGGTTAATTCGACTCAGTACACTCAAGAAGGAGCCTATGTCGCTGATACTCAAATCAGACAAGCCAAGGCTGAGCTGGTGGATATTATTGTTGAGGAAAGTGAGGCTGAGACTATGGAAGACTTTGTCTTCATAGTCAAGAACTTCCGAAAATTCATGCGTAACCAACCTAATCGACAGAGTCGGTCGTTCTCAAACACCTCCAAACAAGTCTTCAATTCTGTCACTTGTTTCAACTGCAATAAACCCGGTCACTTCAAGAAGGACTGTCCCTTACTCAAGAACCAGTATGGAAAATCTCAAGGGAGATCGCTGATGGCAGCTGTTGGTTGGGGTGATTCAGACTCCGACGATCCAGACGCAGAGTCCAGCGGCCTGGTATGTCTCATGGCACACGACACGACGGAATCCATAATTCCAGACAATGAGGTAACTCGTTCTCACCTTGAAACAGACCTTTACCGTATTTCTCCTATGGGATTTATGACTTTAATTGCTAAAATTGTCTCCGAGAACAACTCCCTCAAAGCAAGTCTTACCAGCAAAATAACCGAGCTATCTGAGGAACTCGAAATCTCAAAAGGTCTTATGTATGCCCTAAGAGATGAAGCTGAGGAACACAAAACCATCTCTTGTTCTCTCAGGTTAGATCTACAAGAATCAAGGCGTCATGTTGATTCCCTTCAAAAGGAACTTCATGATACCTTAGAGCGAACTCAATTTAGCCAGGGTGACCAGAAAGAGTCTCTCACCCTGATCGACTCTCTCAAACAAGACCTCACCATCTTTACTGACAAGTGTTGTTCTCTTCAAAATGATCTAAATGCTTCTGAATCCAAAAATATATCCCTGAACACCACTATCAAAAACCTCACTCAAAAACTGAAAGAAAAGGAGCACGCTCTCTCCCTTAAGCCAGTCAAGTTTATCAAACAAGTCACCTCCTCTGAACTACCTGAGTGGGCCAACTCCAAGATCAAAGAAATTAGCCAAGATCGAGATGATCTTCGCTCCAAAGTAGAACAACTCTCTCAACAGATTGTAAATCTACAATCCGGAGTTCGATCCACTCAATCCACGCCCAAGTGGCACAAGGGTAAGTTCGACATCCCAAAGAATATGTCCAAATCCGACAACAGAGCCAAACGATATCAAGAAAAGGAAAAATTCGACTCCTGGTGGAAAGGACAACAGAAATACGTCAATCTTCCACCAACCAAAATTTGGCTACTGCGGGAGTCTTGGACATAGAGATAGTGCATGTGATAAATTGAATAAAGATCTTTCGTTTAATGTCAAACGTGTTAAATTGATACTTGAAGCACGAGAAGAATTGAAAAGATCTGGCTCGAAAAGGGAACCCAAGTACATCTGGGTTCCCAAATCTAACAAATGATCTGTTCTTTTGTAGGTGAAGGCGAATGGAGACAGCTGGTACTTGGACAGTGGATGCTCTCGTCACATGACTGGAGATCCAAATCAATTCAATTCGCTTTCATCCTACCAAGGAGGTAAGGTTACTTTTGGAAACAACAACCAGGGTGAAATCGTGGGAGTTGGCTCCGTAGGTAACCCCTCAAAATTTAAAATTGATGGAGTCCATCTGGTCACTGGACTCCAACATAGTTTACTAAGTATTTCTCAAATTTGTGATAGATTCAATTTGGTACTTTTCTCCTCTTCGGATTGTAAGGTTTATGATGAGCGTACAGGTTCATTAAAAGCTGTGGGACGTAGAGAAGGAAATCTCTACAAAATGTGCTTAAACTCCATTAATCCAGACGATCAAGTCTGTCTCAACGTGCATTCCAAAAACTCATTGTTGTGGCACTCCAGACTTGGTCACGCAAATCACAGCTGTTGAACAAACTCAAAAGCAAGGACTTGGTGATTGGTTTACCCGACAAACTTCACACAGACTCTGTCTGTGAAGCATGCGTAAAAGGTAAACACACCCGGTCCTCCTTCAAAAGTAAGTCGACTCTCTCTACTAGCTCTCCGTTAGAATTGCTCCACATGGATCTTGTCGGTCCCATGCGTACACAAAGTAGAAGTGGTAAGAGGTACATTCTAGTCATAGTCGATGACTATTCAGGTGGACTTGGGTCATTTTTCTATCTACTAAGGATGAAACTTTTACGGAGTTCATCAACTCCATAAAATGCTTATCAACAAATTTTCATTCACTTTGAAAACCCTGAGAACGGACCAGGGTACTGAATTTTGCAACAAGTCGTTTGATGAGTTTTGTAGGGACAACGGAGTCGATCACCAAATATCATCTGCACGCACTCCGGAACAAAACGGTGTGGTTGAACGAAAGAATAGAACTTTGGTAGAAATGGCACGCACCATGCTCATTGACAGTCAACTCACTCCATCATACTGGGCAGAAGCTATTAACACAGCATGCTATGTGTTAAATCGTGCGCTGATTCATCCATTCCTTCACAAGACACCCTATGAACTACTCCGTCAACGTAAACCAAGTCTTATTCATCTCAGGCGTTTCGGATGTAAGTGCTTTATCCACAACAATGGTAAGGACAACTTGGGTAAGTTCTCTCCTAAAAGTGATGAAGGTATTTTTCTTGGCTACTCTTCTAAAAGCAAAGCTTATCGTGTTATCAATCTGAGAACTCAATGTTTAGAAGAGAGTCCCCATGTCAAGTTCGATGAGTCCCACAATGTTGGCTCATCTTCTGATCAACTTGACTTTGCTCCTGACGATTTCCTCACGATCCACACTTCATCACTGTACCCATAGGAAGACTCCCCGATTCCCAATCCATCACTCCTAATTTCTCCGGCAAACAAAAACAATACATCAGACTCTACTGACTCTGACATAACCCGGAGACACCCTTACCACAAAACTTGACTTTGACTCCTCTGACAGACACACCCCTCCTGCTTCACGTCGACAGTTCCAACAAAAATCAGCTCACCCTCCTGAAAACATCATTACAGACCCAAACTCCGGTGTTCAAACACGTCTCCAAGCTATGCAAAACCTCTGTGCCTTTGGTGCTTTTCTCCAGCACTGAACCAAGAAATGTCAAAGAAGCACTCCTTGATAGTGATTGGGTCATTGCAATGCAGGAGGAACTAATTCTCTCCAAAGACATGCTGTCTGGGAGTTAGTTCCTCGACCCCACATCAACAAACCATTGGTACTCGTTGGGTCTTTCGTAACAAACTTGATGATGCAGGACAAGTTTTCAGGAATAAAGCTCGATTGGTCGTTCAGGGCTACAATCAAGAAGAAGGGATTGACTATGATGAAACCTTCCCGTAGCTCGTCTTGAAGCAATTCGCATGTTAATTGCGTTTGCTGCATTCAAAGGTTTCCAATTATATCAAATGGATGTCAAGACAGCCTTCCTCCATGGCTACATTGATAGAGAAGTCTACGTCGAGCAACCACCAGGGTTCACAGACTCCGTCCATCCCGACTACGTCTACAAACTATGTAAGGCCCTTTACGGACTGAAACAGGCTCCGCGCCTGGTATGAAAGACTGTCTACATATCTATTGCAAAATGGTTTCTCTCGAGGTAACGTAGATAAAACACTATTCATTCTTCACTCATCGCATGACTTACTTCTAGTACAGATCTATGTTGATGATATCATTTATGGCTCTACAAGTAACATCCTTCGACCATTTTGCTAACCTCATGAAGCAAGAGTTTTCCATGAATGAGTTAGGTGAGCTCAAGTTTTTCCTAGGATTACAAATTCAACAGGAGAAGGAAGGGATTAAGATCCACCAGCAAAAGTACATCAAGGAACTCCTTGACAAGTACAACCTCAAAAATGCCAAGAGTATGTCCACACCAAGCTGTACATCTGCAAAACTTCATCCTGATGATGACGGAGTCGGTGTCAATGCCACAGAATATAGAGGAATGATAGGGTCCCTCTTGTACCTCACTGCCAGTCCCCGACATTCTTCACGCAGTCTGCCTCTGCGCTCGCTTCCAAGCAGCCCAAAGCAGTCTCACCTCAAAGCAGTCAAGCGTATCTTCAGATATCTAAAGGTACAAGTACACTCTATCTATGGTATCCACGATCTCCTACTTTACTTATCTGGATATAGTGACTCTGATTGGGCTGGTTCCTCCAAGATCGAAAGAGTACTTCAGGTAATGCACAGTTCTTGGGTCTTTGCCTTGTTTCATGGTCCTCCAAAAAACAGAACTCCGTAGCACTCTCTACAGCGGAGGCAGAGTATGTCTCTGCTGCAGCCTGTTGCTCCCAACTCCTTTGGATGAAACAACAACTTCAAGACTATTATGTCACCCAAGAACAAATCCCAATTTACTGTGACAATAAAAGCACCATCAAAATATCCGAAAACCCAGTCCAACACTCAAGAACCAAACATATTGAAATTCGCTTTCACTTCTTGAAAGACTGTGTCGCGAAAAAGCTCATCCAACTTGACTTGTGCCCACAGAAGATCAACTTGCAGATATCTTTACTAAACCCCTGTCTACAGCACGATTCGAAGCACTGCGATCAGCAATCGGGTTGACTCCGTCTACCTAGACGGTCGCATCTCCTTGCCCCTACCGTAATCTTCAGCAGGTACTCCCTCATGTCTCATCGAGTCTGTCTATGTTTGCACTTGAATCTGTGAAACGTGTTTTATTGCTTAGCATGTCTATTATTCTCGCACTACCGCCCACGTCATCGATCCAAACCCACCCCGCCTGAATCTTCGCCGTTAATCTCGCCAAAACCCTGCGGCCCCTTATTTTTCTCGCCTGACACAAGCTATCTCTGCATCTTCCGCAGACGTTACAGCCTTTATAGCCATCACCCGTCCACTCCATCTCTCTCACTTCCATCCCTTTTACACCCAAGTATCCTACACTTTCCAAATGGCAGGCATCAATTTCAACGGTATCAACATCCCGGCCGATATTTTCCAAGATCCCATCCGCCTTCAGGCGTACCTCCAATCGATGGCCAACCCGAATCCATCTCCACTCACCACCACCACCACCACTCACTCTCCCACTAAAACCACTGCTACCTCGTCCCCCACACACTCCGCCACACCACCACCAACCACCCGTGATACATCCCCCCATGAAACACCACCCTCTGCCGCAAAAACCGACATTATTGAAACTGATATTGAAGAAGCTACCCCACTACAAACCATGCCACCATCTCCACCACTACAAGATCAAAACCCTACTGCCGAAACCCAACCTACTGATCAACCGCAAGCCCCAACCAACAAATCTCCTACACCAACCCCACCCGCATCTCCCGTAAAATCAGCAACACCACCACAACAACCTAAACCCAAAACCCGTAAAAGAAAAGCTCAAACCTCCAGCCGACCCACAGCCAAAAGAGTACTTCGTTCTTCTGTCAAGGCCCAACCAGTCTCCTCTGGCTCCGGCGAATCGTCACCAGTCCAAGAATTGCCCACGGTCAGTCACGACACTTCTACTGGCGCCACCTCCACCAAGGACCAGAAACCTCCAAAACCGCACCGAAGATGTGCGAAGATAGACCCCTTCAACCAGCGCTACATGCTCGGGGACCCTGCCTCAGAATGAAATATCGTCAGGGGTAAGTTCCTCAATTTTTCATGGGCTCTATCTTCAAACCTAGGGGAGTTAGTGACCATGCTAGATGTTCAGGGGTGGAAACACCTCTTCTGTGAGATAACAGAGTGGTATCCCCAAGAGTCTGTCGATTTCTTTCAAAATCTTGTTATCAGAAATGGTGCTGCATAGTCTTTTGTTAATTCCACCCCAATCTTCTTCAATCTTGAAAAATTGTCCCAAATCCTTGGAGTCCCTGCTACTGGCCTGTCCTTCTATGAGAAAGGAGTCCTTCCTGAAATCCCCGGGGTCCCACAAAATAAAATCTATCGCTTTTTCTCCTCCAAGAAAAAGATTGGCTCACCCATACCCCGTGGCGATCTCTCCATTCTATACCAACTCCTACACATTCTGGTCATCAAAAACATTGTCCCACGAAAAAAAGGAAATCTCATGGTCAACTGCTTGGACCTCACCATAATGTACTACAAAATCAACCGTCATTCCATTAATCTGGCCCGCAACATTCTCCATCACTTAGCCCAGTCTGTCAACACCCCGAAACACTCCCTGGGGTATGTGTTCTGGCTGCCTCGAATTCTCAAATTCTTTCAGATACCCCTGGCGACATCGACGCCAGAGTCTTTCGAAGAGGCCGACACCATCAACCTGCGGTATCTAAATCGGCTGACATCTATTGACAAATCAAAGCTGCTGCCCCACCATCAACTCCAACGACGGCGGGAACCTCCACTTCTCAAGAGGCAATCCCTCACGCTTCACTCCTACCCCTTATGGAGAAAGTGGAGTGACTCCTTGCGCAGGCAACAAAGCTGATTTAGGGCCAAACGCGAATGATGGACAGACTCGCTGGGATAGAGACGACTGTGGCGGCCTTGCAAGAACAACTCCTTGACATCCAATCCATCCTGACCCTAACCCCTTAGCCATGACGTGTGTGTGTGTGTGTGTGTAGTGTTAGGACTTAGGCTGTTTTTAAGTTCTAAACACTTTTGACTGGTTTGTGTGTGAATACTTTGACTAACTCTGTGTGACTGTGGGCTTCCCTCTGATGAAAGCAAAATGGGGAAGCGGTGAATCCCATCTGGTGTACGGGTGACTCTGTTATTGTTTTTAAACTGCTTTTGGATTTTTGCTGCTGGACCGTGTGGTCTAGTATTTTAACTGCTTTATATACTACGTCCTATCCTGCCTATTACACTGCCTATTTAATGATTGCTTGCCTAGAGTCCCTCTACGATTTAGGGGGAACCTAAATGGAGTCTTTGAACTCAACTACTACTGCTGCTATTAAGGGGGAACTTTGACAGGGTCGGTTCCCCTAGTCCTTTGTGTTTTTATTTCAGGATTGACTCCATCGGGATTCACGGAGGTTTGCTATCATCAGCAACAAGGGGGAAACTGTTGGGACATCGGAGTGTTGTAGAGATAGCCTATCACCTCGACAGAGTCAATCATCCCTAGACAGACACAAAGAGTGAGCCGCTTCAATAGAGTCCACACAACTAAGAAGACTTCACAGACTCTCCCGTGCTGTTGCGAATAATAAGGAGTCAACTCGGGAATGCCTTAAACGCCACAAACGGTCATGAAGTCTTCCCTCAACACTCGAAGATCGCGGCTCAAGTAAGAAGACTACTCAAAGCCGTTGGAAGTTGCCCACTAAGTTAGTTTCGGTATTTTCGGAACTAACTCCTTCGACCTACCGGTGGTATTAATAGTATAAATAAGTTATGTAATAGTCAGTTTCTTGCGTGTTTTTATTGAGGATTGTTTCAGAGCTTAGAGAGAGAAAGAGAATCGCTTTGTAAGCCATAAAGAGAGAGAGAATACGTACCAAGTTAGTTAGCGCATTTAGATAGACTCTGCCTAGGAAGATTCTAGTTTCACTACGCTTACCATTGATCTGATTATAAAGTGTGTTGGGTGAGTGAGTGAAAAACCGCTAAGTAGATCCTTTCTACTTAGTGGACATTTGTAAGTTGTTTTATTTGACCAGGAAATGAAATAGCTTATTTGTGTATCTTGCTGAGTTCCACAGATTCCTTCTTTCTTTTCATCGTTTCGCTTCAATTACCGCAAAAGTCTTTCGCACCCTTATTTTAGTCAATTCGATTGAGTGCCTCTACATCACAGAGTGCTTCTCACTTACGAAAGCTGATTGAGTCAAGCCAACTCTTAGACTCACACCTTTGGTTGGTTTGAGTTAGCCACCCGATCCTAAGCAAACCATAAAAATGCCTTCGACTTTTTAACTTTCATAGGGTGGTTTTTAGAGTGTTTAGGGTAAGATTCATTTTGTTAATGAATAAGGTACATTTTATTGTTAAAGAAGATTCATTTTGTTAATGAATAAGATTCACTTTAAAAATACGTAATATATACTCCTTATAAAAACATAAAATTTTAAGTTTACCAAAACATATCCATGGTGTGTCTTGTTTTGAAGAGCACAAAAATGATGAACGATGATATAATTTTTTTTATTTTGCACCTATATTTTGTGAGTTATAACATTTTGAAAAAAATATATTTTTCTTTCTCCTACTCACATACTCATTCCCGTACACGCGTGACTATTCCCTCTTATCCTTTTTTTTAGTTCTTTTTCCTTTATTTTATCTCCAATAGAGTGCTGACATGTGGCAGGAGCCACACTATACCCTGGCACCAGTGCCAGGGTCTCATAACTATTGTTTAAATTCATTTTTTTTACCGAATGGCTTGTCTAGCGTTGGAGCCACAATACAAGGTGGAGATTGTCCACGTGTCAACGAAGAAGTGTTGGGGGAAAATATTAAAAGAATAGAAAGAGGAAAAAATTATAAAGCAAAATTGTACGTGCGTGAAATACCCCAAACCTTAATATGTTAATTAATTATGTAGTTATGATATCTTAAGCCTAATTAAGTCCTTAAGAATATTGGTGAAGAAATAAAAACCCAAAAGAAAAAGAAAAAGCGTAAAAGTCACAAAACGTGAAAACGCGTGTCATGTAACCATAGGAGTTATATAACATTAACTAAGGTCCTAAATGGATTCCTAGGAATTATTTAGTCACTAAGAACATGTGGGAAAAATTCCCGAAGGAAACGGATCCAAAGTGTGGATTAAAAACGCGAAACGAGCTTAAAGCACGTTTTTCGAGGAACCCGAGAACTGTAATTTTAAACGGGTTTAATGGACTCGTAAAAATTTATAGTCCATTATACAAATATAATTAAACATGAATGAAGGTCTGGAACCATTAAAATTAACAAAACGAAAAATCCGGAGAACGGGTTCCGGACTGATGAATAGTAACAGTTCGGATTTATGGGTGTTAATTTGCTAAGTGACCAAACTGCCCCTTCTTCATATTTGGGTAAAAATCTGGACTTATTTGATTCCCTCACATTTTTCCCTCCTCCTCTTGCCTATTAATTCATCACTATTCACAAAAAGACAAAAAACATAAGTAAAAGTGCTTTTTACTATTCTCTCTCCTCTTCTCTTCTCCTCTCTCCTCCTCTGTCGTTTTTCCTTCTTCTTCCCAGCTCTCTCTTTGTTCTCCTTCTTCTTCAAATGGCGATTTGCTGAAACCCTCACCAGCTCCACCTTCAACTTCCTTGTTCTACCATTATACAAGCTTAAAATCACAAAATAAATACACCACAATATTCCTCTCACCTTGGAGCTTCTTTTCCACCCTTTAAAAGCTCTAAACTCCAAATTTCAACTCCATGGCTGTAGCTCATTTTGAGCTAAAGACCACCTCTTTTTGAAGCTAGACCATCCCTTGTTGGTCCTAAGGTAAGAAAATCATCAAAACCACCTTGTTCCTCCTTGTTTTCTCCATTTCCAATTTTCCCAGTTTTTGAACTTCACGTTCCCTCCTTGTACCAGCCGTGTGAAATTTCAAAGTGCTGGAAGTTGCTCTTTTTGATTGCCAAGTTACTCCCTTGGAGTAAAGAAGGTAATCCTCTTCATTTCCATACCGAGACATTTCTTGATTCTAGGGTTAGTTTAAGAGTTTGTTTAATCTCTTAATCTCTTTTTGATTGCCAAGTTACTCCCTTGGAGTAAAGAAGGTAATCCTCTTCATTTCCATACCATTTGAGTGGATAGTTGACTGTGAGAGCTCATTCCAGAGCCTCAAGGATGCTTTGACTTCTACACCAGTTCTGACTATACCAGAGGGTACTGATGGTTTTGAGGTGTACTGTGACGCGTCAGGTAAAGGTATGGGCTGTGTTTTGATGCAACACGAGAAGGTCGTGGCCTACGCCTCCCGACAGTTGAAGCGACATGAAGAAAACTATCCTACACATGATTTAGAATTGGGTGCCATTGTCTTCGCCTTGAAGATATGACGACACCATTTGTATGGAGTGAATGTGACAATTTATTCAGATCACAAGAGTTTGAAATACCTGTTCACTCAGAAGGAGTTGAACATGAGGCAAAGAAGATGGGTTGAATTCCTAAATGACTATGACATCAACCTTCAATACAAGGAAGGTAAAGAGAATGTTGTAGCTGATGCATTGAGTCGCCGAGCACACTCTCTCCATTCGCTAATCTCTCACTCTAGCTTGGTTGATGAGGTGCGGAGTGCTCAAATGTCCGATTAGTACATGCAAGAGATTCGGTGGAAACTTATGGACGGCACATTCGAGAGCCAGAAGTATGATTTCCGACTTCATGATGATGACTTGATCAGGCTGAATGGCCGACTTTGTATTCCATGAAGTAGCGCTGACCTGAAGGAGCGCATACTGAGTGAATCACACTGTTCCTCTACTTCGATCCACCCCGGAGCTTCCAAGATGTACAAGAGTATGAAGAGATATTTCTGGTGGACCGGTATGAAAAAAGATGTGACAGACTATGTTGTTAGGTGTCTCACTTGCCAGAAGGTCAAGTTTGAGCACCGTCGTCCTGGTGGTATGGTACATCCGATGCCCGTTCCTGAGTGGAAGTTCCATGATATTTCCATGGACTTCGTTGTTGGGCTTCCGCCTACTCGGGGAGGCTTGAATATGATATGGGTCATTGTTGACCGACTGACCAAGGTGGCCCGATTCATTCCGATGAAGGACACTTGGAAAGTGGCGAAGCTAGCAGAGCTCTTCGACCGTGAAATTATACGGCATCAAGGGGTACCGAAGACTATCGTGTCTGATAGGGATACCAGATTCCTCTCGAAGGTACTGAAGAACTACACGGGAAGCGCTTGGTACCGAATTGAAGTTGAGTACAGCGTTCCACCCACAAACAGATGGCCAGAGTGAGCGCACTATCCAAACACTTGAGGATATGTTACGAGCATGTGCACTTGACTTCTAGACCAACTGGATTGACAAGTTACATCTGATCGAGTTTAGCTACAATAACAGTTACCACGCGTCGATCAAGATGTCTCCCTTCCAGGCATTGTATGGTAGACCATGCCGCACGCCATTATGCTGGGATGAGTCAAGTGAGACGGTCATTATAGGACCTGAGTATTTGGAGCAAGTACAAGCAGAAGTACGCCAGATCCGGGCTAACATGAAGGCAGCTCAGGATAGGCAGAAAGCATACGCCGATGTGCGCAGACGTGACCTGGAGTTCGCCGTGGGCGATCAGGTATTTCTTAGAGTATCCCCCATGAAGGGTGTGTTTCGTTTTGGCCAGAAAGGCAAGTTGAGCCCGAAATATGTGGGGCCTTATGTTGTGACGGAGCGGATAGGCTCGGTAGCTTACAGGCTTGATTTACCTGCTGAGCTGGGCAAGGTACATGATGTATTTCATGTGTCCCAGTTGAAGAAATATATGCCTCATCCGTCTCATGTGCTTCAGCCCGAAAGGTTAACCTTAGAGCTGACCATGCGATCAGTGGAGACTCCCGTACAGATTATGGACACCAAGACTCGAGACACTCGCCATAAGTCTGTGAGACTGGTGAAGGTCCTCTGGTCTAACCAGGACGTCGAGGAGGCCACCTGGGAGCTGGAAGATAAGATGAGGGCGAAGTACCCGTCGTTGTTTACTTCTTAGTATTTGTATGTATAAGATACAGGGCGTACCCCTATTTTAAGGGGGTAGAGCCGTTTCGGTTATGTATCTACGACATGTATTGAAATACATGTCTATGTTGTTATGTTATAGACCTTTGAGTCTAAGTGATGTTATGTTACCGGGACCTTGAGTCCGATGTTATGTAAAGTATGTTTGTTATGAAATTGTTGTTTTAGAAGTAATCCCCGTGTTCTAATATTTAAGATGCGTGGGAAGTGTGAACTTTGGGGACAAAGTTCTTTTAAGGGGGGTAGATTGAAATACCCCAAACCTTAATATGTTAATTAATTATGTAGTTATGATATTTTAAGCCTAATTAAGTCCTTAAGAATATTGGTGAAGAAATAAAAACCCAAAAGAAAAAGAAAATGCGTAAAAGTCACAAAACGTGAAAACGCGTGTCATGTAACCATAGGAGTTATATAACCTTAAATAAGGTCCTAAATGGATTCCTATGACTTATTTAGTCACTAAGAACATGTGGGAAAAATTCCCAAAGGAAACGGATCCAAAGTGTGGATTAAAAACGCGAAACGAGCTTAAAGCACGTTTTTCGAGGAACCCGGGAACTGTAATTTTAAACGGGTTTAATGGACTCATAAAAATTTATAGTCCATTATATAAATATAATTAAACATGAATGAAGGTCTAGAACCATTAAAATTAACTAAACGAAAAATCCGAAGAACATGTTCCGGACTGATGAATAGTAACAGTTTGGATTTATGGGTGTTAATTTGCTAAGTGACCAAACTGCCCCTTCTTCATATTTGGGTAAAACTCTGGACTTATTTGATGCCCTCACGTTTTTCCCTCCTCCTCTTGCCTATTAATTCATCACTATTCACAAAAAGACAAAAAAAACATAAGTAAAAGTGCTTTTTACTATTCTCTCTCTTCCTCTTCTCATTTCCCTCCTCTCTGTCGTTTTTCCTTCTTCTTCCCAGCTCTCTCTCTGTTCTCCTTCTTCTTCAAATGGCGATTTGCTGAAACCCTCACCAACTCCACCTTCAACTTCCTTGTTCTACCATTATACAAGCTTAAAATCACAAAATAAATACACCACAATATTCCTCTCACCTTGGAGCTTCTTTTCCACCCTTTAAAAGCTCTAAACTCCAAATTTCAACTCCATGGCTGTAGCTCATTTTGAGCTAAAGACCACCTCTTTTTGAAGCTAGACCATCCCTTGTTGGTCCTAAGGTAAGAAAATCATCAAAACCACCTTGTTCCTCCTTGTTTTCTCCATTTCCAATTTTCCCAGTTTTTGAACTTCACGTTCCCTCCTTGTACCAGCCGTGTGAAATTTCAAAGTGCTGGAAGTTGCTCTTTTTGATTTCCAAGTTACTCCCTTGAAGTAAAGAAGGTAATCCTCTTCATTTCATACCGAGACATTTCTTGATTCTAGGGTTAGTTTAAGAGTTTGTTTAATCTCTTAATGCTCATCACTATTCCATTGGGCTTGGTCACTAGATTAGCATTTAAACACCATTGTAACCGGTTGTGGAACAAGAGAGAAGAAAGGAGGAGGAAAGTCTTGAAAGAAAATTCAAGGTAAAGAACTTACCTTAAGCTAATATGTGTTTTATGAATGTGTTTGTGTTTGAGCAAGTAAATGTGATAAATGTTGAGTGTAGTGCAGGTGTTGCTAATAATATGAGGAAATTCAGTGTTTAAATTAATGTTGTTTAAGGGCCTAAGAGCCAAGCTTTAAGGTTTATGCACATTGTGGTTATTGTGTGAAAAGGTGCTGGAATGAAGGTGTTCTAAGTGTTTAGAATGAGTGGGTGGTTGGATTAAGGTAAGTGTGCTTGACAAGGTGTGTGAGGATGATAGGAATATGGGGAACCTCTGTCAAAATTCATGTAGAACACTAGGTGTTTTGAGTGTTTTGTGAAGAGAAAGAATTTAGAACTAGTTAGGTGTTGTTAGAAATGAACTTGGAATTGGGTGGTGATTTAGGCAAGGAATTAGAGGGGTTTAAGGTGCCAAATTAGTGTTAAAACATATTAGAATTCATATATAAAGATTAGGAGAAGGTTAGGTTTGGATTAGAGGTTAAAAAGTGGCTGAAAAACAATGTTCTGGAATGATTTTGGAGTGGTCCGGGTTTGCAAATCGGTACCTAAACCCGGACCACCCTAAAAACATACCCGTGAATTCATTTCTGTATGTGGTCCGGGTTTGTATCCGGGTACACAAACCCGGACCAGGTGAAAAACTAGCCAGAGAGTATTGCGATGATATGGTCCGGGTTTGTAAACTCGGACACAAACCCGGACCAACCTAAAAATGTGCTAGAGAATGTTTTTAAGCATTTCCAAGGTGGGGATTTGAATGTTAATGATATTATATGATTGTTAAGACATGTTTGGTGACTTTAAATGACCATTAGGAGGGTGATTAGGTGTAAGTTAAGTGTGAAAGTATATAACGTAATTATGTGAAGTAATTAGCTAATTAGAAGTTAAATACGGTAATTAACCAACATGACCAATAATGTATAGGAGTTGCATTCAGTGGTCAACGAACGCAGCACGGACCAAGGTATGGTTTTCTTGCAGTCTGTTGCCTACCGGTTTACACCGGCTTGTGTGTTGTTTGTTTTTCTGTGTGTTTATGACCTTGTAAGATTAAATCATGAAATGAGTTTACAGCAATTATTATTATTGTGACGAATGTGTGCCGGTACCGTTAACCTCAAATACGTACTAACTGGTTAGTTGTCCAAGCTAGGATACGTAAGAGAGCGGTACCCGGTTTTAACGTTTCAACTTAAGAAACGTTCTAACCTCGGCTATGTATGAGCTAGTTGTGGTGTGTGTCGTTAATGTGTATCCCTTTTCCCTTGTGTGTCTTACCGGACTTAAATACCTATTTGTGACTTATTGTGTTAAGTTCCCACAATGGGACTTCTAACAAGTGCTAATCGGGGAGTGAGGAATCCGGTCGTTCCGGTCACGCGTGTATGTACGGGGGTCGATATCTGAATCAGATTCGGCTCTCTCCTTATGTTAGGGTTGTTTTCCTTTTGGATTTCAACCTCCCACTAGCTTAGCCAAAGCTTACCTACCTGACTTCCACTCGGGCTAGGGGGAAATATGTACGGTGTGCTCGGGTCACTATACCCGACTCATCTTTTAAGTTAAGTTACTCGTTCGACTAACAGAACGGTAACGAGTTATGTGACAAGCTTAACATGAGGATGAAGTCATTCTCTAGGCTTACTATGTTGACTAACTATGTTGGTTGTTTCCTAAAGTGAAATGTTCTCACTATGTATGTGTTGTTATTGCTATGCAATAATTCTTGCTATGTAATATGTATGTTGTATGTTAAAATCAATGCCATGTTATCATGACAAATAGTTGCGTGTATCTCGGTAGTCAGCGGGCTGCACGTTAACCATGCCAGCCAAGGGTTGCTGACCCCCTTTGGGGGCTCCATTTTTATTTGCAGGATGAGGATCAAGGAAGCAGATTGGCTTTAGATCCTAGGACGTTGGATACTTTTGTTATTTTGGATATTGAACCCGAGTAGTGCTTGTACACTCGAGGTCGTATATATGGTGAATGTAGGTTTAGATTGGTGATTTTTGTACATTAACACTCGGTATATTGTGATTCTTTTTGGATAAGTAATTTTTGAAGGTTGTAATTATGCTCGGGAATC
This sequence comes from Limonium bicolor, assembly GCA_023374045.1. Lineage (NCBI taxonomy): Eukaryota > Viridiplantae > Streptophyta > Magnoliopsida > Caryophyllales > Plumbaginaceae > Limonium > Limonium bicolor. The sequence continues at coordinate 286,341,665 of CM041777.1, forward strand.
TTGTAATCAGACCGATACACTGTATGTAATAGCCTTGTTAGCCACGTGGGTGGCTAACGGCGTGTAACACCGCCCTCTTTGGTATATGGTTAAGTTATGTTTTCCGCTATGATTGTTGGTTAAGTGTGGAGATTACGGTTGGGGTGTTACAGTGCGGGAGTCTGGGGCTGAAGTTAGTCTTTTTTATTAGGTGAGAGAAACAATTTTTTTTCTTCAAAATGTTATAACTTACAAAAAAAGTGTAAAATTTAAAAAATTATACCATTGTTCATCATAATTTGTGCTCTTTAAAACAAGATGCATCATGGATATGTTTTGATAAACTTAATTTTTTATGTTTTTGGAATGAGTGTATATTACGTCTTTTAAAGTGAATCGTATTCATTAACAAAATGAATCTTCTTTAATAATAAAATGAATCTTATTCATTACAAAATGAATATTCTTTAAGATTAACTTTTCTTAAAAACTGTCGAGTCAGTGACGACAATGTAAAGTAGAACTAATGCCAAAAGTGTTGGAGTGTGAAGGTGTTGCTGAGATAGTCAACCAGATCAAAGGAGTCAATCACAATTCTCAAAACAAGACAGAGTCAGTCAACCTTGAAAGAGCGAGAGAGTCCATCTATGTGAATTCATCAATTAGTTATGAAATTCAAGGAGCAACGTCCACCTAACCATAATAGTCATAAACTATCATCCTTGGCCGAAATTCATGCAAAATGTTAGCAAAATCCAAAGCCTTGACTTTCTGATAATTCGAGGAGTCTGTCGGTCAGTTGCGAAAATTAAGGAGCAAGTACAGCAACTACATTGACTTACAACTGTCATCAACGTTCAGACTTGGACCAAAATTCTCTCAACATGGCACTAATCAGAAGACTTGGCTTCAGCTTCCGAAATGTGGCTCCAGCTTCCGAAATTCAAGGAAAGAGTCATTGGTTCCTGAAATTTCAGAACTGACAGAGTCAGTCCACTACATCAGAAGTGAAAGTCATAATTGAACGTTGCCAAGTCGTCCAATGGATTGGTAATTGTCCGAAAATTAAGGGCCAAGGCTTAGCAACGTTCACAAAGAAGTTAGGACCGGATTTTAAGCAACTACAACGTTCAGATGGCAGATATTTCGGAAGCAGACTCCCTCACCGGCTCCACTATATAAGAGATTTGTCATTTCGTTTCTCATTGCAGCTTTCTAGAGAGAATCATACAGAGCATTTGTTTAGAGAAAGCTTTGCCTATTTTAGAGAGAGAGAGAAAGAAAAGGAGAGAGAGAAGTACTAGATTCATTTGTGCATATCGACAGAGTCTTTCTAGGTAGGACCTAGTTTTCACTACACTTATCATTGAGCTTATCAGAGATTGTATTGGATGAGTGAGTGAAAACCATGAAGTAGATCTCATCTACTGAGTGGGCATTATAAGTTGTTTTGTTTTGACCAGGAAATAAAATAACTTATATTGTGTATCCTGCTGAGTTCGATAGAGTCCTCCACCTTGCGAGTGTTAATCCAATTAGCTCCGCTAAGTCTATCTTACTTTGCTACCTTGAGCAACTGCTTCCACGCACTTAGTTCGACTAAGTGTTTCTACGTCTCAAGTGTTCTCACATACGAAGTTCGATTGAGTGCCTCTACATCATAGAGTGTTTCTTACTTTCAAAGACCGATTGAGTCAAACCAACTCTTAGACTCACACCTTGAGTTGGTTTGAGTCAGCCACCCGATCCTACAAAAAGATTACCCTATCCCCTAAACACCCAAAAACCACCCTAGGAAAGCTAAAAACGTTGAAGGCATTTTTAGGGTTTATAGTGCAAGGTTTAAACCACAAACCCTAAAAAAACTGTCGAGTTAGTGACGACAATATAAAGTGTAAAACTAATGCCAAAAAGATTACCTTACCCCCCAAAACAACTAAAAACCCATTCTAGGAAAGCTAAAAACGTTGAAGACATTTTTAGGGTTTGTAGTGCGACCCTAAACCCTAAACCACAGACCCTAAAAACTATAAAGTCAATGATGACAATATAAAGTGTAGAACTAATACCCTACCCCCCAAACACCAAAAAACCACCCTAGGATAGCTAAAAACGCAGAAGACATTTTTAGGGTTTGTATTGCAGGGTTTAGGGTCCTAAACCCTAAACCACAACCCTAAAAAACCGTCGAGTTAGTGACAACATTATAAAATATAGATTAACTTCAAAAAAGATTACCCTACACCACGCACTCTAAAAACTACCTTAGGAAATCTAAAAACGTCGAAGAAAGTTTTAGGGTTTGTAGTGTAGGGTTTAGGTTCAATTTTTAACAAACTTTGATTCACTTTTCTTATACTTCTTATTCACTTTAGTTAAACAATCTCTGTTTATGAAATTTTCTTATAGTAGAATTTTTTTACTTTTATAACACTAGATTCATTTTACTTAAACATAAGATTCACTTCTGTAACCAGTGACGAACCTAGACTTTCAAACCTGTGGGGGCTAGTAGTAGACTCAAAAATTTTGTTTATGACGGTAATTTTTTTTACACCATCACACTTTAAAATATTATGTTATTTTATATTTTTCAAAAATTTATAAGATCATTTCACTAATTTTTAAAAAATTCGGGGAATTGGAGCCCCATCCACCTTTGGCGGGGCATTTTTTTATCGAATAACAATCTGTTAAATAAAATATTAAAAATTTAATTTTAAAACAATATTTAATATTTATATTACAATTTGAACATACACTATTTTGAAGGTCAAAACATCATATTTCGGTTACATTATTTAACTATCTAATATTTATTATTTTATTTTGTTATATATACACACATATATACTTGTATTTTTCTAAAAGCCTGTGGGGGCACTTGCCCCCACAGGTTATAAGCTCGGTCCGCCACTGTCTGTAACACTACTGATTCATTTTAGGTAAACGTAAGATTCACTTCTATAACATATCACAATATAAAACATACAATTTTAAGTTACCAAAATATATTCATGATGTATTTTGTTTTGAAGAGCACGAATTATATGAACAATGGTATAATTTTTTTTATTTTTACACTTATATTTTATAAGTTATAACACTTAATTTTTTTTTCCTACGCACCCAAATAGGGAGTGACACATGACACAAAAGATGGATTTGTGCTCTCATGCGCCTATGAAATTACTTTTTACTACATTGTTTTTTTCTCAATTTTTTTTCCATAATATTAACGCACCATTAATATCATGACAACAGGCAGTGCACCTTTCCAAATCGCCTTTTTTAATCTACTCGTAAGTTCCGAGTGTGATGAAAAATTGCGGATTATAAAAAGGTTTTTGCAGATTTGTCAAAGCACACAGCATTCTCGCTCGTGAAAAGTGTTTTTATTAATTGCACGTACATTCTCCGACCAATTTAAGTTTCACAAAAGTTTGCTCTCAAAAAAAAAAAAAAAGTTTCACGGAAGGGCTGCGTATCTGTGCCCTTTCTCCATCGTCTCTCCGCCCCAAACGATTTCAGTTTCTCTTACTGCAGCCGATTTAAGGGGAGCAAAGCTGCAATTAGAGGTAGGGTAATGGCGCCACAAGAAGGCACCGTGGGAAACACTGCTTCAGAAGCCGAGGGAAAGCCTATCACCACCATCGCCATTATCATAGGCAATCAACTGTTAATCTCTGCTGCTTTTCCTCTCTCTCTCTCTCTCTCTCTCTTTTCCTCATTGATTTGACATGCAACATGTTTCAGCTATGCACGCCGAAGCGCAGCCGTTGGTTACAAGGTTCAATCTCAGCGAGGCTGTGGAATCTGTGTGAGTTCTCGATTATGTATCTCCGTATCTTCTAACGATTGTGGGTTTCATTTGTCTGTAATTCTAATTTGCTCGACAGTCTTACTACTTGTTGACTCCTAGTGGCGAAATAAGGGTTTATTAGCCATTATTTGTGAAGGATAAAGAACTAAGTTGACTATGTTGCTGCGTAGGGTTATTTCAACGATAGAAATTCCTATATGACTTATGTGTCTATGGATTTTAATCGAAGCTACTACAACATCTTATTTTCTGTGGCATGATTTAAGGACTTAGAAGCTGTGTAAGTGGGTAGCTACTTTTATGAACTAGCTTTGACAAGCCATTTTTTCCATTGTCAATTTGCTAGCTCATCGAAGGTGTCTTCTCATGTATGTCCCGTTAACCATGTCTTTATTTTCTTGATCCACTTCTTGCCCGAAGATAACCTTGTAAGAGTTAATGAAACAACCATCTAATGGAATCCTGATGCTTATTCGAACCCGGGTGGGGGTGGGGGGGGGGGGGGGGGGGGCTGAGAAAACAGCACACAATGACTCAAGTGCTTTGCTCTCTTCACCCCCCCCCCCCCCCCCCCTCCTCTACTACACCTCTAGCTCACGATGTTAGTTAATCTGTTCTTTTGGGGAACTAAAGAAGGTCGATCAGATATGGTATTTGCTGAATTTACCTTTTGAAGTAGAGGAGCTCCTTTGTGACGTTCAGTATAAACTTCCAACGCTTTTATATAGTTGGTTACTCTGGAATCTCGGCGAAGTTTAGGGGAATGCTCTGTCTTTCAAGATGCCTTGTCTTAAATGTTAGGATGTTCATCTAGAACCTGGTATGAAATAAAATCAAAATAAATATCCCGAATTTGGAGACCTTCACTTTTGTCCTTGTCTAAGGAAGCCAAAACAATTTCATACGTCATCACCTTAGTATTAGCTGTACTTGTGGGCTAATACATGCTACTTTTCTAAGATCTGTTCTTATTTTAGCTCCAACATTGTGCAGGTTTCCCAAAGGAGTTCCTTGGGTGCGTTACCATGGATTTTACAAAAATCTTGATTTAAATATCATTTGGCCGGGAAAAGATGCAACGTTAGGTCAGTTCTGCCCCTGATTTAATATTTCAAAGATTTCTTAAGCTTTTGATCACATTATCAGCTGAAAATTTATTTATGTGATTTATATGTATCGCTCCAAGACCCTTAAACACTCCTGAAGGTTTTACTGTGCTGAACACAATTTTTACATCCTTTCATCTTTGCTCTGTTTATTATGTCACCTCTATGTTTGTTGTATCTTTTTTGCTAATATCTAGCTCCTTAACTGTGACTCTTTAGGAGTTGACTGTGTTGGCACTGTGTCAGCTGCTCTTGTGACTTACGCTACTATTCAGGCACTGCAGCCGGATCTCATTATCAATGCAGGGACTTCTGGGGGCTTCAAGGTACCCTTACCAATTTTTTTTTGCTTCTCCCCCTCCCCTATTATGCATGCAAGTGATGCTTGATTCATGTGAAGAAAGACGAAACATGTTAATTGTTGGCGATGTATACAGCATTGCCAATGTGCTGTTTAATTTTGTCTCGTTCTTGTGAAAAGAGGGAGTTACCCTTGTCTTTATAAGGCCTGGTGGTAATAGGCAAGAGGCATTTAATAGAAGAGAAACATGGTGGCTTAATGAGGGGATTATGGCAATCCTTTTGTCTGCTCTGACCTCATGGGGAACTTGGATGCTACTTTTGTTAGGAGAGCGTCTTCTTCCTTGTGATGTCACTTATAACTTATAAGTACTATATATATTCAACTAAGGTAAAAACACATAAAATTAAAAGTTTGCTTCATAGTCTTTTTGCTTGACCTCTGTATAACTGTTCAACCTCTGTACTTGTCTCCATTATCTTTATAATGTCTAGAAAGATGTATAGCAATATAGAGCTCATCTGGCAATGCAGTGTTTTTTAATCATACAGCCATTTTTTCTTTCAGGCAAAAGGTGCAAGTATCGGGGATGTGTTTCTTGCATCTGAAGTTTCCTTTCATGACAGAAGGATCCCCATTCCGGTCAGTGTTCTGGTTCTCTCTTTTGACATATACTGTTTTCTTTTCTTTCAGTTCATCATTCTGAATTATTATGGAAGAACAAATAGGATGACATGTTTTTGCTCTGCAAGCATATATTGCTTTCTTTTGATGGAAGTTTTAGTGAACCTTTGTAATTGTATGTTGTTTACAGTGAGAGCTGAATTATGGAAATAGACAAAATAATTGATAAACTTTCGCATGTTTAGGAGTAATGAATATTTTCAGATCTCTCTCTTTTTCTTTTTATAAATGATCAAAGGACTTGCTTTGTTTATTGGAATATGGGGGACGAAGACAATACTAAAAGCTTAACTCGTGAGAAGTAAATGGGTGAAAAGAGACATCTAATGGGACAACTCGTTTATGAGAAAAGCACTCAGATAAACTGTACCTATTGGAACTACTATTTTCTAAATGCCTCTTCACCTCCATCATACCCGATGAAATAGCTCCTTTTTTTCCCCTTTCTGTGCATGTGGGAAGTAAAAACAAACAAAGTGAAACAGTGGCCTTCAGACTTCATGAAATAGGTATCATGTCAATATTAGTGTATTGATCCACTAGAAATACATAGAAAAAAGTAGTTTCGTTAGATAGCTTAAAATTAATTTTGATTGAATTTTCTTGGTATAGTGCTATTAATGCTCCTAGACTAGCATCATCTCAGAATGAAGCATCGATCAACAAGAATGCTTGCTGTCAGGATTGATAATTCTTGGTTGATGTATGCACATAATGTCACACAATAATGAAAAGTCTCGATGTGTTTAAACACAGTCGAGTTTGTCCGCATGAAGCATAAACTGGATGAAAAAAAAGACTGAACACGCAACCACTTTTCAAAATGTGGAAGTGCTGAACAACTTCGTTCACTTATATTTGAAAAATAAAGGAAATGTTACTCGTATACTGTGCCAAGCTCCTAATGCTGCAACCTATGGTTTATACTTCACATGCTATCTAAAAAGAAGAGCAGGAGTTGACCTGGAGGTTCAGCATGAGATGAAAATTTCAAACCTCCCCTTTATTCGCTGAGCATTGCAAGACCTTGGATACATTCCTTATAGACTCGGACATGAAACTGCGGTGGCAGCAGAAGCTTGCTGTGGTTTACATTTTAGCATGAAAGTTCATCAATATTGAGAAACATGACACTCAACATCAGTAACATATGATATGCTTAAGTATCACTATCCAGCTAGAAGAGGAGAGCTGAAACATGCCTATTATCTGGTCATTTAGGTTGTAATTGGGGATGGTATCTAAAATAAAAGTGAAATCTTTTTTTTATCTATATAAATGTAAAGCATAATATAATAGGCTGACAAGTGTTTTCATGTAACGGAGGTGAAAATTAGCTCCTGATCCTGCCTTGTTTGTATTGACCTATTGTATGCTTGGCTCCCACCTCCTTGACTCTCACCTTCATGACTCTCACCTTCTTGACTGAGCATTTTAGACCACTGTTTCTCGATATGGCAATGAATATATTTACCTAAAAGTGGAATCAAGTTTCTAGTAACATGTATATCTTCCATGTCCTGGTCTAGGTTGTTTTTAATAATTACTGTATTAAGGATCTCGACAGTCTCTAAAAGTTCTTTACAAGCTATCAGCTGCTTAATGTGGCTATCCTAATTACATGCTTATTCATGCTCGTGCTGTACCATAACTGTTCCTGTAAATCCTACTGTTCTCTTCTTTCCGTAAACAATAAAGGAGAGAAGTGGATCCTAAAGAATTTCGGCTATTTCAGTTGCATTCTTTTTTCCATCTTCTACTTACCCATCTATTAGCCTATTCCAATCCCTCAGAGCAATTATATCCACCAAAATGATCCCCGTACTTATACAGTGTAGCTACAATTAAAGAACAAATGTTTGTCATCATTTGAGAATCATGACGTTCAACATCAGTAACATATGATATGCTTCAGTATTGCTATCCCGCTATAAGAGGAGAGCCGAAACATGAATATTATATGGGATCATTTTGATTATAATTGGGGATGGTATCAAAAGTAAATTTGGATTCTTTTCTTTGATCTATACAAACGTAAAACATAATATAATAGGGTCACAAGCATTTTCATATAAAAGAGGTGAAAATTAGCTCCTGATCCTGCCTTGTTTGTATTGACCTATATTGTATGCTTGGCTCCCACCTCCTTGACTCTCACCTCCATGACTCTGACCTCCTTGACTGAACATTTCGGACTACTGTAGCTTGATATGGCATGAATATATTTACCTAAAAGTGCAATCAAATTTCTAGTAACATGTATCCTTTCCAAGTCCTGGTCAAGGTTTTTTTTTTTTTATATAACTAGTAGTGTATTAGAGGATCTCAACGCTCTCCGAAAGCTCTTCACAAACAACCAGCTGCTTGATGTGGCTATCCTATTTACATGCTTTCTCATACTTGGGCAGTACAAAAACTGTTCCTGCAAATCTACTGTTGTCTTCTTTCCCTAAACAATAAATGAGAGAAGTGAATATGATGGAAACAGAGAGAAGGAGAATAACTATTATCGTTTTATATATTCTCGTAGGAGAAATAAGGGGGACCACTGAGGTAATTGTGTGAGGTTTGTCGGATAATTGTGTTGGTCCCTTACCAGAATAGGTGGGTGCAGTATCGTGGTCTGGTGTGGGTTTTAGGCCTCTGTCGGGTAATTGTGATTTATTATCTCGTGGGCCACTTTGTGGATTGGCAGGCTCTGCCTGAGTTACTTTTTTGGCAGGGAATTCCTTCTCTGAGCTATCCTTTTTTTGTAACATCTTGTTTTTCCCTAAATGTCAATGGAAGATAGTTCTCTTTGGCTGTGTTATTTACTGTGACTATTATATAGACCGTGAGGAGGTTTCATCAATTGGTATCAGAGCCTAGATCCTGTTGGTGGGGAAGGTAATGGAGTCTATACACACATACGAGGCTCCGATCTTCAGCGGAGAAGACCCCCATGGCTGGCTGAACAGAGCTGAGGAGTATTTCACCGTCAATACTATCCCCGATTGCTTCTGGTTTCAAGCAACGAGTGATTGTGTGGAGGGAGAAACTTTCAGCCGGTTCAAAGGGGTGTGGATTAATTTTGGTGAGCTGCCTAGGGTAGAATTTCAGAAGCTACTTCTTGAAAGGTTTGGAAAACCGGTTCAATCAGAGCTTGTTGGTTCAATTAGGAAGACAGGGGTGGAACAAGATTGGGGGGTGGAATCAATCGAGATTGTAAGGGCTGATGGGGCTGCAGAAATAGAAGGAAACGATAACTCAATCATCTGGGAGGTCGTGATGGAGAAAGTGGTCATCCAGAACCCACAATTGGAAGGGACGATTGGGAGGCGGCAGAAAAGATCAAGATAGAAGGCACGCAAGAGGAAGAAGATGATGGGAAAGCAGAGACTGCATGAAGGGGAAGTGTCTCAACAAAGTGCAGCCACTGGATTTGGGGAGTCCGAAAAGAGAAGAAGTCAGAGGAAGTTCACGTATCTGCAGAATGGAAAAAAGAAAAGAGTGAAACGAAAAAAAAGAGGGAAGAGGATGACAAATGTACCCGACCCAACAATCGAAGAAATGGGGAAAGTCTTTTTGCCGGTTCGTCACCACCATGTGCTGTCGCCAATTCGTCCAGACAAGCTCCATTCGACCGTCCGCTAAGCTTTAACCGGCGCATTCAATGGCACATGATCGCCTCCCATCGATTCTTCACCAAGCGAGCAGCAAAGGGGATCGCGAAGAAGTTTCAAGAATCGCACAATCAGCAGCGACGTTTCCAAATATTTCGAGATTGTTCAAGAATCCGTGCCTGTTCATCAACCCTATGTGAGAAGATGAAGTTGCAAGGGAGACGAAGAGAGTGTTGGTGGCTGTGTCTGTCGTTCAAAGGTTCGGTAAAGGTGCACGATGAAGCTAGTCCAGAATCGGGTTACTTTTCCAATCTCTTCCCCAACCCGATTTTTTTTTTCTCCATTTATTGTGCTCGGTAAAACCCCCAACCCTAATCGCATTATCAATCACGATCGAGCTGGATTAAAGTTCACTACATTAGTGGAAGCCCTGAATTCCAGCCCTCTTTGATATTCCATCCATCCTGAACGACCATATTTCATTCAGTTCCTTACGAAGAGCATTAATGGCACTACCACGAGAAAACAACTTGGAGTACAGTCATCAAATTAGTGGAATCCCCAATTTCGACTTTCTTTTTACTGCTGCTTACTGTTAGGTTGGAGAGACCATCACTGCTGTCTTTCTTTTTCTTTTCCAACCTTGAGGACAAGGTTGTTTTTAGGGGGAGTGATGATGGAAACAGAGAGAAGGAGAATAACTGTTATTGTTTTATATATTCTCGTAGGAGCGATAAGGGGGACCACTGAGGTAATTGTGTGAGGTTTGTCGGGTAATTGTGTTGGTCCCTTACCAGAATAGGTGGGTGCAGTATCATGGTCTGGTGTGGGTTTTAGGCCTCTATCGGTTAGCTATTTAAGGAAGGTGGTAGTGTAGAGAGGCAGCTTGTGATTTATTATCTTGTTGGCCACTTTGTGGATTGGGAGGCTCTGCCTGAGTTACTTTTTTTGGCAGGGAATTCCTTCCCTGAGCTATCCTTTTTTTGTAATGTCTTGCTTTTCCCTAAACGTCAATGGAAGATTGTTCTCTTTGGCTGTGTTATTTACTGTGATTATTATATAGACCGTGAGGAGGCTTCATCAGAATACAAAAGAATTTCTTCTGTTTCTATTACATTGTTATTCTCGTCTTCTACTTACCCATCTATTAGCCTATTCCAATCTCTCAAAGCAATTATATTCATCAAAATGATGCCATACTTTCCTCTATACTTCTGCAGTATAGCTACAATTAAAGAACAAATGTTTGACAAATTCCTTTCTCTCTGACAAAGGACAGAAGCTTTTCGGATATCATCCCCCATTACATTAACCTGTCACTGGTTGAGAGTCTACCAGTCATGGCCAGCCAGTCAACGAGAATGCCTTGAGAAATTTCCTTTACTCCATATCATTTTATGTCACTCCAGTTTAAGATCTTTCCTATACATCTTTTTGTAGCACCTCTTGATAGAGAAATTTACCCCATAGCACAGCCTATTATTCCATTTTCATCTGCTAAACAGCTGATCAATGGTTGTTTCAATCTCACCAAGTTCTTCCAACACCAAGAGCTGTCCTGATGAACATTCACCTTCCACAATGGTGCTTGCTTTCAGTACAACTCGTTCATCCATTTTATCCATAAGGTGATAGAACTCAGAAAGATTAAGGTAATCTTTCTACCAAACAGTCCTCAAAGAGGCCTAAATATTTCAATTCCACAATGGTCTTACTTACAAACCCCCTCCTCTTATTTATACTAGCGCACTTACCATAATACTAATTCTATTCAAACTAACAATAAATGCTAACAACACCTAACGACAATAACTCCACAACCATAATACTAATTCTATTCAAACTAACAATAAATGGTAACAACACCTAATGACAATAACTCCACGATCATAATACTAATTCTGTTCAAACTAACAATACATGCTAACAACAGCTAACGGTCAAAGACCCCAAGAACTTCCTAGATAATAACTACATGGTCCTAACATCATTCATCCACTTTGTCCTCAAGGTTGGAAGAAGTGAATTGTTGTTGAATTGCTTGGGAAGAAGGGTTGGGGTTTTTATTTTCCTACAAGGTGATCCTCTACTCTCTTCTCTTCCAAAATTGATAGTAGATGCATAGTGGTCGTTTTGCAGCAGAAATCTGATCGGTGATTGATCAACTAACAAAAATCTATTGGAGAAATTGGCGATTGAACACGGTGGCAGCCTTGGGGATACAGATTTTGAAAAAGGGGTGGAATTTTCCCTAATCCGTCTGAATTGATTACCAGGTGTGATGGACATCTTCCACCCTATTTTCTTTCGTTTTAATCTTTTCCTTTTTTTCCTTCTTCTGATCGATCTCGCTCTGACTCCTTTTGTTGTTAGTCTCCCCACTTCTGCTGCATCTACACTGTTGATGACAAAATACTTCTCCCTCTCAAAATCTCAATTTTATAATATTCTTCCTAGACTCCTATTCACGTCGCGTGCACTTTGCTTTAATTCCTTGAAGTGACAACACTTTTACAGGGATATACAACCTCTGCTTTTGCTTTTTTCATCTCGCCCTTCTCCACGTGACTCCTAGAATTAGGGATTTGGTCCGACTTGGGAAAGCACCGAGTCGCTCCAAGCGCACCACCCAACCTTGGTAACTTCATCCTTCTTTTTCCTTTCTTCTTCCTTTTCCTCTTCTCCTTCTTCATTTTCCTCTTCTTCTTCGTTTTCCTCTTCTCCTTCATTCTTAAAATCTTTCCCTACCTTTTTCTTTTCTCAGATTGATTTCTTTGTCTTCGTTTCCTTATGGAATCCCCAATATCGACCTGGACAAAGTAGTGGGAATGAGACGATTCCCCCTTGCCATTCTTCCTTTCCAATTTTTCTTGCCTCTTCTTTCCCTTCCTTGCCTTGGACCCTTGAATCGTCGTCTCCTCTTTCGTCCTAAAAATTTTGTCTTCTTCACAACTGAAGTACTTATCTCCCTGCTTCCAAGTCAATCCGGTCCTTTAACTCCTTGTCCACTTTCTTCAACTCCCCCTGCTTCGCTACGCCGATTGTCTCTCCCAACTGATGTCTTTTCACTGCTCCCTGGTTTGATAAAAAAGCTCCAGATCCCGCTGTAAACTCTTAAGGATCTCAATCACAGATTTTATAATGTCCATTTGTTCTCCTTTTGAAACCTCCCACTGCCCAAGAATGGGCTCTGATACCCATTGATAGCGCACTTAACATCAATCCTCAAAAAGGCCTAAATATTCAATTCCACGATGGTCTTACTTACAAAACCCCTCTTATTTATACTTGCGCACTTACCATAATACTAATTCTATTTAAACTAACAATAAATGGCAACAGCACCTAACAGCAATAACTCCACTACCTTAATACTAATTCTATTCAAACTAACAATTAATGGTAACAACACTTAACGACAATAACTCCACGATCATAATACTTATTCTATTCAAACTAACAATACATGCTAACAGCAGCTAACATGCAAAGACCCCCAGAACTTCCTAAATAATAACTACACGGTCCTAACATCAGGTGTTAGCTTATTCTATGCAAACTAACAATACATGCTAACAGCATCTAATGGTCAAAGGCCCCAAGAACTTCCTAAATAATAACTTTCTTGTCGATTCGCCACAGCAGTTTGTTAGCAGCTTTGTTCCTAGTGTTCAAGCATTTGATCCTAAGGCCTCCACTTGCATCCTGATGTCGAACTTTCTTCCAAGCAATGTTAGCCTTCTTAGATTCACTTTTTCCTGCCCAGAGAGAACCCTAAAAATGACATTGATTTCCTTAATGACTTTCTTAGGTAATGAGAAGATAGTCATCCATCTAGCACGCCCGCATAGAGAGCAGAACAAACTTAACAAGCTGCAGTCTGTTAGCATAGCTAAGGAACCTAGATGGCTAACTTCTGATTTTGCCAGCGAGCTTGTCCACCAAATCCCGGCTATCTAGGCTGGTAGCTTCATTGCACTTAGATGAACACCTGGGCACTGGATTGGCAGCTTTCCTTCCTCCAAGTTGAAAGTAAAGCGAAGGTAAGTCTGAATCTTCATTCATCGCAGCCATTAACAACTTGGTCTAGTTGATAATCACTTGAAGTTCTAAAATCCTTGAAATGAGCTAAATGAACTCATCATCTCCTTGGCTGCACCATGCCTAGCTTTGCAAAATAACACGATGCCATCCACAAAACCAAGAAAAGATGAGTCGGTTTCAGTTTTCTGCCTTTGGGGTGAGACTTGAACTCTTTGATTTTTAACTGAGTACCTGCTGGATAAGTTATTCCATGCATATACCAAACAATTAAGGAGCTTGCCTCAAACCTCTCCTTCCTTGGAAAAACCCTTGAAGACTACTATTAACCACTGCATAGTAAGTTGGGTACGCATTCCTTCTCTAACTTATAATCTTTAGAAAGAAAATGACTACCTTTTTGTGTGACCGAAAAGAGGTATAACCTAACTTTACACAAAGTACGAAAGCTAAGGACACAAACTGGCAGGAACGCTTTGCCAGCATCATTAGACTATACGTAGCAGCGTTGGTCGCAAGGCCATTAAGTCTTTTAACAAGGAAGCTTCTAATCCTTGTGGTGACCCAGCCGCTAAACAAGGGCATTTCATGACTTAGTCCCTCGATAGTGTAGTGAACTCTTTTGACTACTAGGCTCACCACTAAAACGACAAACAAGATTTAGAGTGGATCTTTTTACCTTTCGTGCAACAAGTTACTAGCTGACACACATTACCTTGACATAAGACAGCATGGAGCATGAACCTTCCCCTTTACTCCTTTACTCCATCTTTTGGGGAAGTAAGAACTCTTGCCACGAGCTTTAAGCAAGGTGTCGACTCATTGTTGACACCTTCCCTACCTAACGTACTTCGCACAAGCATCTGACCACATGATCCAACCGACAAACCGACAAAGAGGCGTCTTGCCCTTGGCGCCCCTCAAAGGGTCACCCAAGCAAGGCCCTAAAGGGATCACCACAAGTCCTAGGGTTTTGTCTAATCGTTTTGTGACTACAACACGATTTGAGCACCATCAGCCTAATTGTGATGGTAGGGCAAGCTCATCACTCTCGTCTCCTTTCTGAATCCAACTCAACCTGCCTAGTGTGAGATCCGCATGCCTTATGGGCAGATGAATACAACGCCTTTCAGGGAGCAAGTCTCTCGGTTTGCCGCATCTAAAGGGACTGTTATCAATACTTGTCAACTATCAGTCTCATCGGATGCCGCCTTCTCTTGGCATCGCAACAAGGAATGAGGGTAGAGCCTTAGCTGGCACGTGCCATCCCTTTGGGCCCTTAGGTTTTGGCATACCTGCTGGGTATTCATTGGGCGTCGTTCTTAGGGGATCAACTTAATGCAAACATAGGGCCCTGAGGGGAATATGAGACATGTTTACGTGGGGCAAGTCATGGAGGTGCTGCAAGCAGCCACTTCCAAAAATGGATGTAACACATAATCCATTATACAAACATGACTTAGCAACTAAGAGCCTTGAGGAGATCCTGAATGAAACCCCAATTCGCACTATCATATGCTTTTTGTAGATGAACTTTCAGATCTTGGAGAAATGTCTTTCCACTTATATCCTTTAATAAGTCCTTGACTAGAAGCACACTTGGTTTTAAAATGTGTGAGGCGGACCGAGGTGATTAGGGTCCGGGCTTGAGGCGATGAGGCGAACACATCACGTCATTGAGGCAACCATTTTTTTTAGAATCACTTGTAGATTGTTATCAACTTACATTTTGTACATACAAGACAACACTATGTCACATTATATAACATAGAAGCTTACAATAACATATATTTCACATTAAACATGTGGGTCTTCGACCACCAAGATAGCACAATCAACCCATACAAGATGTCATCAAAATAAATTTGCCTTGCTTTTTTACGAAATATCCTTAGTTGTGACTTGCGAGTTGCTGCGGATAGGACAAAAGAAAAAAAAATCAGAATCTACTTGCTGTTGTTGGGGCTTGCGCTGACCGGTAGGGGGGGGGGGGGAGTGGGATGCTTGTTGAAGACAAGCGTGACTGTGAGTATGGTGGTGGGGGATGGATTGGTGGGACTGGGAGGAAAGAGTAGGAAGAAAAAAGGGGGGAAAGTGGAATCTGGAATGAGGAAGAGGAAAGGAGTACCGGGCAAATTTTTGTGGAAAGTGGGGACTGATTGGTGGGGAAGGATAATGGATAAGAAATGGGTAGATTGTGATTAGGTAGGTAGATTGTGTAGCTGCAAGATTTTATGAAAAAAAGTTTCCCAACTAATCAAAATGTTTTGATTAGTTGAAGTGAACACGAAAAAAAAAACAACAACTGCTTGATCTTCTTCCTCGTGTTTGGTTAGAGCTGATGATGTCCCCTAGCTCCCTGAAGTCTAGTCTTGCTTATAGCCTTATAAATCACATTACAACGTGAGATTGGCCTATAGCCACCTGGCCCACTCAGATTCTCTTTCTTAGGGATTGGGCTAATTGTTGTGAAATTAATTTCCTCGGCATACGACTTGTAGAACTGAACTCTTTCACCCCGCACATACTAAGGGGTCGGTTGTGTTTCAAGTATCCTTGAAGAATCTACAACTGTACTTGTCAGGCCTTAACGCCTTGGTATCTGGGATGAAAAAGTGGCATTCATCTCTTCACTTTCTGTCACCTCTCAACATAAGTCTTCGTCGGCATCCTTTGAGATTGTGGCCCCTCAGTTAATTAACTACTTGTTCAATTTTCGTCTTTCTACAATCGGTTGTGGTCCCAAGTAGTCCCTCAAAGTACTTCAACCATTCAAAGGAGATTTTATCAGCTTTCGTCTCCAATTCTCCATCTAAAACAATGATAGTACAATTGTATTTCTTGTTTGACTTCTTTTGATGATAGCATGAAAATACTTGTTTATTTCCACACAATTAAGCCTAGTACAATAACTTTTCTTGTTTGAGAAGGCTAGTCGAAATTTTTGTTTTCTGATCAGCCCATCAGGGTGGGGATGGCTTGTTGAGGACTTTTCCCTTGGCTTCCCCTAAATTGCCTGGCTCACAAAGAAGAGAGCTCAGAGAGAAAATGCTTTTCTTTTCTTTATAGGGTGGATGAAGAGCTTGGTCAAGGATCTTGATATACGGGAATGCTTGATTTTTGAAGATTAATTTCTTTTATACTGTTCATATATTCTGGTTGATTTGCTAGTTTCTGCTCAACAGGTTTTTGATTCATATGGAGTAGGTCAGAGACAGGCCTTGCCGACTCCCTTACTTGTGGAGCAGTTGGGTCTTAAGGTGCCACTTATCCGCAGCCCTTACATTTTGTAGAGTTTCATGGCTTTCCTATCACATGCTTTTGAATATGGCATTGGGGATCCTGTGGGTGTGGATGCTTAGTACTCTATCTCGCTTATTCCGGGTTTGTCTTATCTTGTTACAGTTAGGAAAATTGTCAACTGGGGACTCTCTAGATATGTCTCCACATGATGAAACTTCAATAACTGCTAATGGTGCCACTTTGAAGGACATGGAGGTAACGTTTATTTATTTTTGTGTGCTTTGAATTTTTTCAACAGTGACTATCTGACGTAGAAGCAGATGAAAACAATTCTAGTAGCTACATGTTTCCTTATTTTGAAAACACATGTAGGTGGTTGCAAACTAAATACAATGAATATCTTGGAAACTGCCTTCTGATTGTGGTCTCACGCAGTCTTCTTGGCAATTGAAATGGTGCATGATACCATGCTTTGTAATAATCTTTGTTTAATAGTACTGCCATCAGGCATTTTGTGGCTTTCCGTAACACGACAGACATGCCATGTAAACTATATATTATTATGAAAAGTATGTCTTTCTTCATTCAGGGTGCAGCTGTTGCCTATGTAGCTGATCTCCTCCAAGTCCCTGCAATATTCGTCAAGGCTGTTACTGATATTGTTGATGGTGATAAACCAACTGCTGAGGAGTTTCTGCAGAATCTGGCATCGGTGACTGCTACTCTTGATAGAACAGTTGGCAGGGTTATTGAATGCATCAATGGGAAGTGTCTCTCTGAGATCTAATTATTGAAATCTTCTCCGACATTCTTCTTGATGATTGAGCTATTGCTGTTGAAGCTCTATTCTTTTCATACTTAAAAATTCTCTGGTGAGAAAACTCTTCTTGAAGATCAGTGTTCTACAAATAGGTGCATGCTCAAGCTATGTTTCCCTTGGGATGGTTAGGTGCTGATTTTTGGGAACAATTTCGTCATTTGCTTGAATTGTTCAAGAGTCAAGATGGTTGTGGTTGTAAACCATCTTCTGTGTTCTGTATCCTTTTAGCTTTTCTTACAAATGCTAGGATGGGTTGGATAGATGTAACACACATCTCCATGAACATAGCAGCATGTAAATATAATGCACCGGCTTGTCTCTTTCATTGAGCTGGGTTCTGTAAGTTCTTCGTCCTGCCTCCCGAAATGACTCCAATCACCCACATGTATACTTGGCAGAGTGGTATTAGTTAACCACAGAAAGATTAAAGAAAACGCATCATATGCTGCGTTCACTCGCTGCCTTCGAACGGAAAATTTCGACTTCTTCATTTTATAAATATATTTTCCAACTTTTTAATTTATTTATGTCATATTTTTACCTTGAAATACCATTAAAAAATGGAAAGTTATGAATTACCATAGTAACTGTTGACTAGAAGAAAAAAATATAAAATATTTTTATTTGTTAACAAAATGTAGTTTGGAAAATTCAGAAAATGAACTAAGAGTTAAAAGATTCTCAAAAATTGAAAAATGTTTTATAAGAATGTAGATAACAATAAAAAGTATTTTTTAAAATTAAAAATTAATAAACCAAAAATATTGAAAATATGTATAAGCTTTAGATTTTTTTTTTGAATTATTCGTACTATTTTATAGAATATAGATTCTTAAAGATGTAATAGAAGTAAAATAAATTTTAAAAATAATAATATTTTATTATATAGTATTTTTCAAATTTTTAGTGTCATTTATGAAATGACAATTACTAATGTTATTTTTTGAATAATAAATTTGTAATAATAAAAATAATAATAATAATTTATAAAATTATTTGTGAAATAGAATCTTAAATTTTAATGGCATTAAGGTACTCATAAATTTAAAAACTGAGTTGCTATTTGCAGTACAAAATTACTAATCACTGCGGTATATTTTTTAAATCATATTAACGTTGTAAGCATGTAATGACATCGTGTTGTAACTTTTGTTTTTTTAAAAAAAATCATTTCGTCAGCGTAAATTGTAAAAAACGCTCTAATTATAACAAAAGATGTTAAACCCGTATTTATTGCGTGTGAACGTTATAATTGTGACTTCATATTAATATTCTATATTTTACGTTATGTTTGATTAAATTACAAATATTGTAACACTTTCAGAAATGTCATACTGAAAACGTAGTTGAAAATGCCAATTTCGGATAAAAAACGCTCTCATTGTAATAAAAAACGTTAAACTTGTTTGGGAAAATTACATCCCCCACCCATGACATTTGGTGAAATTACACACCCCACCCACGAGGTTTCAAAAATTACTTTGCTCACCATGTGGTTTCCTTTATTTTACATGCGGTAACTTTTATAATATTTGATCAACTTAAAAGATGCTTAAATGTTATCCAAAATTGATGAAGCTTTACATGAACGATGCTAAGGTGTTATATTTTTGTCCAATGCCATATCCAAAGTTTTTAAAGCTCATATATGACCTATGGGACCCAATGAAAACACATTGACATGTCACATGTTTCATTGGGTCCCACGGATCACGTATGAGCTGAAAAAACTTTGGATTTCACGCTAGACCAAAATATAACACCTTAGCATCGTTCATGTAAAGTTTCATCAATTTTAGACAACATTTAAGCATTTTTTAAGTTGATTAAATATTATATAAGTTGTTGGATGTAAAATAGAGTAAACCACATGGGTGGCAAAGTAATTTTTAAAACCTCGTGGATGGGGTGTGTAATTTCACCAAACTTCATGGGTGGGGGATGTAATTTTTCCAACTTGTTTTTATTGCGTTTGAACGTTATCATTGTGACTCCATGTAAGTAAATGACATTTTACATTACGTTTGACTAAATGTAATTGAAAATGCCAATTTTGGGAAAAAACGCCCACTATATATAGCCGAATCTCCCTTAAAATCTTAATTTCTCTTTTATTCACTCTCTCTCCCATTAGAGCTCTCTTATGCCTGGCGGAGCCGCCGTCAGAGCCACCGTGAAGCCACTGCCGGAAAATATTTCTGGAGAGTTTTTTGAATTTTTTTCCAACTTATAGATTTGGGTGTCCTGAGTATGAATTTGCTGTTAGTTTTTTGAAATTAAACATCAATTGAGCTAGATCTAGCATGGAAAATTCGTAACAAACCTGAAAAAAAAAAAAAAAACCTAGAGGCGAGCCCTGCCGCGGCTCGGAGGTGGTTGACTTGAACCCTGCTTCTGCTCGCGTGTTATTTTTTTTTTTTTGCAACTACTAATTCGAGCCCTAGAGCTGCTCGACTTGGAGGATGAGGAGCCCCTGCGCGCTAGCGTAAAAGGAATTAGAGCCCGTGTTGGGCTCGCGTTGGTGTTATTTTTTTCAATTGCATATTTGAGCCCTAGAGCTGCTCGCCTTGGAGGAAGAAGAGCCTCTGCGCGGCTCGCCTAGAAGGAATTAGAGCCCGTGCTAGGCTCGTGTCGAGTATTTTTTTTTCAACTGCATATTTGAGCCCCTGCTTGGCTCACCTTGGAGAACCTAGAGCTCCTACGCGGCTTGCCTTGGAGGAAGTAGAGCCGCTGTGCGGCTCGCGTAGAACGAATTAGAGCCCGTGCTGGGCTCGCGTCGGTTTTTTGTTTTCAACTGGACATTCGAGCCTTACCGCAGCTCGCCTTGGGGGAACTAGAGCACCTACGGGGCTCGCCTTGGAGGAAGTAGAGCCCCAGCCCGACTCAGCTTGGAGAAAGTAGAGCCCCTGCGTGGCTTAACCAGATTTTTTTTAACTGTTGACTTGTGCCACACTAGGGCTCGACCCTATATTTTTTTTGTTTTTTTATGTTGAATTTTAATATGATTTATGAATTATAACTGTTTGATATTCATATGCAGCAATGGACAGACATAAAAAAGCAGTGCAACATGTATACACGAAGAAGAAGCAGAAAGACCGATAAACGGAGCAGCCTATGATGGCCTCGTACCGTCATGCACGTGCTCTTGGTGAAGGGTCGAGTTATCATGCCCCCCACATGGAAGCAGTATGTCACTCATCATTCCATCCGGGTCAATCTTTCAACGACCCAGCGTTTCAGATACCTGCACCACCATTGGAAGCAGTGGATGACTCGACGATGTAGGACCATATACCGCAGAGATGCATGGCAGTGGTGTCATCATGTAGTACTACTTGGTCTGTAGAACTGATGCATAACGTTAGCTTCAACATCTCAAGTGAGGGAAGCCACCACATTTCTTCTTTGCTAGCTCAGATGTCAGGCAGGGGTAGTTCATCACGCCTACCACGCCCATCACACGCACGTGCTGATAAGGACTTTGTGATGATCGAGTGTTCGCCATATGTTGATGACGATGGTGGTGCTGCTGATGATGAATCACCCGACGTGGATGAGGAAGAGGATGATGAAGATGATGCTGTCATTGATCAGGAGGATGACACTGACGAGGAAGCAATGCTAAGGATGGTTGCAATGATTCCTACCTCTTGGAAGTTGACAGAGGTGCCAGTTCCTGACGATCCACTACTCACTAGTGTTATCACTAGCTTTGGAGTTCATGTAGCGCTTAACTTATGGTGCTCGACTCAGGTATGTTCTCTATCTTCTCTTGTATTTGATAACATAAATCACATTACGTTTTGTAATTGTTAAATTATTGGTCATTATTTAGGATCGTGGGGTTTTGAGTTTCAAATCTTGTAAGGTGATGCTTACTAGTTGGCCAAAAGATAAAGTTTCATGCAAAAGAGCAAGGAAAATGATTAAGTATTCTGGTCTAGGGAACCTACAGGATATTACAATGCCACACAACAATATGTCCCTCATCAGTGCTTTTGTGGAGAGCTGGCAGCCTGATACGTACTCATTCCATATACCATTTGGTGAGATGACGATTACCCTACACGATGTGTGAATGATACTGCAAATCCCAATCGTTGGTCGTGTAGTGCAAGGGAAGTCGTCCACCCCTGAGCTGAAGGAAGTAATGGCTGAGTGTCTTGATTTTGGGGAAGATATTCAAACTATGACAAAGACATTATGGAATACCGGTGTTGTATCCATTGCGGGCTTGGTGCATCACTGTAGGTATGAACCTGAAGATCCAATGAAGTAGGCATGTGGTTGGTTATATCATCTGATCGGTACCACCATATTAGCTGGAAAATCGCATGGTCGTCTGAGTCCACAGTTGTTTTGGTTAATAGCTCCCATGAGGCGTGCTATGAAGCTTAATAAATATGCATGGGGAGCTGATACTCTTGTATGGTTATATCGCCAGCTCGGGATAGCCTCTCGTGCCAGCTCTAGTGGAATAGGTGGTTGTATGACATTGCTTGAGGTATGCGTGCTAATGTGCATCTAGTATCTGACGAATCATTAAGTATTAATAATTATTTATGGATAATCATTTTATTGTTTTTTATATGCACAGTGCTAGATTTATGCATACTTCCCCACTTTAAGACCAACGATTAGTCCAGACTAGCGTACGCAGGATGACAGACCTTGGACTCTGAGATGGGTGAGGTCTAACTCTCAGATTCATGATCATCGTTCACTGCAAGGCTATCGTGAGCATCTAGATGCTTTAACTGCTCTTAATGTAAGTGTTTGTAGTTGTTAACACATTGAACCATTATTATTACCCTATTTCGTCTTTCGTTGTTGTTTACATTTTACTATCACACATTGTAGATTGATTGGTTGCCCTACGGCCGGGAAAATGTTAATGTTCATGGAGGACGTACAGGGTATAGGGGTACCATACAGATTATGGGGGTGAATGAGCCATACATGCCAGAGCGCCGTCTACGCCAGTTTGGGTACATTTAGTGTATCCCATCACATCCTATTAGACCTAACTCAAGGTCTGAAGGAAGAGGGAAAAAACAACCATACACCTGTGTATACCCCCATGTATAGTGTGTGGGACAGCACACCTAAAGTGCTGGTGCCAGGGTATGAGTGTACAAGTGCTCGGTTGCATGCTTGCGTCCCACAGTACCTGGATTGGTACACCAAGCACACACATCCGAAGATTCTAAACCCTGAGAGTTATAAAACCACATTGGTTCTTCATCTGGATCCCGCGCTAGTAAGTCATCTATTTATAGTACATCATGAAATTTCCCTTTTATTTTTTATGTGCACTTACCTAACCAAGTTGATTGCAGCTATTGTCCGAGGTAAATGAGCTTGCACGTCCCTACTATCAAGAGAACCGTGCCTGGGACTGGTCATACTACGTCAGGGAATGCTAGAAGATGAACAAAGGGCTACAACTCATGGTCTTGAGGAAGTGTTCAGCTCTTTATCCATATGGGATAGTTACCAGCGCAGCATGGTGCACCTTAGTCGTACTCAGCTAGAATATAGATGTAATAGACTTTAGTGTGTGGGATAGGTAACTATTTGTGGTGTTTTATTTTTCCTTGATGTAATAGACTTTCATACAATTTATGTGGATTTCTCCGTTTCTACTTATTAAGGGTTTGAAAAAATGGGTTAGAACCTTAAATTATCTTATGCTAGAAGTTTCATTAATCATCCAGAATGACTATACTTGGAACAAAAAAATGTAGCGAGAACTGCTCCTCCTCATCAGCGCACAACATACCAACATTAATCACACTTTGTGTTCAGTCGGTTGGTAGTAATGATGTTTGATAATGTTAATTGTGTTTTTTTTCTCCAAATGTGTCTTTACATCAAATGTCATCTTGTAATATGTTATGTAACTTAGTTGTGATTCAAGATGTTCATAAAAGTTGTTTCAAATGTCCATTTGCATTATTCAATGAAAAAAATCGCCATAACATCTGCCAACGGAAAGTTTGGATAGGAAAAAAATAGTACTACAAAAGCCTAAAGAAGACATCAATTGTTTATAACAACATCAATTACCCGATAACCAGTAACCTAATTGTTTCCTGACCTTTGTTTCTCTATTCGCTTGTCCTATTATATTAAGTCGCATCTCGTAAGTTGGTTTTTGATGTTGGAAATCATCATCACCGGGCTCAATAGGATCATAAATAACAAGTAATGGAATATGTTCCATGAAATCATTATACTCCATATAATTCTCCATCATCAGGAGAACTGTTGTATCAGTTCGTACATGCATAAAAGTCCACTCGTAGTCACCCTCCAACCCCAAATACACCATTGTAGCTATGTTTATTTTGCCGAGGAGGGATTGTAGAGCACGAACTACTCGTCATTGTAGATCATGGAGATTACTAGGCTATGACATACTTATTTCTACGTAGCTGTGCCCCATCCTTCTATCAAATTGTGCACCATGACGACCGAAAGTAGCTACATAATTAAAATGCAAAATGAAAGGAAACTCCATTTTATTTTGAGAGCAAAGTGTGGCGTAAGATATTAAGAATTCATACAAGAAGTAATTAGAAAGATTTTGAGAGCAGAAGGTAAGGAATGAGTATGTTGAAAGACCCATACCCCTTTTTATAATACAAGAGTAACGGTCACTGGCATGTCCAACGGCTAGTGCGAAAAGTTAGGTTAAAATGGTAACGTGGAGCAGGCTATGATTGTATCTAGTACAAAAGTTAGATACTAATTATTATTTTTTTCAGTGCTTAATTAAGGCACGACCTGACAATGCAGGAGCTACATAATATAGTGACGTTCAAATGTAAAAATACAGTAAAAAGAGACAAACAACACTTAGCCTCAATTAATCAAAGTACATCTATAATAGTTTGTTGAGTCTTGAAGCCAATTTGAATGTGTGCGTCCTATCAACGCATTGGGGTCTCCACTATCATCTATGCCCTCTGACCGGTTCAAAGATGACGAGTCACTGCTTAGAATTATAATCTCTGGGATCTTCTTCCTTGTCGTGGATTCTGCAATAGAATTTAATGCATTAACCTAGTTTTGAATGATGTTGGGATATTGTCTAGGAGTTGGTGTTGAGTAACCATTGAATAGGGCTTCGTCATTGTAAGTGAAATTGTTGGACCCTATTTCTCTGAAGAAATCAGTCTACATTGAAGTCGGTGAGAACATCTGTGCTCTCCGACCGGTCAGAAGATGAGGAATCACTACTTAGAATTATAATCTCTGGGATCTTCTTCCTTGTCGTGGATTCTGCATTAGAAGTTAATGCATTAACCTGGTTTTGAATGGTGTTGGGATATTGTCTAGAATTTGACATTGAGTAATCATTGAATAAGGCTTCATCATTGTAGGTGAAATTGTCGGACCCTTTTTCTCTGAAGAAATTAGAGTCTACATCAAAGTCGGTGAGAACATCTATGCCTTCCGACCGGTCAGATGATGAGGAATCACTGCTTAGAATTATAATCTCCGGGATCGTCCTGCTCGTTGAAATTTTACTTTTGGAGGATGAACCTTTAGATATGGAGGTTCTTAGTGTCGTCCACAAGCTTTCTTTCGATGGATTTGTGTGCCTTGAGTGAGAGTTCCTTCTTGGGTGCCATTCTTAGTGAAGATTGGGCAATAGTTTATGATTTAAATCAAGTTGTGGCGTAAGGTATGAAGATTTCACTCTATGAGTAAGTGGAGAGATATTAAGCGCAAGAAGTGATGGACGAATATGGTTGGAACACCCATACTAACATGCCCAACGGCTTGAACACAACTTAAACATTGAATACCCCTCTGTTGTTGTCCTTGAGTAAGACATGACTAATAAATCCAATGAAGTGACAACACATTGCAGAAAAAGTAAAAATGATAACTAAAAGACACAATTCTCGTACAATAGGACTGCATCTAGTACAAAGTGAATTAAAAGTTACCGTTGGTAATTACTTTTGCCAGTAAGAGGTACACGTACGAGGTCACTGTTCCCGTACAATAGGACTGCATCCAGTACAAAGTGAATAAAAAGTTATCGTTGGTAATTACTTTTATCAGTAAGAGGTACATGTACCAGGTCACTATTCCCGTACAATAGGACTGCATCCAGTACAAAGTGAATTAAAAGTTACCGTTGGTAATTACTTTTGCCAGCAAGAGGTAACGTACCAGGTCATTGTTCTTGTACAATAGGATTGCATCCAGTACAAAGTGAATTAAAAGTTACCATTGGTAATTACTTTTGCCAGCAAGAAGTACATGTACTAGGTCATTGTTCCCGTACAATAGGACTGCATCCAGTACAAAGTGAATTAAAAGTTAGCATTGGTAAATACTTTTGTCAGCAAGAGGTACACGTACCAGGTCACTGTTCATGTTCAATAGGACTGTATCTAGTACAAAGTGACTTAAAAGTTACCGTTGGTAATTACTTTTGCCAGAAAGAGGTACACATACCAAGTCACTGGTCCTGTACAATAGGACTGCATCCAGTACAAAGGGAATTAAAATTTACCGTTGGTAATTACTTTTGCCAGTAAGAGGTACACGTAACTGTTCCCGTACAATAGGACTGCATCTAGTACAAAGTGAATAAAAAGTTACCGTTGGTAATTACTTTTGCCAGCAAGAGGTACACGTACCAGGTCACTGTTCCCGTACAATAGGACTGCATCCAATACATGAGGTACATGTACCTGGTTACCGTTTTTGAACTTGTAACCTTGTGATTAGCTCATGACTAGTCTCTATATAAGGGATGCCTTCTCCATTTCATCTTCACACACTCAGTCTCCATATTCTCAAATCTCTTACATCATCTCCAGACTCCCTCCCAAAAAATACTTCGTAAAAGTGTCAAAGTAGCTAGACATGGGTCAATCTTCAGATTCCGATCATGATTTTATTCCAGTATCAAGCAGAGTAAGTATTTTCTATTTTATGTTTTTGTAAATCATATTCACACTAATATGCATATTTAAACATTCGTCTAACATTCTCTCAACCCTTATTGCAGGAAAGTGACTCAACTACTGATGAAGGTTGGAATAATTTTGATGAAGGAGTTCAAGATCACCATGCAGAGATGAATGACTACATTCAACAGATGTATAATCGACCTCTGGTAGTGGATACATGTTTCTTATTTGAAACAGACCAGACATTTAGGTGTAAAGAAGAAGCGAAAGCTTGGGTAGATAGTGTTGACCATCCCAACCATGTCTACACCATAATTCAAAGTTCTCAGGCGGGCCAAGGTTTCCACATAAGATGCGAGAGGTATTGGAAACCACGAAGGACACCACGACTTGGTGTCATCATCTGATGTAGATCATCTGGTTCAAAGAAATGTGGTTGTCCTTTTAAAATTAAGGGGTATTACACAAGCTATGGGTGTGTGTTGAATGTGATTAATGGATGGCATAATCATGATCTCACTGAGTGGACAGAGGGTCAATTTGTGGGAAAGAGCCTAACCGAAGAGAAGGAGATCATGATTGATCAAAGAACCTGAGTCGGTGTGCCACATTCTATAATTTATTTAGAGCTCACCACGATTAACCCTGGCACATTGGTAACCAGGAAAGATATATACAACCAGATTCAAAAGACAAAACTCGAAAAGAGAAATGGTCATTCTATGGTGCAGACTTTGTTGGGTGATCTAGTAAAAAACAACTACTACTACGATTACACGACAGAACCAAGTATGTCAACTTAGGTTGTTTCAAATAACTATAATCCTTTAGGTTTCATATTAAGTTAATAGATAACATGATTTTGGATACATTCACAATTTAGGGGATCGAGCACGACTTGGGTTCATCTTCTTCGCACACCGTACCTCTAGAGAACTGCTGCACGCTTTTCCATACGTCATAGGTATTGACGCTACCTACAAAACGAACATCGCAAAAATGGATTTGGTTCAGTTCATCAGAGTGACGAGTATAGGCAAGAACTTCAGCATTACCTTCACCTTTCTTGTATCAGAATCAACGGACATGTACGTGTGGGCACTTGAACAATTAAAGGTGCTCCTTGGTCGCATTAAAACCTCAACATTTATCACTGATAGATGTCAGGCACTGATGAATGCCTTACAACTGGTATTTCTTGAATCTCATAATCTTCTATGTTAGTGGCACATAAGTAGGAACATCCATGGGAAGGCGGAGACGTATATGGGTAATAGAGGAAGGGCGGCGGCTGGAGTTCGAATGTGGAATTCGGTTGTCTACTCAAGCACAAAGTAGGATTACAACGAGAGCCTCCAACTATTTAAGAATACATATGGAAGCTATCCACGTTTCATTCCGTATGTTGCAGCAGTCTGGGAGAAACACAAGGAAAGGTTTGTGGAGGCTTGGATCAAGAATGTGTTACACTTCAGCAACACAATGAAAAATAGGTACGATTGTTAGTCTTGTAATTTGTAAGATAATACAACCATTGTTATAGATCTAAAAAAACTTACTTAAACATTAGATAGGGTGGAGAGCACACATTCTGCTCTTAAGGCGAGATTAAGGAGTGCTAGACACACTTTGGATGTAATATTTCTAAAAATTGACGATCACGTGAATACTAGCATCAGGGAGCTGGAAAAGGACTTCGAGTCGACAAGGATGAAACACAAAAGAGAGAACATGAGGGTTCCGATTGCTGACCTGATCGGGAAGGTTAGTATCCTATGCTTGGATGAGCTAGTAAAGGAGCTTGGTAGAGGGGACTATCTTCAAATGGATAGCTCAATCTGTGGATGTGACAAGGTAACCTCTCATGGATTACCATGTACATGTAGATTAAACTACATGTTGGATAGTGGTATCCTGTGCTCAAAGAGGGATGTACATTATTTCTGGTACACCCTGAGCTAGAAGAATCATGAATCAACAGTTGATATGTTATCCTACAAGGAGGCAGAACAAAAAAGATGGCATGATATTGCTGTTGAGGTAGCACAATCAGACGATCCGAATCTGATGGTCAGATGTTACAGTCAAATCCAGAACTTCCTTCATCCATATATGACATGCCAATTAGGAGAACCTTTAGAACAACTTGGGATTGGCAGACCAACTGGGACCTCAAGACCAAACCGAAGGGAACCTTCATCTTGGGAGCATAACCGACTAAGGGCGAGCCAGTCCGAAGGAGCACCATCAAATGAAAGATCACTGAATAGAGGATCATCAGATCCGAATCGATTCACGCCCATGAACAGCTTCCCATACTACCAGTATTTCCCATCCAACCTATATCAATATATCACTGGGTATATTGATGTTCATTGAGATGGTAATTGTGGATTCAGGGTGGTTGCTGATTACCTGTATTCAAACAAAGATAGGTGGAAACATGTCCGTAGAGGATTGTACCAAGACATGAAGAATATAGAAACGGTGAGGCATGCATACAAGGACATGTTCTACGAAATATTGTATAATGAAATTTTAAGAGCGTTTCGTTGGTGTAGGGATGAGGCAGCACCTACGGAGAAATGGATGACCACAGAAATGGGGACTGTGATCGCGACAAAGTACACTTCGATAGTAGTTTTCTACTCTACTATATGGGGGGGGGGGGGGGTATGGCAAGTGTCACATACCTTCCGATCGAAAATCATACCAATCGTGATAGACCAACAGGAGAGATCCACATCGGAGTTCACCCCATGATCATTTTGTAAGGTTTTGTATGGTTGATGACTCCCCACTCCCCTTGTCTATCCGTAGCGGTTTTATTATAGAAATCCAAACATTGTTGGACCTTGGATTCATCATTTACAATCTAGGTTAGATAGATGGAACATCATTGTAACTTAGTTGTAGTAACTTAGTTATTGTAACTTTGTTGTTTTAATCATTTTGACTCAAATTTGGTCATTCAATTCTCATTTGTTTCAGAAAAAGTGTCTCCCCATAACATTCCAACTTATTCAACTAAGTTTGGTGAAAAAAATCATACTACAAATAGTAAAGTTTTTGCTATTCGCAGTACAAATTAATTTTAAATCATATTAATAGTGTAAAGACGTAAAAATGTAGTCTAACACTTTATTTTTTAAAAAATTCCTATATTGATTACAACAACGAAGTAACTAGCAAAATTCACTACTAATCAACTACAAACTTCTTGGGTTAAATTACTTTCAGATATCATTTTTTGAAAAAAAAAACACGGGGACACATCATTACATGCTTACAACGTTAATATGATTTTAAAAAAAATTGTACTACGGTGATTAGTAATTTTGTACTGCGAATAGCTACCCCTTTTAAAAATAATTTATTTTGAAGAAATTATTTAGAAGGGTAGAAAACAGATAATATAAAAAACTGATGTAATGAAATTTGTATTTGTTCAAAAGTTGTAAGGTAAACACGATAAGATTTACTCATTATTTTCTATTCATCATGCTCCTTCATAAAAATAAATAAATAAATAACTAACAAATAGATTGTATCTTTATCTTAACATATTAAATAATTTAGTAAACAAAAAGGGTAAATTAGTTTATCAAGGTAGAATTCCTCTACTTTTTTTTGCTAATTGAAGTTTACTTTTTAGAAAAAAAAGTAATTAAGTTGTTTTCAAGCCATTTGTTTAGAATTTTGGAACTTAATAAAAATTCTAAAAGTTATTTAATTTTTTAAATATCTTGTGTTATCTCAATATATATTTTTTAATGATATTTTTTTATTTGATATGGTTAACTTAGTTTTTTTTAGTATTTTGAATGTTTTGTGATTCTTTTTTTTATATTATTAACACCGAGTAGCATATTGTGAATTTTCAAAGTATTTTGTTAAGTGTTGGAATATTTTGACCTTTTTTTGCTGGTTTATGTCTATAGTCGTATTTCATAAATTAACCAAAAATATAGTAACATTTCACAAAATTCCAAAAAATGTAACAGATGGTTTCATATCGAAACATAAACCTCAACTTTTGTTAATATCTTGAATGTAAATCATTGAATTATCTGTAGAAATTATTCATTGGTTTCCATGAATTTATGCTTTTATAAATGTAAAAACCAATTCATGTGGGTTCATATAAGAATTTGGTTAATTTTTGAACGGCTAACCTGGAGCTAATGTCACCTTTCTCTGTGACTTCAGTGTCACGTGTCATAATACTATTAGGTAATTAACTTAGGAATCCAGTAGCTAGTGTGCATACGCGTGAAATGTGAAGTGTTAATGGGTTTTTTTTCCTTCCGTGTCACGAGTCACAATTTGATTGGGTGAGTACATATTATTAAGTACATTAAATTTCAAAGTGTTATAACTCAGAAAATATAAGTGCAAAAAAAAAAAAATTATACCATTGTTCATCATAATTTGTTCTCTTCAAAACAAGGTGCATCATGAATATATTTTAGTAAACGTTAAATTTTATATTTTTGGCATGAGTATATATTACATATTAATAAAAGTGAATCTCATTCATTAACAAAATTAATCTTCTTTGATAATAAAATGACCTTTATTCACTAACAAAATGAATATTCTTTAATAATAAAATGAACCTTATTCTATTACAAAATGAATCTTCTATAAATTTACT
The DNA here is from genome assembly GCA_023374045.1 of Limonium bicolor. Taxonomy (NCBI): domain Eukaryota; kingdom Viridiplantae; phylum Streptophyta; class Magnoliopsida; order Caryophyllales; family Plumbaginaceae; genus Limonium; species Limonium bicolor. The sequence continues at coordinate 286,372,863 of CM041777.1, forward strand.
TTTCTTTAACATATGATTCCCTTTTCAAACACAAATGACTCACACTGTTTAATGTGAAATGCTCACTTTTGTTAAACATAAGATTTACTTTTCTCAAACGAAAGATTCATTTTTCTTCACAAAAGGTTTATATTGTTCTCACATCAGATTCACTTTTCTTTAATAAACCATTCACTTTTCAAACACAAGGGATTCACATTGTTTAATGTGAAAGAATCACTTTTCTTAAACATTTGATTCATTTTTATTAAACGAAATATTAATTTTTCAGTAAATGAAAGGTTCATATTGTTCTTGCATAAGTTTGTGGTAAAATTCACTTTTCTTAAACATAAGATTCACTTTTCTTAAACTTGATTCACTTTTCAAGAAATGAAAGATGCATATTGTTCTTGCATAAGTTTATGGTAAGATTCACTTTTCTTAAACATAAGATTCGTTTTCTTTAATATTTGATTCACTTTTATTAAACGAAATATTCACTTTTCAACAAATGAAAGGTTCATATCATTCTCGCATAAGATTCACTTTTTTAAACAAATGATTCACTTTTCATAAACAAAGGATTTACATTGTTTAATGTGAAATGTTCACTTTTCTTAAACTTAAAATTCACTTTTCTTAGACAATTGACTCACTTTTCTTAAATGAAAGATTCACTTTTCAATACAATAGTTGTAGCAACGATACTATATCCCAAAAAATGGAAGTATGTGCCTCGACTCTCTAATTACTATCTACGTGAAATGAACTCTCCTTCATAAACTGAGAGATCCGATTGAATGTACTTTGTTTGGATTGGCGAAGAATATTTCCATAAAAAATTTCAGCACTTCACCAATTGACTTTTTGATTCAGCAGAAATTGTTCTGGTTCAGTTTAGCCTAATCAACTAGGTGCGTATCAGTAGTCGACTACCGTACAAAAACACATTTTAATACCTTGTTGTTCCCAATTCAACAATTTTCTCTTTTTTTCTTAGCAGGGAGGAATGTTCTTCAAGCAAGAGGATGTCTAAAAGTGTAGTTGGCGTTGGGTGTGGGATTGGTGGAAGCGCTAGATACTTGGCCACAAATCACGACGAAGTTAATTACATAGACATAAATCTCAGTCCCGCCCTAGCTGAAAGAGCTCAAGCTCTTGTCGCTAGTCAATGCTTATCCGACAAGGCAATTGAATTGATTTTTGTGGTGGTGAAATTGCCGCATTTTCTTCTTTGGTCCTAGTCTAGTCTCAGAAAGATTTGCTCCAAACTTGGCACCCCCCTTCATACGGACCAATCCTTGCTTCAAAGTCTAGGATCTCGTATGCCAGAGCTCTAGTAGAAGTAGATTTTAATCTTGACGTTTTACGCGAAATCGAGATCCACACCCCAGCGGCACTATCTTTCATCAGGGCATCTATGAATGGGAACCTGTCTCTTGCTCCTCTTATAATTCGCTTGGGCACTCCTCTCCACATTGTCCTAGCGCTGCCCCCATCCTCTCTTAAGGATAAGCCCATCCCCCCTCCTTCTTCCCCGCCTATCCTCTCCGCCCTTCCTTCTTCTTCTCCGCTATCCTCACCGCTCCCCCTTCCTCTTCTTCGCCTATCCTCACCGCCCCTTCTTCTTCCTCTACGCCAATCCTCCCCTCCCCACCTTCTTCCTCCTCTACACCAATCATTTCTTCTATCCCCTCGTCTCCTAGTAAGAAGTCCAATAGCCAAAAGGTCTCTTAACCTTCTCCTCCCTCTTCTACCTCCTTTTTTGTTGCTAAGCCCCATTCACCAGATGATTTGCCTATGTCCCCCTCCCTTCAGCTAGTGCTTGCGCCCACCAAACCAGACTCCTGGCATTTGGTCCCCCTCAAGGGGGAATCCCCTAAGACAGGGAGCTCGATCCCTGCTGTAGAGAATCTCTCGCTACAACTTGTCAGCTCCTTCTCAGTTTTTGACCAGGCACTGCTCCTCCGCCCCCCCCCCTGTCCTCTACCCCTTCCTTATGAATTTAGCAGTTTGAAATGTCCGGGGTTGCAATGACCACTCCAAAATTTGTGAGATCCAAAAATTTGTGTTGAGCAATAACCTTTGTGCCTTTGGTCTCTAGAAACCCACGTCTCCCTTAACAATCACGAGTCTATCCTGAGTCGTTTCTTCCCTGCTTGGAGCTTCATCCACAATTACGACGCACATCCCCTTGGGCACATCAGGGTCTTTTTTAACCCATCAATCCTCTATCTCTCTTTCTCTCTCTCTCTCTCTCTCTCTCTCTCTCTCCTCAATCCACCGCACTGACCAAATGATTACATGCAAAGCCTCTCCTCTTGGCTCCTCCGCCTTTACCATTTCAATTGTCAATGGAAGGAATAACCCTTTGCTTAGGTCTCACCTCTGGGAGGATATTTCCAACCTTAGCCGCAACTCCGTAGGTCCATGGGTTGTGCCTGGAGATTTTAACAACATTCTCTATGCTGAGGATAGGTTGAGCTCCCGCACTTCTTCACCAGGAGATTACCGTGAATTCGTAAACTGTGTTATCATGGAGAGTCTTCAGGACCTTTGCAACTACGGGCACTTCTATACCTAGTGGAATAATCAATCTGACCATAGTCGGGTTCTCGGGAAAATTGACCGAGTTCTAGTTAATGAGGAGTGGATCCTGGCTTTCCCCACCAGCTTTGCATCCTTCCTCTCCCCTCCCTCGTGTCAGATCACCGCCCCATGACCATCACTCTCCCCATCTCTAACCCTCAAAAAAGAGCTTTAAATTCCTCAACTTCTGGACTAATGACCCCTCATTCCTCACCTTAGTGCGTGAAGCCTGGAATGTTCCCTCACAGGGGAGCCACCTTTACACTATTGTTCATAGACTTAGGCTCCTTAAATCCGCTTTATCCTCGTTGCACAAATCCAAATTTGGCTCCCTTGGAAATAAAAGCCAAACTATTAGAGACGAGCTTAGTGATGTTCAAATGAGGATGGATTGTGACCCTTGGAACCCGACCCTTTTTTCTAGAGAGAAATCCCTAAGGTACAAGCTCCTAACTAGGCGCTACCATGAGCTCCTAGTTCTTCACCAACTTTCAAAGACTCGCTGGCTCAAGTTTGTGGACTCTAACACTTCCTACTATCATCGAGGAATCAAAGCGAGCTTCCCTAATCAACGACCTTGGGGTGGACCTTAGAGCTCCAGAGGACATAGAGGTCTGTCTTGTTGCCCACTTTGACCGTGCTCTAGGTTCTAAAATGTCCCTCCCTTGGACTCTCGTAAATTTCAAGTTGGAGAATACGAGAACTTTAGACCAATCCAGGTGGAGGCCCTTAATCTGACCTGTGGACAATAAGGACATTAAGCAGACCCTCCTCTCCATTGATGATGACAAAGCTCCTGGTCCGGATGGGTACACGGCAAATTCTTCAAAGCAGCTTGGGATATCATTGATGAAGATATTTTCCTGGCAATCAAAGGTTTATTTCACGGGGGCAAACTTCTTAGGGAGGTCAACACCACCCTAATCACCCTTATTCCAAAATCGGATGCCGCCTCTACCCTTGGGGACTTCAGACCCATCTCATGTTGCTATACTTTATACAAAATTATTAGTAAAATCCTTGGGACTAGACGGAAGGACACCCTCCCCTTCCTGGTTAGTAAGAGCCAAGGGGTTCATCAAAGGCCACCTCATCTTCGATAATATCCAGCTCTGTTCTTATCTGATGAAAACTACCAAAGAGCTCATATCTCCCCTCGCTGCGTGATGAAGACGAATATAAGGAAAGCTTTTGACACTGTTGACTAGAACTTCCTCCAGGACACTCTCTCCTTTCTAAACTTCCCACCGGAGTTTAGTAACTGGATCATGCAATGTGTCACTACAACTTCTTTCTCGACCAACATTAATGGCCCCCCTCTAGGTTTTTCAAAGGTGAGAGGTGGCTTTGTCAAGGAGACTCCATATCCCTATACCTCTTTGTGATGGTTATGGATATGCTCTCTTGGCTCCTTAATCAACTCCCTCTATCCCTGGTTTTCACCTCCACCCGTCTTGCAAATTGCTCCGGCTGACCCATCTGTTCTTTGCCGATGACACGTTCTTATTTTGCAATGGGGACCTCAACTCTGTATCCCTCATGCTCAGCAAAATCAAACTGTTCTCAGAGGCTTCTGGTCTTACGCTTAACACCTCTAAATCAAACCTATTTCTTGGAGGAGTTAACCTCCCTTTAGCTGATGATATTTTTTGATTTACTAGGTTTAACCATGGTACCTTCCCCTTTCGCTATCCAGGTATTTCTATAACCGCTAGGAAACCTAAAACAACTGATTTTAATCCTCTTATGGATAGCATTCGCAAGACCATTTCCTCTTGGGCTGGCAAATCCCTATCTTTCGCGGGTAGGCTCTCCCTGATTCAGAGCTTGCTTTTTGGTATCCTGGGCTTTTGGGCATTCTGCATCTTCTTCCTAAAAAATGTTATAAAAAACATCACTAGACTTCTCCGATCCTTCCTCTGGTCTGGTGATACTGACAGTAGCACCACCCCCAGTGGCTTGGAAAACCATTAAGGGCACTAAGTAGTAGGGTGGCCTTGGGCTTAAAGATATCCCAAAGTGGAACATGTGCTTCATGGTTAAACTATATCCTCTATTACCAGCGACTTAGAGCAGTTGTGGATCCAGTGGATTCATAGTCTATACTTGACTACCTAAAATTTTTAGACGGTTTTCGCGAAGGGGAATGATCCTTAGACCAGGAAGTCCATTATCCATGCTAGAAATTGGTGGATAAATCAATGTGGATCCACAGAAGACGCCACTTCTATGCTCTATCTCACTCTTCCAACCTTCGGGTTAGTATGCTCTATAAAGATGTTTCTCCCCCTCCAAGCCCTTTATATGGCATAACATTTGTTGGAAACCTGGGTCAACCCCCAAAGCGAAATTCATTTTATAGATCATTCTTAGAGGTAGATTGAAAACTTGCGATAGGATCCAAACTTAGGGCATTTGTCTTACTAACCGATGCTGGCTCTGTGAGCATGCTCAAGAGAGTAGCCCCCATCTATTTTTTCACTGCAGGTTCTCTAACAGGATTTGGTGGTCTATTTGTGATTGGCTGAGGATCCCTACCAACAGGGTTAGCCTCCGCAGATGTGCTCATTGGATATCGCTATTGCAAAAGGAACCACCCGATTGACTTGGTGAAGCAAACAGCCATTGTCAATGTTGTTTACCACATATGGATAGAGCGGTGCAAGCGAGCGATGACCAACCAAGCCATAGACCCTGCACTTGTCGTCTCAGATATCAAAGCTGCCATTAAAGCTATCATCTTGACAAAGATGGGCCGATCCAACAAAGACTTTCATTGGCCGGACGAAGTTCTCTACTCATAGAATCATCGATAGTGGGGAATTCTCCACAGTTTACCTCCCCTGATTGCCTCTTTAGCTGGCTCTCTGCCACTTTTGTATATGCTAGGGAATTTTGTATATCTTCTCTAGGCATTTTTTGCACTTTTTGACATCTGATATATAGTCCTCTATATATCACTTTTGTAAAAAACTCTTATTCATATATATATATCATTACCTTTCTACAAAAAAAAATAACCTGGGAAGTGGACAACGTCGATAAGTATTATAGATACTAATGATGATGATGATGATGATGATGATGATGATGATGATGATTTTTGTGGTGGTGAAAGTTCCATATTGCCCCTATCACCATATTAGAACCTCACGCTTCAAAATCGTTAATTTTTAATAACTCTATGCACTCCCATGGGATCGAACAAATATGAAATTTTGCATAAAAGGATAGAACCACATATTATAAATAGGGTGGGCTTGATCCAATTTGGCCGAAGATGCACTGGTAGGCAGAGCAGCCATGTTGTTGGTGTACTAAGAGAAGGATGACAAAGCCCAACACCATAGTGCTGGTGTAGCCTTGACATTACGTTTAGCTGACGAGGGGATTACCGATGCACTCACTTCATCACAGAGCATTCAGTTATTCGGTGCTACCCGAACTGAATTAGAAATAATAGTTAGATTTTCAGTTTTTTGTTTGATTAAAACCGAGAAACCGAATTTCAGTCTCAGAACAAAAAAACTGAGAACCGAATAACCGGAAATTTTTTAAGGCTATAACTGAGAGCCGAATAGAAAACTAAAATTTTAAGTTCAGTTTCAGTTAGAACCGAATTATAAGAAAGAACCAAATTATAGAAAAGAACCAAATTATAGAAAAGAACGGAATTAGGGTTGCAAAAGCCAAAACACATAGTTTAGACATATATCGAATAACCAACACTAGAACTGAAACCGAATGAATTATATTTCGGTTTTGCTAGAATAACCAAATTTTTTTAAAACGGTTAAAAATTTTGGTTTAAAAAACTAAAACAATTTCAGTTATCGGTTATAACTGAATAACTGGAACCAAATGCTCACCCCTACTTGATCACATTACTAGTTCTTATACATAAATGCTTGTTTCACAGGTCCTTTGAGTAGAAGTGATGGTTGATGCAATCCTTTAAAAGAAAGTAAATACGATAAAATTTAAAATATGTGTTGTTATCAACAAGAAAATAATGCACAAACGAACGATAGTTCTTGTTTCAAAAAGGACTATGAAAATATGATTAAGCTTATATGTTATGTTTGAAGTAGATTAGAACATGTACCCTGATGGCAACTAGAATCATCGATCCATTACACAGAGAGATGACATGAGTCCAATTATAGTAATGAAAAACCCATACAGAGTCTTAAAAAATCACATGTGAAGTGATAAGAGTAGTTGAATCTTTGATAACAATCTATGACCTTATTGCCATTTTCGAAGCAAATTTAACAATGAGATCCATTATTTGGTTGTCCAGTGAGGAACTGATTAGTATTATCACCAAACCACATTCTATTTGTTAGAGTATAATCTGCAGTGTTGGTTTGATTACCTCTTAAATGTTGGGGTCAATGAAGTTAGAATGTAGTAATACGTGATTGGTGATAAGTGAGATGATGTTTTACGTGGTTCGATATTAGATGATCTACTCCACGTGGTGTGCTATAGAGTTCTTACTATGAGAAGAGAATATAAGCTTTATGTGGTATTGAACGCAGTGTGAGAGCATCTGTAAAAAGAGAGAACGGATGACTATTTATAGATAAACGACAAGTAAGGGACCGGCTCGACGCACGCCTCCTGGCTCCTAGCCGAGCTAATGACGCGTGATGCATCCAAGTGGGGAGTAGGGCTAATGTCATCCAGGGCTCATTTTTCCAATGGGACACTTCGTCTCACTGTCGGGTCACACATCAATCTCGGGGAGCACATTAGTCTCATGGTATTTAATAATGTGTCAAGGAGATGCATGGACGATAAGACAAGTTAAGAAGTGACAGTTGATGGGACGGGCTGCTCGTGCCGCACGTATCAAGTCTTGATGGTTTTTTACTCATGCGGTCAGGGTTGTAACACAGAGAGCTGGCCTAATCTTTGTCAAAAAAAAGTGGTGAGTTCTGGTAAGCTAAAAGAAGGTTTTACACTTCATTACGTGGTGTTCCATCTATGGTGGTCGACCAGTTACTACTTGGGTATCCTTTGCTCTAGTGGCCGGATGATCACCATCTTCACGTGCAGTGTCGCCTTCATCTCCTCAAATGAGAAATCATCGAATTGTACCTTCTCTAAATCCACTTCTGGCTTGTACGCAACCGGTATCTCCCTGTTCTTCTTGAGAGGGATTGTGACCTTACCAGTTACTGGTACATCGCATATCAACTCCACTCTCACCCTGTGATTTAATTGTTTCATCAAATCGATCAATGAAACGAATATATTAAATTGATCATGGTTTTGTCTCGTCACATCAAATGAATGAATCGTATATCCATTCCCTAAACCGACAAAATTGAGCTTTTTCTTCACCATGTCTAACCCTAGATTTTGATTTTGAATTTTGAATATGCCTCTTCGCTTTCTTTTTGGTCAACCTCTCAATTTTGATTTTGAATTTCAAATATGCCTCTTCGATTTCCTCTTCATGCCCCTTCCCCTACACCATATTTAACCCTTTCCGTCCGTACAACCACCGCCTAACCCCTTCCCCGTCATCGTCATTTCTACCACAAGCAACTCACAGCCACCGTCTACTCAAACAACCCCTCGTTTGTTGCCCAATCATAGCCTTCAAACACCCAAAAAGCCCTAAAACAACAAAATCCCACCGCCACAGTTTTTAAATCAAATCTGACGGACCTTTAAACCCCATCATCCCACTCTCCTTCATTCGTCGCTGTAGCCATGTGGAGAGAAAGAGCTCAGTCGTGGAGGAGAGGTTGGAGGTGTTGTTGCTACCACTCGAACCGGTGGGAAGACAAGCGGCCTAGTAGAAAAGCTAGATGGAAAGATAGATACAATAGATCAAAAAAGGAACGAGAGGGACGATCTCAAGTGCCGACACACAAAAGCAGCCGGCACCTATCACATAGAGAGAGCCCAACTGAGAGCGGTCAATCGAGAAGCTCATCATGGAATAGTGAGCGGCAGACTCCAACTACTATCTTCGTAGACAACATCAACAAGGATGTGTCTCGGTACCAGTTGGGACGTATAATAAGAAGATTTGTGACATCGACCAGGCTATACATCAGCAAAAAGGTAAGAAGAACTAACCGAAACATCTTTGCTTTTGTTGATGTAAAATGTGTTAAGGATGCAAAAAGAGTAATAGACGGAGTAAAGGGATGGAGCATAAATGGAAGTCGGCTATGGGCGAGAATGAAGTTTCAAGGGAAAAAACAAAGAAGAAATGGATCTGAGACCGACTTTGTTAGCCAGACGGTTGAGCCCAGACCTAGAAGATGGGAGCAGACCAAACTGTCCCATGCGACGTCGAGGTTGTCCATGAATTTCAAAACAGATTAGGGGATGAAGGCATGCCTGGAAAAGTGTGGAGTCATCACCCTCCAAGATGATAAATCTGCTAAAGAAGCCATGGAGATGTTGTAGAATAGATGGAAAAATCTGGCTGGCATGTTGGCCTTTTCTAGGAAAAAATTCCTCATGGTCTTTAACACCACCCGGGAAGCCCAAGAGATAGTAGACCGGGCACAATCTGAGACCGGGGAGTACGAAGGATTGTAAATTGGCCTTTGGACCATAGATGACCAAGTGGAGAAACGCAAAACATGGGTGGTTATACGTGGCATCCCCATGCATGCATGGAATAAGGTGAGTGTACGCAAGATTACGCAGACAGTAGGTGAAGTTATAAAAATTGAAGAAGATGAGAATCACTTTGTGGAAAAAGCTGAGATTCATCTCTAGAGAGAAACCACTACACTACAACTGATAAACTAGAAAATAATGGTTAAAGTTGATGGTGTTAACTTTCCAGTGAGCATAGTAGAGGTCAGTAACATGATGGCCAGAGATAACAACGCCGACCGTGCTGATAGTATTATCCAAATGGTAGTCTTTGAAGCAAATAATGTTAAAAGTCAACAAAATAATATTGTTGACCAAACCGCAAGGGATTTGGGAGTAAGAATTTTCCCAGGTGGAGGAGAGTTGTTCTGTCTAGGACAATCACAAGGTAGTGCTACCCAATCAGTGACTGGTAATCATTGAGTCTCTTAGGAAGAGTCAAATTTCTATGGTAGGCAAACGATTGTGCATGGCTCGACACAAGTGTTGTGTCCAGACAATTCCCCAAAACAAAATGATGATGCACTGTTCCAAGGGACTACGATCTGGAGGGAGAGGCGGGGTCCAAGTCGATGCAGACATTGTACTCTGTGCGGAGGAAATAATGACTCACGTGGAGCATGGGGATATGGGTGCACTCCACTCACGTTCAGTTATTCCCTCCAACCAAGTCGACAATCCAGGGCCACCTCTCTGAGACTAGATGAGAGATGTGGTAAAAGACAAAGCAATGATGGTGTAGGTATTTGTTTTACTAGGCGCGTCAAGCACATGAAGAGAATGAGGAGGAATTTGTTATTATTCCAGACTTATTTTTGCAAGAGTCTCCACGCTAGGCGCTGAACAATAGCACTGGGAATGGCAATAGTGTAGCAGAAATATTAGATAAGGACGCAAACTTCGAGACTCGACAGAACAGACAATACTTGAAGAGACGCAAAAAGGCCCGATAACGTCTGGGTTGCCCCAGCATTATTGTGACGTGGTGAATTTAATCTCCACCGATACAAAGATTGAGAATTGGGTGATTGTTAGTAACCGTATTAATGGGATGGGTCCCGAGGTGACTCGTAACCCCAAGCAGAGGGGCGCTGAGTTGTCGGGGTTGAAGATAGACGGTAATTCTAGGTGTAGTAGGAAATTGACTATGAATACTCCTGAGAAGTGCTCGCTAGAACAAGAAGGTATAAGTTTATGTGTAGAACTCTTCCACAACACCCCGCCATCGTTGATACAACGAAAAAGTGCACCAGCAAGGAAAGAGATGGGGAAAATCATAAACGTTGAATCGGAGGCAGAAGAGTGGATTGATTTACTACTGAAGCTGGGGTGCCAAGTTCCAAATCCAAGTCTGACCAAGGTAAACATCATCGACCAAATCCAATCTCAGTTGCGTAGTTAAGTAAAGGTAGATGGTGTCAGGTTCCAAGATTAATCTAAGGAGACGAGGGAAGATATACAAAATTGGTAGCAATCCATGCTAGGGGTGGTGGATCATAAACAATGGGTCTGCATTCATGAATGTCCGGTGTTTCTTGGGGTTAAGCTAGCTAATTTTTGTCACGGTAGAGGTTTGCGAAAGAAGATGTAGGAGGTCTGGAGTGTAACTTTTTGCCTCACCAGTTGGCACATGAGATGTAACATGAATGCAGTGGGAGGGCATTGTTCAAATTATGGGGGTTTGATACTTTGTTATAATAGTTTTTTTTTTTTGGAATTGGCGGCATGTTTAGGAGTGATGTGTTTGTCTGATTTAGTCTTTATGTGTTTAAGATTTTGCACTCTGGTGTTTAGTGCATCGTCTAGAGCCTGGGTGTTGAATTTGTAACTTCGTTTCATAACATGGGGGTTGGGCTGGGTACTCTTTTTTCTCCTTAGGCTTTTTCCCACTGGGTTTTGCCTAAGGAGGTTTTAATGAGGCCCGTTCTTGCTCACCCGACTGACTTTTGTCAGGTCCCGTGTTTTCCATTAATAAATTGGTGAAAGTCTCACTTATCTAAAAAAACATGATAAAATCCATATAATCATGATTAGTTTCTTAAATAGCGTGATTAAGTTATGATTAAATATACCGTACCAACACTACTGAAGCCACTAATAAGAAATTTTGTAATTGTTTCTTTGTTGCCTGTGGTGTTCTTGCTTGAAACCCTCCTCTACTACCCTTGTTGTTGTAAATGCCTTTGTTTGGATTATAGTTGGGATTTGTTGAAATATAACTAGGAGTATTGGTAGCATTATTACTGATATTGATGGCAAACTGTTGAGCTTGTTTATTTATAGTAACCTCAAATTGAAGTAGGTTGCTGAAAATTTCAGTGGGAGCAAGTTGCTCTTTGGTATACATGATAATATCATAAATGATTATATATTTTGAAGGTAACCCTCTTAGTAAGATTGTTTGTGATTGGGTGTCCTGCTCTAACTAATTAAAAAGTAAACCAAACTCCTAGCTTGATTGTACGTAGTGCTCTGAAACTGTCTTATCCCCTCTTTTGATGATTCCAGCTAACTAAAGATATAGAAACACTGCATCAAATTCTGAAGTATCGGGCAAATGGACATCAAAACCCTGCATTTTTGTGTAGGGTGAAGGCAAATGTCTGGTTGACTACATTTAACATTGAAAATGTGTGCATTAAATTAAAAGATTGTACTTTAAATTATTCTACTCAAAGTATAATTTTTAATATACACTTAATATCCAGTACCTGTTTATACACTAAATGTATAATTTATGTTTAAAATATAGGTTTATTTTTACTAATATATACAGTTTATCATCTCTCACTATATTCAGCACTAGCAGGTAGAACGACTTGACGGTATTTAAATTGATAAAGAGATTACGTTTACATAAATATTCTAACATAAACACTGCGCTCATAGATTATTCTAACAAATACTGTATCTCCCACTTCTTGAGTCATCCATATCCACTAGGTCTAAACCATGCCAGATGATCAGTACCTTTTTTTTTAAAAAAAAAACAAGAGTAAAGAAAAGGTTTTTCAAAAGATAAGAGAATGGTTCTGACAGTAGTCAGTACCTTTTACTTTTAAATTGCAATCCAAAAGGAGTACTAGCAGGATGATAGACTAGAGACATTGATATAGGTCGACATCGACCAAATAAAATAGTAACTTCGTACATAACAAGACGAAAACACCCATTATTTCTATTTAGGTCGATCTTGATAGGATCACACCGTTCAGCAGGGGTCAACTAATATAAAACAAAGAGATAGCAGCAGCCATGGAAAGATAGAAGGAGAGGGAAGAATAATACTAGTATGTTCTAAGTGGCGAAAAGGAGTCTAACCAAGATGCCGCGGAGGGTGGGGGTTGGTAGTAACACAGGTGGTGGGAATCTGGAACTATGAACTGTACACAGCTAAGCTAAAATAGTGATGTATGTGTATGAACATAATTAGTTCGTCTGGCGCAATTTGGCATATAAAATAAGGCACAATTATGATAGTACTATCCATATTATATGCCATCCAGCTGAGACTTCTCTGGAACCTAGTTTTTGATAAGTATAGTATAATTACTTGTGCAAGTTGCTTGCTTATGTTTCTGTGCGAAGTGGAAAGGGAACGAGAACTCACTTTCAGACGATAGTTATTCTTTTTTGGTGGGCTCTTTCTGACCACCTTCCTTTGGAATAATAATAAAGCTAGCGCGAGTTTCACCCATCTTGCTTTTGTCTGGTTTTGCCTCGTATGAATTTGTACAGGTACTCACTCACATAGTACTTTAAATGATAAGCTCTGATTTCTGGATAGTTCTAATCCATAAAAGGTCTAATCCAAATCCATCATTAACGCGGTTTTGTTGATTAATGGTGGGTGTCTTTTGTTTGGCTAACTTATGGGGTATTAATCACATCAACGTAACTTGTTAAGTCAAATTATCGGTTACATACTAAGAATCCTTGTATATAAATGTAACTTTTTTTAAAAAATTAATAACACAAATTACACAACGAAGGTGAAAACGAAAAATTTATTGAATAACTTTAAAATCAATACAACAATGCTTTAAATACAAAGATTGTTTATAGATCTTATTATACGTACAAATAATTTGTAGATTTTCTTTCTTTAGAATTTTCCAATGTTTGATCTTAAGTGCAAATGGAAACTCTTCTATTTTAAGGTTACAGTTAGTTTGGGCGAAAGCTTGTTTCTCAATCACATGCATGCTATGATCGAGTGAACTTGTTATATATTCATCAACTAAAATAAATTTATAATTATATATCAATTACGATGAAACTTGAGCTTAAGTACACAGAAAAGGAAAATAAGGAAGAGCGTCAAACTTGTCATATTCATTCTCATCGAGCACGGCACGCCCTCAAGGTAACATTCCAAGGGAGGGTGAATAATGCCAAGCCACTCCACTTGTTACTTGTCACCAATTATTAAGTAGCGTTTGTTTCAGGGTAATCATTTATATTGTTTATTTAATTAGTTTTTTTATTTTTAGGAAATGGTCTAAATCTCTAAATTGATTGTCACTCTTTAAGGTTGAGATTTTCTTTTCCTAGTACATTTTAACCAATTGATATATTGTTATTGACCGATGATTAACAACCAACTGGTGAACATTGATCGGTAATTAATGACCGTTGACCGGTAACCATTGATCATTGACCATTAATCATAGTCAATGACCGATTATTCATTTCTATTATCCCCTCATAAACAAATAGAATTCTTTTCCATCCCATCCATTTACTTTCATGACTTCATTCTATTTCCCGGACCAAATACCCCTAGTTCCCCATTATTAGTACACTCAAATATATAAGGTTCTTTAATGAATTAATTTATAAGATATATCGCGCTTGGGGTACTATAAATACCCCTTACCCATATACACTACAATATCATTCAACATCTATCACACTACAAACGTTCTATAGTATACTTGTCTTCCCTACAAAATACTCTGTTAACTCTAGTTTCAGAAGACAAAACAAAGACTGAAATGGCAAGAATTTGCAGAGTCTTGATCGCTTCATTTCTGCTCTCACTGCTTGTGTTGGAGCTTGCTCATGCCGCATCAGTTGACACTCGCGGTGGTGGAGGCGACAAAGTGGGTATGTATCATCTTCTTCATCTTTAATATTGAGTTTTCTGCATAACAACGTACATATTTTGAGTTATTAGGGCTGGAATTTCGATCAAAACCATCATGTCATGAACAGCAAGTTTAATATCGTACGTACCATATAATATGCAGATTGTGGAGCAGCATGCAAAGTAAGGTGCTCGTTATCGTCCAGACCTAATCTGTGCAAGAGAGCTTGCGGAAGTTGCTGCAAGACCTGCAACTGTGTGCCGCGAGGTACCTACGGGAACTATGATGAGTGCGCATGCTATGCCTCCCTAACCACTCGTGGCAACCGCCGTAAATGTCCTTAATTAAAAACCAAGAGCAGCTAAAACGTCTCGCCTGCCGCCCCATTCCGCACCGCGCTTTACTACCTTTTTGTTGTCACAGTTGATTATATTATTGCCTCTTTCAATCATCGATGGATAAACAGGGGTTCATAAATAAATAAATATGATGTTATGTTGTAATGTAAGGGTTACTATTTAGTGGTAATATTTCAGATTTTGTGTAAAAACGTACAATTATTAATTTCAATGTGTCATGTACCTGTACTTATGTCGGCAATAATAGTGAATTCGTTTTTCAATTTGAATCTTCACATTGATTCTATTATAGCTTTGGCTTCGAGTTTGATCAAACTGTCAACTTTTACTATTTTAACTTTTTCCTTACCACTTTCTATGTTGTTTATTGTTACCTGGTAGGCTGTACAAGTTGTAAGGGCTTTAAGCCCCATGCTTTTATTTATAAACCAAATTAATATGGAAAAAAAAGCTCCACTTATATGGGACTGAATAATGACAAAAGCTCCATTTGAAATATAAGTCTGAAACACTTATTCTGCATTAAATTTAGTTCAGAATTTGACAAATATTGCTGAAAAACTCACTCATCTTTTTTTTTATATAATTTGTGGCCAAATCCAGGGCCGCAATAATGCAGACAACGAAAGAGTAAACACAACATTTTAAAACATCCATACTATCCTTATCTACTCTTCTTCCTACCGATTTTTTTAATTGCACTTACTATTATAATCCTTCTCACCTTTACATATTTCTCCTACCTTACTGCTTTCTTTTGTTACTTCTTTCTCTCTTCTTTTTCTTCCAATCCCCGCATGGTGCCGAAGTCCCTTGTCTCTTCTGCAAGTCACCTATTTTATATGTCTCCTTAATTACACGTACCACCAAGGCCAACCTTTCAAACTTCCTCAAAGGATTTTCTCGAGTCCACAATCATCTTCTTGTACTGTGCTATAACCTTTCTTCTCTTCAATCATTTTCTCAGAGTCCCATATTGTACTAGCAATGCTACAATCCCGTAAATGTGAAGTGCATCTTCACCTAGTTGTAAAGTCTGAGCTCAAAGTGAAGTATTGGAGATCAAAGGATCAAGTAGCAGATATCGTCATTAAACTTTTGAAGCATGCATAAGGTTTTGTCAAGCTAAAAAGAAGATGAGAATAATTCAGAATTGAAGGAGGATGTTGTTATAATCGTGATTTCACTTTTTTATTAGTTTACTTATTAGTTTCATATTTATTTTCATAAGAATAGGTCTTTGTTAACGTTTATAAACTGTGAAGTTTGTTTCCTATTTTTCTTGCGTCAAGTTTGCTTCTAATTTGTTATATGTATAGTTGTTGATCTTTAAGTTAGTCTATCCCATAGAACTATTGTGTAATCAACCTATAAATAGACTAGTTCACTTAATTATCCATTGTACCAAAGCACTCTTCTTTTTTCTTTCATTGTTTTCTATTTTATTTTACTTTCTTTCTTTCTGAAAGTATACGCATAGAATAGTCCTAAACAAGGATAATGATACTCTTTAACCCAGTCGCTACGCAGGGATAAAAAAAATGTACGGAAAGAAAACCCAAACACCACTCATATGTGGGTATGTCCACCACAGACAAAATAAGAAACAACCCTGAAGGCTCCAACGAATGAGTGAGATTTTATTTGATAGTCAGTACAATTAGCGTTCAAGGTAACGTTAAGAAGACGAATGAGAGTCTGAGATATTTTAAGCGATCTGTGATTGAATTAGCTTCTCAATTGAAGACCAAACGTTAAAATCAATTTTGGTGAGGCGATCGATCAGCCAAGAAGTTAGACTCTTTGGGGTTAAAGGTTTGATAGCAATTAGATAAGATCGAGTCATCGCCCCTTTTGTTCGCTAAGTCGACATGTACCCTTTTCAATAATAATCCAAAGTTGAGTACTCAGAGATGGTGGTAGGGTAGTCAGACAACTACAGAGTTTACAATAAAATACAATACTACAAGAGAAGACAAAAAGACCCATTATTACTATTTGAGTCAATATTGATGGGATTACTCCGTTGAGATGAGTCAACTTCTATTATAAAACATACGACAAGAGATAGGATAGCAACCAGATAAAGGGTGCGTTCGCACTTATACGAGTCCAAGAAGGAGAAGGGGAAGGGGAACTTTCTTGCCAGATGTCCTCTCCGGCCTCTTCCTTCGAAAAGGTAAAAATGGTGCCACTGTGTGGTTTTTGCTGTCTTTAAAGGACTCATAAATAATGAACTTCTAATAATAGCGTATAGAAAAACGTATTTTGAAGAGATAATACTACTTTTTTTAAATACTAATATAAACTATTAGGATGGGTTGTCCAACTAGTATTATAACAAACGGAGAACAGTTCATCAACTTAGTATAGTTTTTCTAATTTGGTTATAATTTCATTACAACACCGTCATTGTAGTAAAGTTTTCTAATTCATGATTTCGAATCTGGCGCTTGGTTGTAATATATAGAAGATATATGTATCATGTTGTGGTTGGAGGAAAAATAAACAAAGGAAAAAATGTTGAAGAAAAATACGACATGTCTTATGTTGTGGTTGGAGGAAAAATAAATGAAAAAAGATAGACCACAAATATGCTACTCATGGGAGTTTTGTGGCGGTAGAAGTGAGAAATATAAGTGAGAATATTTTTTTCAAAATATTATAACTTATAAAATAAAAGTGAAAAAAAAATTATACATTGTTTATCATGTTTCGTGCTCTTTAAAATAAGACCCATCATGAGTATGTTTTGATAAATTTTTCATTTTTCATTTTTTGTATGTACGTATGTTTTAAGATTCATTGTGAATCTTAAATTTAAGAAAAGTGAATTAAAGGTTGTTAAAAAGTGAATCAGAGAGTTGCTTAAGAGTGAATAAACGGTTTAAAAAAGCGAATCTCATATACAAAGATTGTTTAACTAAATTGATTCTGATTGTTTGACTAGTGTGAATCAGGGTTTTAGAAAAGTGAATTAGAGGTTTTAGAAAAGTGAATCACCAGTTGTTACCAAGTGAATCAGAGTAATAAGAAAAGTGAATCTCGTAAGCATAGATTGTTTAACTAAAGTGATTAATAGGTTTAAGAAATGTGCATCAGAGGTTTTTATAAAGTGAATCATGGGTTTAATAAAAGTGAATCAGATGTTTAAGAAAAGTGATTCTCGTAAATAGAGATTGTTTAACTTAAGTGAATAAGAGGTCTAAGAAAAGTGAATTAGAGGTTTCAAAAAAGTGAATCAAAGGTTTAATAAAAGTAAATATTTTGTTTAATACTAGTAAAAGTTAATCCTACCACAAACTTATGTGAGAAGAGTATGAATCTTTCATTTATTGGAAGTGAATCATTCTTTTTTTAAAAGTGAATCTTATGTTAAAGAAAAACGAACATTTTCATATAAAACAATTTGAATCCTTTGTTTTTTAAAAGTGAACCTTAACCCTGCACTACAAACCATAAAAATGTCTTCGGCGTTTTTAACTTTCCTGTGGTGGTTTTTAGAGTGTTTGGAGTAAGATTCATTTTGGTAATGAATAAGGATCATTTTATTATTAAAGAAGATTCATTTTGCTAATGAATAAAATTCACTTTAAAAATACCTAATATATACTCATTAGAAAAATATAAAATTTTAAGTTATCAAAACATATCCACGATATATCTTGTTTTGAAAAACACAAAAATGATGAACAATGGTATAAATTTTTTTATTTTTGCAATTTTAGTTTGTAAGTTATAACATTTTGAAAAAAATATTATTTTCTCTCTCCTCCTCATAAAGTCGCATTCAGCCAATCCCAGACTCCTTCCGCGTACATGCGCGTGTGTATGATTTTCCCCCCTTTTTTCTTTTATTTCTTTTTTCCTTCATTTATTTTTCCTTATTTATTTTCCCAACCACATTTGACACATATCTATCTCCATACTACAAGATAGCGCAATCGCCAAGGTCGTCATTCCGTTCTAATTTGGTTGTAATTCTGTTATCGTATCGCCATTGTTCTTTCTACCGGTGGTAACAATTTTTTTACCGATAATGTATGGTAGCATTTATTTAGTTTTGATACCAACAAATAGCATATTTTTTTAGTTGTGTTTCCTTTTTCCACTACCAACAAGTGTGATAGCACCCTTCAATCCCACAAGGAGTATAAGTCATGATCGTTATCCATAATATATACACAAACAATATATATTGAATGTTAGGTATCATAAGTGCGAAAAATATACTTGTTTGTAACACCCCGGATTTTACAACAATATATAGTACGAAGATTTACAGAAGTAACGCCGCAAACGGATCGAAAAAAAGGATGTCAAACGAGTCTTAAAACAGTGATTTAAGATGTATCCGACCTTGTGTCCGAACATGGAAGTACGGACAAGGTCCGATACTCAGTTACAAATGTCTAGACTTGTGTCCGGACTTGGAAGTTCGGACACAAGCCAAAACTCAAATTCAATGTTGTCCAAATGCTGAAATTTGGACGCCAATTCCGATAGAAATTCCTTACATGGTCCGAACATGTGTCTGAGCATTGAAGTTCGGACACTAGTCCCGACAAATTTCTCTTACGTGGGTCCGAACGTTCATTCGAACATGTAAGTTCAGACCAATGTCGAGACTTAAAATCGGACTCGTCCTCGCATACTGTTCGAACATGTAAGTTCGGACTGATGTTCGGACACCCCATTTATCAGAAAACCAATTTCAGTTCGGGGACTGTCTTAACTTGTACGTCCAGACAGACGTTCGGACAGGTCCAAATTTCAAAAATCAGCCACAAAACTCCTTTGTTAGCAAACTCCAATTTGATAATATCATCAACAGATCCCCGACATTTGTACAACTGGAAAATTCTTCATAGTCGCCCTTTGTTGAAAAGGTTGCCATTTTTCCCCATTGATGTCCCAGGTCGTTCCATGTGGTTTCCTTGGGAACGACTAATCCTTTGGCTCCAGGTTGAATGTCTTGCATATCCAAGACTTAGCGATGTTGATGAGGGTTCCTTGAACTTCCGAGATGATGTAGTCCTCATCATCGTCACTCTGGATAGGGCCAAGATGCCTCATGTGCTCCTTGAGCAGTTCAGTGTAGCAGACAATAGGATCTTGAAAGTAGTTGACCCATCCTTGGAACTCCAGGAGCTTCACTGTCTGTCATAGACCCATCTTATCCATCCATTTTGTGTCCATCATCTTTGGCAAGACGGGACACGAACTGTCATCCACATTGACTGCCTTGATGATGGTGGGTTGTAGTTGTGTAATACCAGCATCCCACATCAGGATATGAGTAGTAATGTGAATGGTTTATAAGGGTACATATAGGTTGACTACATCAATAAGGCCTTCCACTTTTGAGCCCAAGTGAGGATTGAGGGCCTAAAGTGACTAGTTTTCAAGCCTTAATGGTTTAAGAGCTAGGTTGTTGGACAGTTACCCATATGGGGTGTTACAAATGGTATCAAAGCTGACTCGGGACCATGTCGGGATGATCTACCCAACATCTACCGAGGAGGTCCATGGGACTTGGATGTTAGGCTCACGACGAGGACATCGTGTTCTTTGAGTGAAGGAGTATGTAATACCCACATCCCACATCAGGATATGAGTAGTATTGTGAATGGTTTATAAGGATATATATGGGTTGACTACAGCAACAAGGTCTTCCACTTTTGAGCCCAAGTGAGGATTGAGGGCCTAGAGTGGCTAGTTTTCAAGCCTGAATGGTTTGAGAGCTAGGTTGTTGGACAGTTACTCATATGGAGTGTTACAAGTTGACTCACAGCCCTCTAGACGTTGAAGCGTCTGCTTGGGCTGAAACTTAGTGACGTCGTGTTGGTCTGGAAGATCTCTTCTAGCTCTTGAGTGTGAGGTGAGGGAGTCATGGTTTACTTTCCCTTGGCCTTTTTTAACTGCTCTCGTTTCTCTACAGTTAGGATGACTGGAGAGAGCGATTCCGTATCGCTTCCTCCCTCTTGAATGGATCGGTGAGGTGTCAGGGAACGGTCGTTGATGGGTTGGTCAGCTTGAGCAGTAGGTGCGTCTTTGTCGTCGCAGTCTGGTGCGGTCAGACCTCCTTCCTGAGGTTCCTCTTCTGCTGTTGATCCTTTTGTGACTTCTTGTCACTTTGGACCTCTTCTTCCTCCACTTCTTGAGCAATTCACTCAATGAAATTTGAAGGAGTCACTTCATCTTCATCGGTGAAGTGAAGTCTGCGAGATGCAGGCTCGGGTGTGGAGTATGCTTGCTCAAGTGTCTTTTGTTTGTCTTGAAGACATTTTGAAGCCCGAGTTGTGTGGATGGTGGAGGCGTGTGTGAAGTTTTTCCTTTTAGAAGGTTTGGGTTTGTTTGTGTAGGATCGGACAGCTGACTCAAACCAACTCAAGGTGTTAGTCTGTGAGATGGTTTGACCCAATCGTACTGAGGATGGAATCGTACTAAGGATGCTGAAGCAGTCGGTCAAAACTCAAGCAGATACAATATAAGTTATTTTATTTCCTGGTCAAAACAAAACAACTTACAATGCCCACTCAGTAGATGAGATTTACTTCGTGGTTTTCACTCACTCACCCAATACAATCTCTGATCAGCTCAATGATAAGTGTAGTGAAGCTATGACCTACCTAGAATGACTCTGTTGATATGCACAAACGAATCTAGTACTTCTCGCTCACTCTTTCTCTCTCTCTTTCTCTAAAATAGGCAAAGCTTTCTCTAAACAAATGCTCTAAATAATTCTCTCTGGAAAGCTGCAATTAGAAACGAAATGACAAGTCTCTTATATAGTTGTTAGGATCTGAACGTTGGAGAGAGTTAGTTCCTACATTTTAGGAACCAACGACTATTTCCTTGAAGTTCGGAAGTTGTAGGCAAGTCTTCTGATTATTGCCATGTTTGAGAGAATTTTGGTCCAAGTCTGAACGTTAATGACCGTCGTAAGGTCAATGTAGTTGCTGTGTTTGCTCCTTAATTTTCATAACTGACTAATGGACTCTCTCGGATTATCAGAAAGTTAAGGCTTCGAATTTGCTCACATTTGTCATAAATTTCGTCCAAGACTGATGGTTGATGACCGTTGTGGTTTAGCGAACGTTGCTCCTTAAATTTCTCAACTGATGGATGAACCCACATGGATGGACTTACTTGATCTTTCAGTAAAGACGAAGACTCGTTCGACTAAGGGACTCACTTGATCTTTCAGTAAGGACGGAGACTCATTCGACCAAAGGACTCACTCGATCTTTCAGTAAGGACAGAGACTCGTTTATCAAAGGACTCACTCGATCTTTCAGCAGGTATGGACACTTCTCTTGTGATTGACTTGTTCGATTGTAGGACTATCTCGGCAACACCTTCATACTCCAACAATTTGCGGCCGATTGTTTTGTGGGAATCGTGGTGGATTTTGATGGTTGATCGGTGGGTGCCATGGGTTCTAATGGAGTGATAGCAGGGAGTATGTGGGTTTGAGGTTTCCTGAATGAATGAGGTTTTGAAGTTTAGGGAGATAGGTGTTTATATAGGTTACCTCCTCTGCTTGGAGTTTCCTTCATCCATTACTCTGAGTGTTAGTAGATTTTCTTCTTCTTTTGATATGCGTGTGGGCGGCAACGCTGTTGAAGGACTTGTCGGCTGTATGTCGGTGATCTTTTTGGGACTGGGATCCTTGAACGTGGTTTTGAGATTCTTGGAGCGACAAGCAGACTTTGGTGCCATTTCAGATGAAGAATTTGCTGAAGTTTAGTACTCTAGATCGAGATTTCTTTTAGCGAGGCTGTGAGATGAATACTTTAAGGATTTTTCGCACTAAACTCACGCAAGTATTTATAAGAGAGAAGAGAAAGCTGATTTTGTGCTTTGAGAGTTTAGAGAGATTGAAGGCAATGTATGACAAGAGTGAAACTCTCATCGCCTTTTTATAGATTATCTGGTAATGGTCGGATACCGTTCCCCATCCGCTCACTAACATGTCGTAACAGTACTGTTCACAACGGGCACCGGTCATGATGATTCGTCATCGATCCGTTGCAAGTTGTACTTTTCTATCCGTTACACCTCTCCTATCCAAGCCTCTCTTTTGTGAATTTGGTTGACGTATCTATTTCAAGTAGTCGTTTGATTCAACGTTCATGCATTAAACTGTACAAAGACCTTTGAACGACTTACTTGAGGTGTTGCCGACCTGTCGATGACCGGTCATGAGAGTTGAAAGATAGCCTAATTGTGATTAATTAACAATTGAACATCATTCCAAGATCATGAATAATCTTGGTGAATCTTTCTCTACTTAATGGCTTGGTAAAGATGTCTCCTAGTTGGTTTTCGGTTGAAATGTATTTTAACCCAACTAGTTTTTTTTCACAACAATCTCTAAGAAAATGATGTCTAATGTCAATGTGTTTAGTACAAGAATGATGTACTGGATTTTTAGAGATAGATATAGCACTAGTATTACCACACATAATAGGTAGCGTACCTGTTTTGACACTATAATCACCCATTTGTTGTTTGAGCCACAAAAGTTGAGCATAACAGCTTGCCGCAGCTATGTATTCTGATTCAGCAGTTGATATTGCCACACTTTGTTATTTCTTTGATCCCCATGCGATCAAACATGATCCAACAAGGAATGTTGTCCCTGACGTGCTTTTTCGATCAGTTATAGAACCACCATAGTCTGCATCTAAATATCCTACAATATCGCAGTTAGTGAATTTTGGATAAAAGAGTCCAAGATTCATGGATCCTTTGAAATAACGTAGGATTCTTTTCACGGCTGTGAGATGACTCTTTCTTGGATCTGCTTGAAACATGGCATATAAGCAAACACTATGCATAATGTCAGGTCTACAGCAGTTAGATATAGTAGAGAACCAATCATTTCTCTGTACGATCACTGGTCGACCGGTTGGTCACCAGTCGTGATACCCATCTTTGTGCCAACCGCCATTGGTGTATCAACAGGCATACATGTCTCCATCCCAAACCTCTTCAGTAAATCCTTTACATACTTTTGTCGGGATATGATAGTCCCTTCATTATCCTGCTTGACTTGAAGTCCTAGAAAGAACTTCAATGCTCCTAAATCACTCATTTCGAACTCTCTTTTCATCAATACTTCTAATTTATTACAATACTTATCATCAGAAGCCCAAAGATTATGTCATCAACATATACTTGCACCATCAGGAAATCTCTTTTGATGTTGTACACAAATAGGATTTTATCAATTTTACCTCTTTAGAAATTGTTTTCCAATAGATAGGAGGACAAGCGGTCATACCATGACCTTGGAGCTTGTTTGAGCCCATAGAGAGCTTTGTCAAGCTTAAGTACCATGTCTTTCCCTTCTTGTGTTTCAAAACCTGGAGGTTGTTCTACATACACTTCTTCCTTGACATACCCGTTGAGAAAGGCACTTTTGATGTCAAGTTGAAAGAGTTTGGTTCCTATATGTGCGGCAAATGCAATAAGTAGTCAAATAGATCTCATCCTTGCTACTGGGGCAAAGGTTTCTTAGAAATTTATCCCTTCTTGTTGATGATATCCTTGTGCTACCAAACGAGCTTTGTTTCTAATGACTTCTCCCGTTTCATTCAGTTTGTTCCTAAAGACCCACTTCGTACCAAGTACCCCTTGATGTGTGGGACGAGGCACAAGATGCCAAACTTTGCATCTTTTAAACTAGTTTAATTTCTCTTGCATTGCTTTAATCCAGTCTGAGTCTTGTAGGACTTCTTCGATGTTCTTGGGTTCGATAGGTGAAACTGTTGTAGAGAAGGCCAAGAGATCACGAGTTTGTGCTCTTGTTTGAATTCCCTTGGAGATATCAGATATGATGTTCTCCCATGGGTGATTCTTATACAGGACTTGAGATTGATGGATATTTGATGGTGATAGAGGATCTTCGACATCATAGTTTCCTTCGTTGTCATGTTGTTGACCAGTCGCTGACCTGTCGGGCAGGTATTCCTTAGTCGGTGACTCATCTTTGGTATTTTTTGTGTGATCTTATCTAGCTAGATCAAATTCAAGAGCTTCATCCTCTTCAGTTTCTTTGATCTTATGGGTTTCAACCTCATCAAAGACCACATGTACACTTTCTTCTACTTTCAGAGTCCTTTTGTTGTAGATTTTGTATGCCTTGCTCCTTTTTGAATACCCAAGAAATATAGCTAGATCACTCCTAGCATCGAACTTTCCTAGGGAATTCTTTCCATTGTCATGGATCTAACACTTACAGCCAAAGATTCTGAGATGCATTATGCCTGGTTTTCTACCCTTGAGCAGCTCATAGGGTGTTTTGTTGAGGATTGGTCGAATGAGCGCTCTATTAGTGATGTAACAGGCAGTTGCTACAGCTTCATCCCAAAAGACTTGAGGAAGATTACTCCCCAATAGCCTGGCTCTAGCTACTTCTTGTAATGTTTTGTTCTTGCGCTCAACCACCCCATTTTTCTGAGTTGTTCTCGGCGCTGAATATGTGTGATTGATTCCATGTTTGTCACACATTTCCATGAATTGTTGATTCTCAAACTCTGACCCATGATCTGACCGTAGGGCCTTGATTTTAGGGTTGAGTTGTACTTGTATTTGTTATGCAAATTCTTGAAATTTCTCAAAGACCTCATCTTTGGAAGCAATAAAGATTGTCCATACAAATCGTGAGTAATCATCAACAATAACAAACACAAACCAATTTCCTCCAAAACCTCTAACTCTCATTGGTCCGCATAAGTCCATATGAAGTAGTTCAAGTGGCTTAGATGTACTTACCATGTCCTTTGATTTAAAATAATT
This sequence comes from Limonium bicolor, assembly GCA_023374045.1. Classification (NCBI taxonomy): domain Eukaryota; kingdom Viridiplantae; phylum Streptophyta; class Magnoliopsida; order Caryophyllales; family Plumbaginaceae; genus Limonium; species Limonium bicolor. The sequence goes on from CM041777.1 coordinate 286,398,325, forward strand.
TTGAGTTTGTTTACTTCTCACACAGGCATCACAAAGATTGGTGTCAGATTTCTTAATCTTAGTGAGACCTCTAACCAACTGATTGATGACTAGTTTTCTTAGTAAGGATATACTGACATGTCCTAGTCTTTTGTGCCATAATGTGGAGTCATCTATTGACGAATTCAAGCATGGAGGGTTAAGACTGTCAATATCCTCTAGACTGGTTACGTATACATTTTTCCATCTTTTACCTCTTAACAACTCCTTTCCATCACTCAAACTTACTACGCTACAATGGGTAGAATAGAAGTGGACTGAGTTACCTTTGTCATAAATTTGAGATACGCTGAGCAAATTGAAATTTAATCCATTAACTAAATTGACATTATCAATGACAAAATTTGGAGTGAAACCAACCTTACCTACATTGATGATGTTTCCCTTTTTGTTGTCGCCAAAGGAAAGGGTTCCTTGGCTTCTGGTTTGAGTGTGAAGAATTTCCACTTATCTCCTGTCATGTTTAGAGCACCCACTGTCGATGTACCAGCAGGGATCCCTTCCCACTCGATTCTACGCTTAACAAGTTAGTAGTGTGGGGTTAGGGTCCCAAGAATGTTTGGACCCATTTCCACCAAGTGATATTGTACTATGATCATCCTTGACTACCCATTTCAGCCCAATTTTCTTTAGTTGCCAATGCCTCATAAATCGCATCCTATAACATTTGCTTCGTGATGATTGGGTTGTCTGCATAGGTGGCAGACACCTCTTCGATGGGTTCCCGATGGGTACCCGGCCAGTCGTTTGTTCTTCAACATAGGTGTCCTAACATCATTTTCTAGTTTTGCATGTTTTTCTTTAATAGATGCTAGTTCTTTTTCTTTCTTGTCAAGTGCAGCAATCAGTTCATCGATTTCAGGTTGTTTTCCTAGCTTCATTTTCTCATGACCAACAAGAATTTCACAATAATCAGTTTGTAATTTCTTGAGTGCATCCGTAAGTTTTACTACCTTATTCTTATCTAAACTTTTCTCTAGTTTTCATTTTCTTCCAAGAGCTCCTTATTTTCATTTTCTAGTACCGCTAGTTGATCAACCAATGTAAGGGAAAACTTTCTAAGTCCTAGAAGTTCAGCTTTTTGAACTTTCCTTCTAAGTCGAGAGTAGTTTACCTCGGTTTGTTCCTCTTTCTCCTTTGATTCTGACATTTCCCTGTCTTGAGCCATCAAGCAAACTTCCTCGAGACAAAAGTGAGCCTTTTCATCCCCTGAGAGATCGTTGTCTGTGGTTTGATTATCATCACTGAGTTCTGAGTCTCCTTATGCAGCAACGAAGGCTTCTTTCTTTGGCTTTTTCTTGAGCGATCTCTGAACAGGTTTCCTGATCTTGTCGTTGTCCTCTCGGGGTCGTTACGGACAGTCTTTAATGTGGTGCCCACGTTTTGAACACCCAAAACACTTGTCATTGCTCTTCCTTTGGTGGTCGTCAGATTCCTTGGAGTCCTTTCCTCTTCTCATATTATTTTTAAGAAATTTTTTAAAGTACCCCTTGGCATAGAGGACCATCTCATCGTCGTCTTCTCCTGACTCAGTTTTTTCATTTTCAGCTACCTGAAGGGCTATGCCTTTTCCTTTCTCCCTTATTGAGCTTTCTGAACTTCTTTGTTGTAACTTTAGCTCAAATGCCATTAATGATCCCAACATGTCTGCCAGAGACATCTTTGAGAGATCTTGGACTTCTTGCATGGCATTGGCTTTGCTATCAAAGGATGCAAGAAGTGATCTGAGGAATTTTCAAATTTGATCCTCATTTGAGATAGTTCTTCCAAGCACAAGCATTTTGTTGATCAGCTTGGTGAACCTTGTGTGCATTTCAGAAATGCTCTCCTTTTCTTCCTTCTTGAATAACTCCCAATGAGTAAGCAATAGTTCAATGCTAGTCTTCTTGATCTCGTCATTTCCTTCATAGGTAACTTTAAGTGTTTCCCAGATTTCCTTGGCTGTTTTACCTGAGGCTACCTTGGAGTATTGCTCAAGTAGTAATGCACAGTGTAGGATTCTTACTGCTCGTGCATTGAATATCAACTTCTTGATTTGATCATCAGTCATGTTGTCAACTGAAACGTTTTCTCCTTGCGCATTTTGGAAGGTGTATTCACCATGTGATACTACCCTCTACATCCTTGGATCATCATACTTGATATGGAACTCCATCTTGTTCTTCTAATGAGTGTAGTTGTCTCCAATGAAGAGTGGTGGTCGATTTGGTGCAGAACCTTATCCTAACGACAATAGGTTTGAGACATTTTGATCATCTTCTAAAGCACTTAGCTTTCTAGAAGAGACATGCTCTGATACCAATTGAAACTGGCTAGTGCTCCCGATGCGTCCTAGACCGCTCGTGGACGTGTCGTTGTCCTAGGTGAACTACTTGATGTTTCAGGGAAGTACTTGATAAACTCAAACTGGAAAATCCTTTTTGATTGAGAACTTACACATAGAAATTCACTCAATCTCCCTCCGTCCTACCTACGGACTTCGGGACAGTTTAGGACTTTATCCCTAAGTCCTCTACCCTCTCCTGACAGCAGGCCTACGGTTCCCCAACCGTTCCCCGACTGGTCAGTCTACCAAATACATAAAGTATTAACTCACCAACCTATTCCTATCCAGCTCACCAACTTCCTAGTACTTACACGAACTCAGTCTGACTCACACTTGCTCTAGTTATCTCTCTTCTTCATGTGTGACCAAATGTATGTTACATAAGACGTTATACATCATATTTATACAGGTAAGCTTAGACATGTAATAAACCACCTATGATCTCCTGAGTCTAGGAGTCGGTTGCTTCTTCATCCTTAGCAGAATAGCCAAGCTCGAATAAAGGCTGATCTTCAACTTGCTTTGGAACCATCAGGACACGTGTCACCTTGTGGTTGGACACGTTGGCAGTGAGTACTCGGGTGGTCAGTCACCACTTGTACTCTTCACTTGCATGATCTTGTTTGCCTCATTAATGCTCTATAAGGCTTCATTTAATGTTGTGTAATGAGTGCCTCTTAGTAGCCCTGGCCTTGTCTTGTTATCTTGTTCATTAATGAGCAAGAAAGCAAGTTTCTTGTGTGGATGCATGAGTCTGCATGAGTTTTTCAGCACACTTGAAGTATTTTGTCCTTCTACTGCGTCTGATGCGTGAGAGACATGGTTGTGTAGTGCTTGACTTCTTGTGTGTACTAGAAGTTCTATCGGAGCTCTCTCAGACAGATACCCGACTGGATGGGCATATGTCATGAATGGAGTGCGCTTGCAACCTCGTGTGCTAAGCCATTCCTCCACCTGTTTATCTGAATTATAAGCTAAACAAACATGTTAGATAAACAACACAGGTTTGATATCATCAAAACTAAAGGATCTTGCAAGGCTGCATTAATCCTCCCATTATTTTATGCTCAAATTTCACCTTCTGACAGTTGGGGCATCCAAAACAAAGTCAGCTAGTTCCCTTTTCTTCTTAGGCCACCAGAACTGCTTCTTTAAATTCTTGTACAGTTTGTCACCTCCTGGGTGAACTGAGTAAGGAGAATTGTGTGCCTCCTGCATCACTCTCTCCTTCACCTCTACACACTTATGTGGCACATACCATCTCCCCATGAATATGAGACTCCCATAACCGTGGATAACAAAATCAGCTGTTTTACCCTCCTTCATTTTTGCCCGAATTCTTTCCAGCTTAACATCCGAGGTTGTCCCTTAATGATCTCATCATAAACATTGAAAGTGACGGTCATATTAAACAACTTAACTTCCTGGTCAACTCCCCCTACTTCCATTACTTCCAAACTCAACTTCTGGAAGTCCCTAACAACTCCTTAGGGAGTATCCACATCGAATTCGCAGAGTGGCTCCTCGTCCTACTCAAGGCGTCAGCCACTAGATTATACTTCCCCTCATGATACAATATTTGCAGATCATAATCCTTTATGAGTTCATGGCACCTTCATTGCCTCAAATTTAACTCCTTATGCGTGAAAATATATTTCAAGCTCTTGTGATCGGTGAAGATTTTGCATGAAGTGCCATAAAGATGCCTAAATTTTAAGTGCAAAAACAACAGCAGCTAACTCCAAATCATGAGTGGGGTACCGAGTCTCATACTCCTTCACTTGTCTCAAGGCATAGGCAATGACTTTTCCATTTTGCATCAATACACAACCTAGCCTATACTTAGAAGCATCACTAAACACCTCGAATCCCCCTGTTCCTGAAGGCAAAGTCAGAACTGGAGTTGTAGTCAACCTCTCCTTCAAAGTTTGAAAGGCCTTTTCGTAATCCTCGCCCCACTAAAACTTCACTACCTTTTTCATAAGGTTAGTGAGTGATTTAGCAATCTTAGAAAAGTCTTTCAAAAACCTTCTGTAGTATTCTTCCAAACCCAAGAAAACTATGAACCTCAGTCACATTGATTGGCCTAGGTCAATCCCTCACTGCCTGCACCTTAGATGGATCCACACAAATCCCTTCGCTAGAGATAATATGCCCTAAAAAGCAACTCAATCCGGCCATAATTCGCACTTGGATAGTTTGGCATACAATTGGTTGTCCCTTGGAATCTGCAACACCAGTCTTAGATGATTCTCATGCTCCTCCTCATCCTTAGAATATACTAGGATATCGTCTATAAATACCACCACAAACTTGTCAAGATAAGGGCTGAACACTCGATTCATTAACTCCATAAACACTGTTGGTGCATTGGTTAGGCGAAAAGGCATCACTGTAAATTCATAATGACTATATCTGGTCCCGAAGGCTGTCTTTTGGATGTCTTTCTCTACAATCTAAAGCTGATGATAACCAGATCGCAAATCAATCTTAGAAAACACTTCTGCCCTTTATAGTTGATCAAAGAAGTCATTAATTCTCGGTAATGGATACCAGTTCTTAACAGTTACCTGATTCAGTTCCTTGTAGTCAATACATTGTCTTAAACTTCCATATTTCTTCTTGGTGAATAAAACAGGGGCTCCCCAAGGTGAAACACTTGGGCGAATGTACCCCTTATCCAATATTTCTTCAATTGATCTTTCAGCTGGCGCCATCAAGTATGGAGCCTTAGAAATTGGCGCGGTCCCTGGCATAAGATCAACACTGAACTCGACCTCTCTCGCAGGTGGCATTCCAAGAATCTCCTTAGGAAATACATCAGGAAGTTCATTTACCACACGGATATTGCTCATCTTGTCCCTTCTTCTCTCAAATCCTACACAGGGCAGAAGTAGGTTGGATGCCCCTTCCTCACCTTAATCATTATCTCCATAGCCGAAACAATTTTAACACTTGGCTCACTCTTCCTTCCTCTATAAGAGATCCTCTGCCCCAAAGGCCCCCTAAGAATAATCTTTTGCTCCAGGCAGTCTATTCGCCGCTTATACTTACTCAGCCAATCCATCCCAAGTATCACATCAATGTTAGAAAGATTGAACTCGATGATGTCGGCAGACAAATTTACCTCCTTAATCATTATACTCACATTCTTAACTAAATTGCAGCAATTGAACACTTCCCTGGGTGGAATAGACACGGATACAGAAATAGGACTACTAGCCACCAAACTCACTTTCTTCATAAATCCAAATGCTATAAACAAATACGACACTCCAGTATCAAATAACACCTTGGCAGAAGTGCCACAGACAAGACATGTACCTGCTGTGACATTGTGCTCGACTTTAGTCTCAGCCTGGCTCATCACGCTAATTCTCCCTGGGTTGTGGTAGTTGTTGTTGTAGCCGCTCTTTCTTTTGTTTCCATTCCCTCTAGCTGGTCGATTCTCAGCACCACACTGGTTGGCACCTCCACGAGACTACTGATTTTGGTCTCAGTTTTGGTTCCCCTGTTGGTTGTAGGGACGACCTCCACCATTCCCTCTCTACGGGGCATTCCCCAAATTGTTCTAGTAGCATTCAAAGGACCGGTGACCCAACTTACCACAAGTAAAGCAGGTAACTAGGTTCCAATCGCAGTCCTTAGCTAGGTGGTCAAGATTCACTAGTGGAAAAAATGTTTTATAAACAGCTAAAAAAGGGCTTTATAACACGGTTAAAGGCCGTGTTATATGCGGCCGTCATATATAAACAAGTCTTATAACACGGCTCATAGCCGTGTTATAAAGTCGATTATATGACACGGCTACACCCAAGTCGTGTTATATAATTCGGTTTTATAACACGGCTATAATCAAAGCCGTGTTATAAAGTTGGTTGAATCCGTCGAAATCATGACCTTTTATAACACGGCTTCCTTTTAGCCGTGGCATAAAAGCATGTTATTAAACACGGCTCTTGATGTAGCCGTGTTATATAACATGCTTTTATGTCACGGCCAATAATAAGCCGTGTTATAAAAGGCCACCGAATGCTGGACTTTATAACACGCCTACTGCATAGCCGTGTTATAAAGTTGCAGTTTTTTTTTATTTTATTTTTTCGTTTGCTTCTTTCCCACACATTTGACAGATCACAACCTGTATAATATTCACATAAGACGTACCAATGTCATATCACAACAACTGGACCATCCACATAGGTCAAATACCTTGTAATTCTCAAACAAAATGCACATTTACATGCATTTACAAAAAGTCTAACCAAAACCCAATATCAACACCTCATTCCAATATCCACAAACTCATATCACTATCAACACTCGTTCACATATCATAAGTAGCCATAAGTCTCAACAAAGGTCATATACCTTATAATTCTCAAACAAAATGCACATTTACAAAAAGTCTACTCAAATGTCATCCACATATCAACACCTCATTCCAATATCAAAAGTCTCGACAAAGCTTCACTTATCTACTATTCCAAAGATTATACAATTCCTACAAGTGCTTAAGTAAAAATAATGCCAAGTCTTCTCTTACAAAATCTTCTTGGTATAGGTATGTGGTTGGTAGTCAAAATAATGATGCACCTACAGAAAAGAAACAAAGTTATTGTTAGAATACGAGAGACTTTATTAAATGCTAACAACTTGAAAGATACAAGATTCACAACCTGTTCAAAGAAATAACATATCTCATCATATTACAAAGCAAAGCCTTTCCACACAATGTCAACAAGGCCTCAACATTTCAAAAAGCAATTGAATTTTACAAGCAGTTCCAAATCTATAACAGCAGTATACGACACATTACAAAAGCAATTGAAAGCTTTTATAAACATTGTCGAGTTGAACTATCCTATCTATGTTTAATGAAACAATAGCAGCAGCAATTCAGAAGCATAGATGAAAAAAAAATGCAAGTTTAGGAGCTATTTCTGATTGCAAAAACATATAATATTCCTCTCTTAGAACAGTTCATACGAAACACATTTAATGACCAATGTATTGTAAAATTCAGGCCAAAACTGTCCATAAACAACAACTCACATCAGGTTGATTAATCAACCAAATTATGCACTTTTTATCAGCCAAGTGTAGTGGAAAATGAGAGTTTAAAACTGCTGTAGCATGGATTGAGAATGCAGAAGTACAGTGCTCAAAATGAGGCACTTAATCAGCAGCAAAACCGATAAATGATAAGCATTATTCAGAGGCTTAAAGCTGCTGCATCAAGAATGATTAAAGCAGTAAAAATATAAGCAGAAGTATAAAATTACATTAAAGTTGCTTAGAAGTGGTTGTTCGTACGTCTTTACTCAGTAGTAGCATGTCTTAGTGACCAAATCAGAGAATTTATTTAAAATAAAAGTTTCTCCTTTCGTTCTTATTGAACCATTATATTATAATTTGTTCAACTACAAGGTCTACATTCTAAACTAAGGATATAAAATTGACAAACAATAAACATTTTAAGCATTCACCAAGACAAGGGTGGACAAGAAAGAAATTAACAGTGAAAGCAAACAAGGACAAAAATAGATGACAACTTAATACATGAGAATGTAAAGCATAATTACATACATACCATCAGTGAAAGAAACAATTCATGAGCAACACGATTTGATGAGAAACAAGTCCAAGTAATCCTCAAGGAGAAGGTGTCAGCAATACTTTCAAATATCTTCAATTGAAGCGTTGTATATAAACAAACAAAAAAGAGATCATTTTTCAAAAGTCTTCAAGGTGTGGTAAGTAAACTAGGATAGATATGCAGAATATATTATTGACAAATATCTCCAACTAGATTAAGCAAGGAGTCGTGAACAGGAGACAACGGCATAAAAAAAATGCAGCAATCGAGGGCAAGACTGCAGCAAATATGAAACAATGTTGATAATTAAAGAACTGTTGTGACAAATCTTTCATTATCAGCATAAGTGTAATGGTATGATTATAGTGGAATTTATGGTTAGATTTATGTATGATTAAGTAGTGTCTAATAATGCTCAACTTTGCTTCTGTTTTAAGTCACAGTATGAGCATCTTTACAACATTTTTGTTGGACTTCTTAAACGATGATGATGTGTTATTCAGCTGAGAATAAGAATGCATGCTCTGTTTGCTTCAGACTTTTGCTGCTTAAATATTGAGTAGTTTCAGTAGTTTAAGATTATGAATTTTGCTCATTTTTGCCTCTGTTTTTTTATGCTAATAATGTCATAGTTTATACAGTATACATATGTATTATTTGAGCTTTCATAATCTGTTTTAAGCTTTATCTTGCCTTTGTTTTAGTTGTTAGAATGCCTTTATATCTGCTGACAACCTAGAGAACCCAAGATACTACTGTGTAATAGTCTACTGGCTGCAGAATAATGCTTAGGAAAACATACTTGGACAGAGGCAAGAAGAAACCAAGACATTGTTGTGTAACAACACATTCGTTTACAAAAATTTATCTGCTAAAGAGAGTTCCAGAATAGCATTAACGACAGGAGGAAAATCAGAAGCATACTTTAACCGAAATATAGAAAAAAGATTGAGTAAAATTATTCATACGCAACTCCTAATAAAATTCATACCTCTTTTTCAGATTTCGACTTGAATAACGCATTTTACTTTAGCAATTTGGTAGGGTGAAAGTGATAAAAGAAGACAATGACATGTGCTGAAATCATGATTTACCAAATGCCTTATGTTTTAAAAACTAAAGAACTAAACATGGCTTTTAGTGAAATCAGATTCTCTATAAACTTATAAATGGAGTTGGTAGAGCAACTTGAATTGTAAGATTCTGATTTTGTACCATATATTTTGTAACAGAGTTCAACAAAGCATAAAAGATTGTAAACATACACGAAACTACATAATCAAGAGCTAATTTCTTAATCATTCTAACTATGCATGCATCTGTTACGAAAAAAAAAACATCCCACGTACCTTTTTTCTGTAGTTGTCAGCTGTCCCAATGTTGCAGTAGAAGTGTCTCTCCTGGTTCCTTGAACCCCTTTGAAACTGATTCTGACTAGTACTGCCTGGCCTTTGCTCACCTCTTTGGTTCCCTCCAAACCTCTGTCTCCCATCATTATAGGGCCTCCACCTCTTATCATGGTCCTGCTTCTAAGATTGGAAATCATGACCATGAGTCTCCTCCCTAGCCTCGTACTTTCTCTAATTTCCAGCTTGAATTTCCTTCCTTTTCTATTGGACCCTATAGAGATTGGCCGCCTTCCCATAAGCCTCCTGGAGAGTTGAGATCGTCAGAACACTCAATGCCTCACGTAGGCTTCAATTGAGGCCGCCCACAAACCTCTGCAACTTCGAGGCTTCATTTGGAACCATACTAGGTGTGAAGCTAGCAAGCTCCATGAAATTGGTGTGGTCCTCCTTCACACTTAGGGACATCTGTTTCAGCTCCGAGAACTCCAGATAGTTGCATCCTCTTGTGCTCAAGATAGAACCTCCTTCTCATGGCCTCTTTCAGGGTGTCCCACCCAAAATCAGGCTCAGCTTGCAGCACATTACGATTGGCAGTCCACCAGATGTCTACCTCTCCCTTATAATAATAAACAGCTTCATTCACCCTTCTGTCAGCAGGGTAGTTGACAACATCGAAGATCTGGTCGAACTCCTGAATCCAGTTCTCCAGCAATACCGGATCCTCTTCCCCAACATAGGAAGTAGGCTTCATGTGTGGATGCGCTTGTAATCAGGAGCATTATCACGCTGCACTTGCATCCCGATGATCTGTCCCAGACTCAGAGTCAATTCTTGAAGCTACCTCAACTGGTCGTTTCCTGTCATATTTGTTTGTCTAGCTCGGCTTCTAGTATGGTAGGTAAAGGTGGTTCTGTTTTTCTGCCTTGTACCCCTAGAATTCAGAACTAAATTCCTGACCATAAACCCCTGGACCATCGTTAGCATTAACACACTTATATGAGAGGTAAAACTCACAACGAAGTCCAGTGAATATACATATATTCCGAATTTTCATTCATAGCAACAGTACCAATTCACACATAATCACACACCACCAAAGTATACCAATACATAAATTGAGGTTCAACTAATGCAAAACGATCAACCACACAATACATATATTCCCACATAGACGCCTTATTCCAATTTAATACCTATTCCATTCAATTCTTACTTACTTTCAACTTATTGGAGTTAATTAGCTCTAACACCACTTCATAACACCCCGGATTTTACCACAGTATATAGTACGAAGATTATAGGATCGATGGGGCTGACGCAGTCTGTCTGGGTTGTTATACTCGGACAAACTCTCACGATCAAAATGTGACGGAAAAAGTCAATCGTTTGGGATAGATGGGACTGATGTAGTCTTTCTGGGTTGTTAGACCCATACAAACTAGCTCAGGGAGCGGAAGCAGTCAACTGGTGGTCTAACTTCAAAGTGTTCCAAGATGTAAGTCGTTGAAACACATTGACTCATTCTGTGAATGGACGGAGTTTATCAATAAAATATCAATACAAGAATGAGAAACTTTATTGATAGACTTTTTAGGGTTACAAGAAAGTATCTCACACTTGGGGTTAGGCAGACAGAATCTGTCTAACTCCAACACTCACTTCTCAACGAATAGATCAATACAACATATGGAGAAATAAGTGTAAAAGCTCTATAGCTAGATATATGAATTTTAGCTTGTAATAGGAGACATGTCTCTTTTTCTTGGTGACTTTTTCCTAATGTAGGAAGTATTGGGGCGGAAAAGCACACATCACAACTAATAATCTAGCTTTTTATATAGCAAAACCCGTAGAGCTGTTGAGGGAGTCTGTTTCTAAAATTTTAAGGCTCTGACCGTATTCTAGCACAAATTTCGGACTTGACTCAATTCTCATGTAATTGAGGTCGTGACTCCGATTTTTAGGGATCAAGCAAGTTGATTGAAGTTGATTGAACGTTGGGATTATTCAGACACGTTTTGATCCTTAATTTTCATTGGTGGTTATAACAACCTGAACGATGAACACCTTCCTTGGACAAACAGACACCTTGCTTAGACAACAGAATCCTTCCTTAATGATGATCTTATTTTTTGAATGATAGACTCCTTTCTTCGAGCGACGGACTTTGTTACCCAAAATTGTGTTTGAATTGATGCACTGTTTGTACTGATGGAATCCATCTATAGCAAAACATCTGGTTCAAGCATTTTTTTTGATTGACTCCATGGACTTTAACCACCAAACGACGAGCTCTCAACACCGACTCACTTATCCCGACACTAGGCTTCGGGACTAGTGGGGCTGGGTCCCGATTGTTTAATCAACACCGTCCCTAGGACCCAGGCCCAGGTCCAAAGGCATCAACTCCCAAGCAGCCGTCCAACAATAGAATCCAACACCAAGCTAGATCCATGTAACTCAAACTCCAAGGAGTGAGCTGACCCAAAGCCAGCCACAAAGGGGGAACCCCGGACCGTCAGTGGAGCGTTCCAACGTGGGCAACATTGAACACTCGTCTCCTCCCTAATCCAAACCGTCCCTGTCTTAACCCCATATCGGGTCTCTTAGGCGTGTCGCCCATCGCGCCATAAGTATAAGGGACAGGGCGCCAACAAGATGCCATGCAAGTTGTCAGCTGCACCTCATGATCGCAATATCCGTCGTTAACGCCACAGGCTATTGACAAGTGCTTCTAGCCCCAAGCCTTACGGCCTGGGTCTAGGTCTTTGCTGAAATGCTTCGTCCGACAAGAGCCCCTCGTCCTCAGCATACCTGTAAGAGAACCCAAAGGCGTAATACATGGGTGACTGAAGTCATTGCAACATTGGGACAGCTGAATAGAATGTGGCTACTTCTTTTATTCATTAAGTAACTTGATTACATTTGGTATCATTACATCCAGTACAAATGACCCCCAACTCAAGCTACATTACAAAATGGGGCATGACAAACCTCCCCCACCTATTCCTTTGCCGTCCCCGGCAAAGCGTCTAGGTACATTTTTGTCTTATCCTGAAATTGCCACAAATCTTTCTGCTTTTCCCAAGTTGCATCTTCCCTAGCTTCGCCCTTCCAATGGACCAGGAATTCCGTTGAACGATTCGATCTCCATCCCCGCATCCGATGATCAAGGATTTCATCTACGTCCTTCGTGTATTCCATCACCACGGCAGGTGGGGCTCTAGCTCTTTCCACATGGACCTTTTCGACATCCGCAACGAATGGCTTCAGGTAACTCACATGGAAAGTCGGGTGAGCTTTCAGTCTTTCGGGGAGTTCTAACCGGTAGGCGGAGTTACCCACTCGGCGGATCACCTCGAATGGTCCATCAAAGCGCTGGACCAAACCCCTGTGTCTAGGACGCTTGATCTGCTTCAGAATCTGAGGCGTCAATTTCAGCTTCACTTTGTCACCAACTTTGAACTCAAGGGGACGCCGCTTTTGGTCCGTAAACCTCTTCATTCGGTTCCTAGCTAGCTCCAAGCTTTCTCTTGCTGCCTTCAGCATCGCTTGACGATCGTGTACGAACCGGTAGGCCGCCGGACATTCACCCGTGGCCGCCTGTTTCGCAACTTCGGCCGGGGTCAAGGGCTGCCAACCCATGACCAACTCAAAGGGGCTTCGCTCAGTAGCCGAACTTTTGTGCAGGTTATAGCACATTTGCGCGGTATCAAGCAAATGAATCCAGTTCTTTTGGGAACCTGTGACGTAATGCCTAAGGTATTCCTCCAAGAGTGCATTCTCCCTCTTAGTTTGGCCATCCGTCTGTGGATGATTCGCAGTAGAGAACTTTAGCTCAGAGCCCATGAGGCCGAACAGCGTCACCCAAAACTGTCCCGTGAATCTCGTATCGCGATCACTTATCACATCACGGGGGAGTCCAAAGTACTTTACGACATGGGCATGGAACAACCTTGCTGTCAAGTCAGCAGGGCAGTTCGAGGGTGCTGGTATAAACACAGCATACTTGGAGAACTGGTCCACAACAACAAGGACAGAAGTCTTCCCCTCCACCGAAGGGAAACCTGAGACAAAATCCATAGAAATCGACTCCCATAGGTTGTTTGGAACGGGCAGCGGGTTGAGGAGTCCCGCCGTCTTCTTCCTTTCAACCTTGTCCTGTTGACATACCAAACAAGACCTTACATAGTCCTCCACATCAACCTTCATCCTTGGCCAATAGAAACTTCGTTTGATCAATGCCAAGGTTCGTTTTGTTCCTGCATGGCCAGCCCATTTTGCATCATGGAATTCCCGCAATAACTCTATGCGGATTCTACCAGCAGGGACCACCACGCATCTCTGCTCATCGACCAACATATCGTCAAGCAGGTGGAAACGCTTGGACTTCCCTAACCGCACCTTATCACAGATTTGCTGGTATGAAGGATCAGTCTTAGCCGCTTCACGGATTCGACCCGCCAAGTCAGTTTCAGCTCGAGACACTGACTGGATCACCGCAAGGCACCGCCGACTCAAGGCATCAGGAACAACATTGTGCGACCCCGGTCTATGAATCCATTCAAAGTCAAATTCACCAAGGAATTCTTGCCAACGAGCCTGCTTGGGTGATAGCTTCTTCTGGGTCGTAAAATATGTGTTGGCTACATTGTTCGTTACTACGACGAACTTAGTTCCCAGCAGATAATGCCTCCAGATCGCGAGGCAATGAACTACTGCCAACATCTCTTGTTCATGAGCTGAGTAGCGCGTTTCAGGATCTTTTAGCTTACGACTTTAGGGTGGAGTCACCTGCTAGCAAGGTGAATGTGCCTAGCCAGAAAGATGGCCCCGCCAAGCCAGGAAGGAAGTGGAAGCGAAAGAACTTTGGGAAGAAGTCCTCTGAAGAAGTGGGTAACTTCTACACTCGTGGTCTATATTCCCTTTGTTTCTTGTCTTCCTATTCCTCTTGTATCTAATGTTGCTCCTTCCCCTCTGCGTGAAACCAGGTTGCCTCGAACCCTAGTCCCTCTGGGGTGAAGGCCTCCAAGCCGAAAGGGAAAAAGGGAAGAATAACTTGTTTCTTCTGTGGTGGAAACCACTATGCGACCGTGTGCCCGAAAAAGGCGAGTGTGGCTGCGGCTACACACTCTGGCCCATTGGTTGAGGGAGTTCAAACGGAGCTACAACCGAAGTCAACTGATTTGATGCCCATGAAATTCGCGGGGTTGATTTTGGCTCCGTCGAAGGTATGTGGCTTAGAGCTTCCTGCTTCTAGCCTACATCCTCGTTTGCTCTACATTTCTGTGAGGGTTAACCGAAAGCATCTTATTACTGCTATGGTTGACACAGGAGCCACCGAGAACTATCTAGATCTCGGCGCCTGCAAGGCGCTGGGACTTTTGCTGACCCCAAACCAGTCTGCAGCAACATCGGCAAATCGTGGAGTAATGGTTGTTCACGGTAGCTGCAGAGTGTACATAGAAGTGGAAAAATGGTTCGGGGATCAGACTTTTGATGTGATGGATATGCCCGACTTCCCAATAATTTTGGGAAGCCCGTTCATAGATGCGGCCAAGGCCGAGCCGAGGGTGCACCCCTGAGGCATTTTGGTGGCTGATGAGCGTTGCCCTTGTTTTGTTTATGCGGTCCCAGCTGTGAGTACTCCCTCACGAAGCTGCCCAAAAGGTTTTGGGGACTTACCCAGTTCTGGAGCTAAAGATAGAAGGTGTTTGGCGATTCTCGCCGTGGTGCGGCAGGAGAAACCTTCAGTTGCGGAAGCCATTCCAGCATTTTGCCCGTGGATTGAATCATCATGGGCAAAACCCAAAAGTTCCAACAATTTCCCCTTTTTTGCCGATGATGGAGAAAGTGTGATTCCCCTTTAATCCATGCATTGGTAGAAGGATTGTGTGTTCCCCTTGAATTTGGCAATTCTTTTGGGTGTGCACCCCCATCAGAGTCAACTTTAGGTTGATAATTACGCTCCTTCATCAACAGTGTTTGTCTTGGTCATCTATAACACCTCATGTGGGGCGGGGGCTTGATAGAGTGGATCTGGATGTGGAACTTTGGCTCTGTCCAAAATAACTTTAGTCTTGTCTTAAGGTTTGAAAAACATAAGAGCACTCTACTATCTCGTAGTTTATCTTCAAATTGAGTGTATCAATCGAACCTTTCTCTAATACCAATTGTAGGATCGGTGGAGCTGACGGAGTCTGTCTGGGTAATTAGACTCGGACAGACTCTCTCGATCAAAATGTGACGGACAGAGTCAATATTTTAGGATAGATGGGGATGACGTAGTCTTTCTGGGTTGTTAGACCCATACAGACTAGCTCGGGAAGCGAAAACAGTCAATTGATGGTCTAACTTCAAAGTGTTCCAAGATGTAAGTCGTTGAAACACATTGACTCTTTCAATGAATGGACGGAGTCTATCAACAAAATACTAATACAAGAATGAGAAACTTTATTTATAGACTTTTTAGGGTTACAAGAAAGTATCTCACACTTGGGATTAGGCAGACATAATCTACCTAACTCCAACACTCACTTCTCAATGAATAAATCAATACAACATATGAAGAAATAAGTGTAAAAGCTTAAATAGCTAGATATCTGAATTGTAGCTTGTAATATGAGACATGTCTCTTATCAAGGTGACTTTTCTCTAATATAGAAAGTATTGCAGCGGAAAATCACACATCACAACTGATAATCCCAGCTCTTTATATAGCAAATCCCCTGGAGCCGTTGAGGGAGTCTGTTTATGAAATTTTAGGGTCCTCACTTTTTTCTAGCACACATTTTGGACTTGACTCAATTCTCAAGTAATTGAGGTTTTGACTCCGATTTTCAGGGCTTCAGCAAGTTTACTGAAGATGATTGAACGTTGGGATCAGTTAGACACGTTTTGAACCTCAATTTTCGCTGGTGGTTATAACAACCTAATCGATGGACTCCTTCCTTGGACAAACAAACTTCTTCCTTAGACAGCAGACTCCTTCCTTAATGATGAACTTCTTCATTAAATGATAGACTCCTTTCTTTGAGCGACGGACTCTGTTACCCAAAATTGTGTTTGAATTGAGGCATTCTGTCTATACTGATGGACTCCATCTATAGCAAAACTTTCAAAATCCAGTGGGGGGAAAATATAATTCTACCAACGAACACCCCAACGTGTGGGGTCACAAATACAATTCCCCACACTCTAAGTTCTTAACTGTGCACACCTTCTAAGGGTACTCGAGCACATAGAAGTAGATCTATAGAGCTTACATTGCGATATAGTGGTCACAGCGCAATCTTTTTAATTCTGTACCAGTGAGTACAATAATCCCAGTGAAAGTCTCCCAAATCAAATATCACCAGATCAGATAAAATATCCGCCTTATACCACAAGATTCCCAAAAAATCAAACCTAATTTCCACATCTATTCACAAGGTATTCCACCAATCAAATAATTCCAGCCAACAATCCATGAATGTTCACATAGAACAGTTTAAGTGAACGCAGTAGCTTACCTAGAATCCACGTTCACCATGAATCAAGAATCACATAGAACCACTAGAAATCACTATCGATGAACTCAGAATCTAGAATTCAATACAACTATACAATCAAACATCCACCAAAAAATTGATTCACAAATTTAGAGGCCCTTACTACGATAGACACACTTACCCTTTGTATTAATCTGAACCAACAATAGAGAAGAAGAATTTAGCATGGGAGAAAGAAGAAGAAGTGAAGCGAGGCGTAGAGAGAAAGAGAGTTGAAACGTGATTTGCAAGGAAAAAGAGAAGAATCAGGAAAAGAAAAGAAGGAAAAAGAAAAGACTAGAAGATAAGGAAAAGAAAGAAAATAAAATAAAATCTAATCAAAACTTCCTTATTCCCAAATTACCTCCTTATCCTTAAAGAATAAATCCTAAAGCAGAGTAATTAACCATTATCATCCCTAAATCCACCAATTATCATCACCATATTTAATCCAAAATTTATAATATATGCTCATAAATTAATCAAAATTTTATAGGTATTTCAATGTTTGTGAAATATCCCCGAGAATCTAAATCAATTAATTTATATGATTTAAGGTAATATAGAACCTTCATCATATTTGGATAAATAATTATAAGTTTAGAAATAGTTATAGATGAAAGGAGAAAAATAAATAATTAAACAAAAATCTAATTGATTTAATTATGCTACAATATACCTTGAGATTTAAAGGTATATTTATAAAGAGAAATTACTTAATTTAGTCATTTGTAACATGTAATATACATCATTACATGAAATAATGAGATGAAATTAATATGTTGAAGTGTGAGGGATTAACTAACATATTAACTCTAAGTATGAGACCTTATGAGCATATAACCCATTAAAATCGGCATGGGTTGTGCTAGTTTATTAGTTTGCAATTCAGACACTGATAGGACCCAAATTTAGTAAAAAAATCGGAGCCCAAGAAAGCCCAAATTAGTGGCCATAATAGAGAGTCCAACTTCCTTACTTTTCTTCTCATTTACTAAATTTCCTTCGTTTATTTTGTAAACCTTAATTGGCATAAGGAACATACATGTTCACCGCCTCTCTTCATTAGTCTTTTTCTCAAATCCTAATTAACTCTTCATCTCTGTTATTCCTCTTTCTCACGCACCGCCTAGCACCATTCTCCTTCGGTGTGGTTCAAATCTGTGAACGTATGTTTATGCTTTATCCTTCACCTTCTCTTCTTCTTCTACTATCTAATTCTTCCTCTAAAACCTAAACTGACAAATGAGAACAATCAGTCTAGCTACATCCAATGTAGCCATCCGGCTACATATGATGACCTCGCAAGTAAAAAAATATTTTTTTAAAAAAAAAGGAAAATTGACGCTGCTAAGGGTTATAGTGCACAGAACGTAAAAGAAAACTCGTACATATGATCATACAAACCTGTACAAATTTCATTAAAACATGTACATCCTCACGTAAAAATATGTACATCCTCGCATTAAAAATATATAGATGGTCACTAAACCTGTACGAATCATTAATATGTACATCCTTGATTAAACTTGTACATAAAAAGGAAGAAAATTGTACAGATGGTCATACAAACATGTACAGATGTTCATTAAAACATAATACATTCTCATAATGAACATGTACTATCTCACATTTGAACATGTACATCGTCACATTAAAACATGTACATTCTCAAACTAAATATGTATTTCTCACATTAAAGTATATCGGCTTCCAATAGATTACCCTAACCTCACACACCCTAAAACCCACCCTAGGAAAGCTAAAAAACGTCGAAGGCATTTTTAGGGTTTGTAGTGCCGAGTTTAGGGTCTAAAGACCCTAAACCCGCGACCACAACTCTAAAACCTGTCGAGTAGTTGCTACAATGTAAAGTATAAAACAGTTTCCAAATAGATTACCCTACTCTCAAAACACCCAAACCACACCTATGATAGCTAGAAAAAGACATTTTTAGGGTTTGTAGTGGCAGTTTAGGGTCTAACGACCCTAAACCCCTACCACAAACCCAAGAAACCTGTTGAGCTAGTTGCTACAATATAAAATACAGAACAAATTCCAAATAGATTACCCAACCCCCCCCCCCCAAACATTCCAAAACCCACCCTAAGAAAGCTAAAACGTCGAAGGCATTTTTAGGGTTTGTAGTGGGCGGGTTTAGGGTCTAACGACCCCCAACCCGCTCCACAAATCCTAAAAACCTGTCGAGTTAGTTGCTTCAATATAAGTACAAACAAAATTCCAAATAGATTACCCACCCCTAAAACACCCGAAACCCACCCTAGGAAAGTTAAAAATGTCGAATTCACCACTTATTACTTAATGAATCATAATACCAATTTTAATGAATCATTATACAAAACTAATGAATCATATTATCATTTAGTGTATCATCATATACATGTAAAAATAATTTTAAAAAAAATTGTCAAAACATATCCATGACTGTCTTGTTTTGAAAAACTTGAATTTAGGTGAACAATGATTAATTTTTTTTCATTTTGGCTTATATATTAAAATTTACAACAATTTAAGTTTTTGTGATAAAATAAAGAAAAAGAATAAAAAATCTTTACACAAAAAAAGAAAAAAAAAGTAAAGCTCGGTGCACGCTCCATATCTCCCTGTATGTAGCCAAGATGGCTATAGTAACCTGTAGCCAAGAATTTACGAACGAGAATATACATGCTACGTGCGGTTTTCACTCTTTTCCTAGGGTTACGCCTCTGTTTTCCGTGCACATCAAATTAGAATATGAACAAAGAGGATAGGTAAGACCTTCTCTTTCTTTAAATTCTGCTTGTGAATCTGAAATCAAACAAAC
Source organism: Limonium bicolor (assembly GCA_023374045.1). Taxonomy (NCBI): domain Eukaryota; kingdom Viridiplantae; phylum Streptophyta; class Magnoliopsida; order Caryophyllales; family Plumbaginaceae; genus Limonium; species Limonium bicolor. Next base: position 286,417,991 of record CM041777.1, read on the forward strand.
TCATTCTTGCTTCTGCTTGTTCTTCGTTGGAAGTTGTCAAAAGTGAACTTGGAAGAGGAAATAGAGGTAGTACCTCGTTCTGGGTTGAACCAAAATCTAGAGGTAACAGTTTGGTATCTTCTCTATGATTCCCTTCAAAACTTTGTGCCAAAACCCAACGCTAACCTCTACTCATTCTTTTCCAGTTGTGGTATGTTGATAAACATCAAGGCTTGTGGAGAAGTGGCAGGAACTGAAAAAAAAAAGGGGGAACCAGGTGTGGAGTACTTCTTGTGAAAGGCCGAAGGCCATGAGGTAAAGCTACTCCCAAACCATATTCGAATCCTTAATTTTAAGTCTTGATACCTTGTGTGAGCTTTAACTAAAGTCCTTTTTAGATAATCTTTTGAAGTGTTGGTTCTAAATTTTGAGATTATAGGATTAATCAGAGAAGGAACCTTAAGTTTCAATTACCTTAATCTCTAGTTTAACCGGAAATGATTTGTAAATAATGAATCCTAAAATGCTAACCACAGTTCCCAGATTTTCAACTTCATATGTTTCGGTTGTTTGGAGATAAAATTTGTACTAATTTGGACTGAATACAGTTAAGATAATAATCTTTAAGCAACATAGGTTGGTGTTTTGCTCTAGTAGTCCCATATTACTGCGCATAGGGTTTGGTAATTAAGAGTTAAAGTAGTGGGAGAAAGTTTTTCGGTGGTATATTTGTTGTGATTAAGTAATTTTGGTTCGTTTAGTGCTTACGTGAGATATTGGTAAACTTGATTAATTAAGTGTGGAGTGGAGGTTGAATGTTAATGTGTTGTAAAGTTAACTGATGAAGGGTCAAGTTGAAGTGGGTTCAAAAAGAATAGATAGTAGACTTAAATAGTTGGTTAAGGAATGTTTGGTTTGGAAATTTTGAAAGTTACAATCTAATAACACAAACGATATTATGTTTAGTGTAGTGCTACAAATAGTCATCAGGAGTAAGGAGATAAAAATGAAAATAAGATAATTGTCACTATATTAAATAAATTGTAACCTAAATGACGAGAGTAATGTTAGGAGTAAAGGAATGTAATATTGATTAAATGGATAAGAATATTCCAAGTGTTACTGTAATGGTTTTGCATGTTTTTATAATATTCAAGTATGGATTTAATAACATTTATATATATATATATACGTTGTCCCACTACTTAGACTAATTGCTAATGTGTTTTTTTTTTTTTTTTTTTTGAAAAAGAGTAGTTGCTAATGTTGGTTTAACAGATTAGTGAGTTTGGGTATTCTAGCCTATTTGGAGTTAGCAATCTCCGTTACCGGGCCTAGATCCTCTGAATTGACCAAATGACCTTGTTGACCATAGACCAAACAGATTGGACCATGGACCTAATTGAGTTAACCTAAGATATTGGGCCTAATGGAAAGGCCCAGCTGAGAGAAAAACATAGACTCATGTCGTTGTCTAGACCAAATCAATTTCAATAATCGGATATGATTCGGTTAACCTATTCCAAATTGATTTTGTTGAACAGAAAAGTAGTAGATTGGAATTATGGACTTTGGGAATATTAAACCTATACTGACCCTTATATTTGGGAATTTTTGGACCTGTGTTGACCAATAGACTTATTGACCATGGATTTTTAGATTACACTGGGAGTGCAGCCCTAAAGAAATGTCCATCTCGAAATAATTCAGAACTAACTTAACTAGAAGAGATAAGTATAGACTGGGCTAGTTAATAAATAAACAATCTTGGTAATTAACAGACTGGGATTAGAGAAAGTGCCTTATAATGGGCCATCTCTGGAATGAATGAGGATGAATTTGATCCAACTTGTAGCCTGAGAGATCAATATATGATAGAGGCCACAAGTATAAGTATACTTAGAAAAGAAATTAACCTAATAGATATATATAAAAATAAAAGGGAAAGACCATAAAGTGATTGGGCCAAAGTCTCTAATATGATCGACTGCCAGTTAGGCTTCTTCTATTAAAATCTCATTCAAATGAATTTTATTAGACTAATAAGGAATTAAGTTGGGTTTGCTTCAGAGGTTTAATTTTTAAATATCCTATTGAGGTTTAATTAAAGAATAATATGCTTTAAATATAGAGATAAATAGGAAAGTAATTATCATCTCTTCTTTCCAATCTAAGATTTGGATGATTAGATACACATGTATCATATTCGGATAATTGATGCACATGGCTAGATTTGAATGATTGGATGCACCTGGCTAGGGCATTATGTATTAAGCTGTGAATTCCATGTATGTTATTTGAATGATTTGAATGATTGGACGCACCGAACCCGACTCGAAAAATAGTTTAGGTTAACCCGAACCTGAAGCGGGTTATATTTCTTCAACCGAACCCGAAGCGGGTTTACCCGAACTCAACCCGTTTTTTTTAAAAAAATATATATTTTTAAAATTTTGGATTATTTAATAATTAAATATAATATTTTTAATATAAATTAATTATTATGTACTATATTTTCATAATTTGCAGATTAAAATGTTTAAGTCATAAATTAAACACTAATTTAAGTCATTAAATATAACATATTTTTTATTTTTCATTAAATTTTTTTTTGGGTTACGGACCTACGGTTGGCAGGTTCAACCCGAACCTGACCCAAAAATCTTTTCGGGTCAAAAATATCAACCCGAACCAAGCTTTTTATAGGTCGGTTTCGGGTCGGGTTTCGGGTTCGGGTCAAGATTGACATCCATAACCCTGAGGATTGTCTTGGGTTTGTGTGATTGTTTGAATGGGTGATAAGAAGATATGTATGTTTATTCAACAATACGATTGTATCCGCATGTGATGTGTTACAATGTTGGAATGCTATGTTATTTATGTCTCGAATATTTATGTAAACTCACATAAAACAAGTAATATTATTGATAAGTGGTGAAAATATATATTTTTAAGGGTTATTTCCGCAAATATTTTACATGATTTATAACATAATTTCACTACTTTATAGAGTATTTTATTTATATTAGTGAACTTACATATTTTTATTATCTTTTAGGTGAATGCTCAACTTGACATTTTTTTTACCGTTGCGCAAGCAAGCAGGCAAGCTACCTGCTGCGACCTGCTGCCTACACTCATGCACGTAACATTGAATTGTTCTTACAATTCACATGCAGCAAACTCCTCCAGCATGCAAGTAAAAATTAAACAACATGTACGCGAGATTTCAGTAAAACATGCTCAAGGAATGCATGTAAGACATGCATATAAATCGTTGTACATGCATATAATTCACATGGGCTGCTTTAGTATTGAATAAATACGTGGGCTGCTTGGGTATTAAATATTGGATTTTGATCAGAAGAGAGGCTGGGCTTGAGTTACTGTAAAATATTGAAAACGGGGCGGCATTTCATTCACCGACGTGGAGGAAATTGAAGACAAAATGTTTTTGTCTGTCGATGTTGATAAACTGGCAGGGTGACTCACATATAAGAAAGGGACAAGACAGAGAACCAGGGGACGGGGAAAAACGCGAAAAAAAAGAGACAGAAAAAGAAAGAAAGAAAACAGAGGCAAAGGGAGAAAGCGACGAAAACGGGGGAAACCGAAGAAGAAAAGGAGAAGACCCCACTTCCATTAAAGTTTCTTCAAGAATCATGGCTATCTCTTTTACTTCTCTTTTTTCTATTTCTTTAATATCCGAGTAGTCCTATTTTGTACCCTTGGGATGGGGTTTAACCCCAAATCCCCAAACTAGCATGTAAACCCTAATTTGCTAAAATATAGTTGTTTTGTCTCTCTAAATTTAATTAATGTGCTAGATTGATCACCTTTGTGCATTTGTGGGTTCTTCTAACTTCATACATACGTGATTTAGAGATTTTGGCCAAGAGAGAGACAAACCCTAGATTTTTCCTTCTTTAATTAGTTGGTGGATTTAGGGCTATTGTTAAGGGCTTGTGTTTAATGTTATCTAGTGTTGTTTATTCAACCTAACCGAAGGGTTTATTTAACTAGATAAGATTGGACTTTCACTAGGATTTTAGAGAGAGTCATAACTTTAGTCCTAATAGACAACTAGAGCAAATTGGGATAAAATGTTATGTTTAGGAGTATTTGGGCGATTACACTTTCCCGGGGTATATCTCCATTCTGATATACTAAAACACCGTCTCCGTTTAATTATTTGCCATTTTTATTATTAAACCGAATCACTACGCTTGTCTCCGGCTAAACCCATATTTTTACCGCTTTTAATTAAATAACTAAATACCGAGACTAGGGAGATAGAACCAATTTCCTTGTGGATACGACACTTGTGGTACTACATCGAATAGGTGCACTTGCCTACTCTTTGCATATTTTTATATATTTTGTGATATATATTATTTGCACAACAATTATATACTATACGGTATGAAGAAAACTTGTGAATATGATAACCAATAAGACAAGTTAAATGTTGGATCTGACATCCACTGTATACAATACCTAAGTATATTTACTTTGGCAAAGATATGGAAGACCATTATTAAACGGCAAAAGATTGATGAATCAAGTATTCAAGAGATAAGTTACCTAAGTACATTCCATAGGTAACCAAGATTGAAATACCCCAAACATTAGTTACCTTAATTAATAAGGGATTCATTAAATCAAGGCTTAGCCATGGAATGACAAAGGCTAATGAGCCAAATTCTCTAAGGAACTTTATAACTTTTAAATATACATACATGAACAAATATGTATAGTCCAAAAAGGGCACTAAACCCCACTTAAAATAATGGACTAAAGAGGGAACATTAACAAGGAGAAATCAACTCCTAAAGTTAATGTAGCATGTAACACATTAATACATAAATTCACAAACAATGTGATAATACTATGTGAAATATTTTATGTAGTCAAAATAATTTATAAGTACAAAAACCACTTAGAAATACGCCTAAGGACAAGGTAATAACATGTGTTACAAATCTAACACATGAAAGAAGTCCAAAATGTACAACGTTGAAGTCATAATATTATAAACACACAAAATAACCAAAATGCCCCAATGTGTTATATTATGGCTGGTTTTTGGCTAGGTGACAAATAAGAGATCAGACTTCATTTTGCTCCTTGGAAAATATCTTCTTAATGTGCCTTAGTCATCCTTTGACCACTCATGACTCATTTCACTTAAACAAATCAAAGACCAACTCTCACTCCCTCCTTATCCCTTCCAGTCGAGAGCAACTTCTTTTTCCTTCTTGAGTTTCTTCATCTTTTCTTAAGTTCTTCAAGCACCCAACAATGGTGGCTTGAGCTCCTTACACCTTTCCTTTCAAATCTTTCACTTTTCTTCACCTACAAGACAAGGAGAGCAAGGATCCACCCTTCCCTTGAGCAAAAATGAAAATCTACAACATTTTGGAGGCAAATAATTCGGCCAAGCAAGCTAGGACTGGATCCTAGTTGAGTTCCCCCAAGACAAAGGTAAAAATGTGCTCTAAGGTTCAACCTTCTCCTTTGGCTTCTTAAAGTCCAAAAGCCCTAGCTTCTTACACACATTTTATTCCTATTTTTACATATAAAATGAAGCTTCTTCTAGTTCTTTGTTTGTCCGAAAATCCAAGGAGAACAACACCTCCAAAGAATACTTCAAGGGTAAGTCAAAAATCAAGGTTTTAAGCACTTAACCTACCTTATACTCTTAGACACATACAAGATCTAACCATTTTCATAATTTCTTATAGTTGGCCGAATTTTTGGTGAAAAATCTTACCTAGAGCTTCAAAGTTAATTCTTTCTTCTTAAGGCACATTTTTGTGCTTTAAGCTCTTGATTATATTAAGGAGTATTAAATACCTTAGCTTTTTCCCCCTTCTTGTCCTCAAATATGGCTGGAAAATGGAGTTCAAAAACCATAGAGCTAGCCGAGAACACAAGGAATACAAAGGAGGAAAAATCAACACTTATAAAGGCAAAACCATAATCTAAGCCTTAGAACTCCTAAACCATCGTCTAAGCTTAAGATTGATGCAAAAATATAACTCCCCTATATTATTAAAATAGGGCCAGGAGTGAAGAGGAGAAAAGATCAATCTTGGAACATTTAAGGGGTAAGTTACCTTAAGACACTGTTTTATGTTTTAAGCATTTTAACTTGGGTAGCCAAACATGGCTGGGAGTATAACTTGAAAAATGGTCCACTGTGACCTAAGAATGAACTTAAATTATGTGAACATGGTTAGTTGGGTTAGTTCATGAAATAATGACTTAAATGTCAAGTTTATAAAGATTAAGGGCTTAATATGTAAAAAGCTGAAAGTTTGGGGCTTGGGGATGATTTGACCGAGAGTTAACTTATAATTGTGGACATTTATAGCACATTTAAAGTTTATTTTATGGTTTTAAATTGGCCAAGTGTTTAGGCTTGTTTTTATGAGCTTTAAGGTATATTATATGCTATAAAGCTTAGGTTATGATATGGGAATTCTATGGGTGAAAATCTGATAATCTAAGTGTAACATGAGTGATTTAAGTACACTTCACAAGTTGGTAGACTTTAGGAAGTGTTTGTATGAATTAAGGGTAAAAGTACCTCAAATAACCTTAGGAGTTAATTAATGATATGGTGGTGATATAACCTATAGTTGGGTTAAAGGTGTTGAAGAAATAAATTTGGGATTATCATACATTAAAATAGTCGAGAGTATAAGGTGACTTTGGTGAATAATAGAAATTATAAGTTTATTAAAGCTAAGGAGTAAAATGAAAACCCTAGGAAATAGTTGGGGTCAACTCGTAATTTCTGGAAATTTAAAGTCAAGGCAGATCATTGGGTCAAAACTTGGGGAATCTTAGGGGCCTTGACCAAATTATATAAAAGAAGAGGTTTAAATTGGAATTTAGGAAGAATTGGGAGTTAATTGTAAAGTTTAGAAAATATAATACTGGAAAGTTAAGGTCAAGACAGAATACTTGGTCAACTTATGAGGGAAAATTGAGGGTTTGACCAATATAAGAGTAAATTGGTAGAAATGGGAACTAAGGAAAGATAAGTAGTTATTTGTAAACTTAGGAAAATATATGGGGTCAAAATATAATTTTAGAAAGTTTGATGTAAAAATCAAAACAGTCTAGTGTGGGGTCTGTTCGGAATTTATTAGGAAGTTGGGTGGAAATTGGAATTAAATTGGGAAATTATAAAAGATGTGAACTAGGAATGAAATTATAAGGTTTATATATGTGGGTCACTTTGTAATTTGAGGAAAATAGTGTGAAATTAAGGAATGTCACTTGGGGTTTGTTCGGCAGTTTAAATAACTTGGGATAGAACCTTGGAATAAAATATATAAGGAGTTAGAATTATAGAGTATGATTTGTAGTATAATTATAAGGTTAGAAAACATTCGTGGGCAAAAGTGTAATATTGAGTAAATATAGGGTATGACTGTGAGAGATATGGGGTTAGGAATGAAATATATTATAAGGTTGAAAGATTACATGACATAACATTAAGACTATGATCTTAGTGCCAATATTTGGAGTTAGTATTAATTATAGGATTTTATAATTCATATGGAAGGATATGAATAAATAAAGGTATTATAAATTATATACTAAGGTTAAAAATGTAATAAATTAAGAGTGATGGTTATGTGCCCAACCATATTAACTAACATTAGATTCAAGATCTAAATGTTAGTATGTAAAACTAATACAAACTAAAGGAGTTTGTAACTCACATAAAATAATGGAAGTTAGTATGAATTCAAGGGTTTTATAATTCATATGTGAGAGTATGAACTTTTGGGATATTATAAGTTATATAATATGGTTAGAGAATTAAAAAAATTAAAATGGGGTTTAATGTAAAGTGGGGAACTATTATGCCCAAGATTCTTTTATTTTGTTTATGATATGCAAAGGGAGATTAGTAACATTCTGATCTTATATTAGTTAGTTTATGACATTATTATGAACTTTACAAATTAGTGATGAGGAAGGAGGATTAGGATTCACTTTTCCCTTTTGTTATTATTTATTAGTTAGTAAAGGAACTCCTTTATTTTATTTTAATTCCTTTTTCCTCTCATTACTGACATTATCTCACGACGGTTTCCTCGCTCTCTCAAACTCTCACTCTGCACATCTTCTCCCTCCCTTTTCTTCTATCTCCTCCTCTCAGCAATTTAATTATTCTAGTGTTTCGTTGTCCGAGTCTGTTGGATCTCAAGTTGAAGATTTTGAGTTTGGTTGCTAGCGTCCATTCTGGTTTCTTCTCTCTCTAATCTGATTCCGGTCTTCCTTTGATTTGGTTGAGTGTTCGTCGTCCGATTGGAGATTCGAGGAGGGCATTTCGTAGTGTCCGTAGAGATGTGTTTTGCTTCGGATGTGAGGTAGGTGGTAGATGGATTTGGTTGTGTGTGTTTACCCACGGGGATTTTTGGTTTATGATTTTGTTTTTGAATTTGGTGTTTGATTCTCGGTTTTGGTGTGATTCCAACTTGTTTCTGAGTTCCGTTTTCATTCCGTTAAAGCCCCGTGGGAAGTGTTTTGATTGCGTATTTTGTTATGAATAGTTGATGCTATAACAATGGTGATTTAGAGCTTTGTTCCTGTCTGGTTTTGCCTCTAATGTTGAGAGTTTTTCCTTGTCCGAACATCCGTCCAAACATGCAAGTTCGGACAGCATGTATGGATGCGTCTGGTTTTGAAGGTTTTGGTTGTGTCCGAACTTCTGTCCGAACATGTAAGTTCGGACGGGGTGCAAGGACGGATCTGGGTTTACTGTTCGACTTGTTTCCGAACATGTAAGCCCAGACACAAGTTTGGACGCCTGTGTTTTCTTCTTTCGGACTCCGATGTTTGGACATGTGTATTTTGAGGTTCGACATGCATCCAAATACCCCTCTGACTTTGGATAACTTTTTTGTTTGAACTCTGTTTTCACTTCCGTTTACGGCGTTGTGTTCCTTTCAGAGTGTATTATCTGTTTTGACATGTTTTAGCATGTGTTTATGTGTATTCGATTCCGAAAGTGCTCCATTCTATTTTTAACCTCTGAATGGCTTTAAGAGTATGATTTCGACTTATGTTTCCATTTGGCCTTCCGTGTTTTGCCTAGTCTTGGTTTAAGACTTTTGATTCAGCTATGAGTTCCATTTTGTTATGTATAAGCTTTTGTGCTTTGGTGTTTGTGTTTTACAAATACCCTTCTGTTCTGAAATGTTTCAGCTTCTGTTTTGGGACCTTGTTTTTGTGCATTCTGAGCTGTGGTTGACTGGGTCGGGTTGACCCGTAGCATGTTTCTGTGGAACCGATGGGTTCTTTGGTCTTTGGACCATTTCTGTTCTGGGGCTAACGGGCCCATTGGTCTTCGGACCATTTCTACGTTGTCGATGAATCATTCGATCCTTGGGGTATTTTCCCTTTCTGTATGTGTGTGCTGTGAGCTAGGGTCCCGCCTCTGTTTTGTAAGTGATCTGCTTCCGCCTGCTCTATCTGTTTCTGATTTCCGATGGTCTGCTGTGTGCTTTCTGTCTTATGAAAGCTTCTAATTTATAAAGCTTCTGCTTCTGTCTTCTTCCGCTAAAGTCTTGGACTCTAATTTCGCTAAGCTTTCATATAAGTATATATATATATTCATTGTGTGTTTTGAGCATGCTCAACTGATGAAGTTTATCACCTGCTGAGCTATAATTTGGCTCACCCCTATTTCCGTCTGATTTGCAGGTTTTAGCCTCCGGATGAAGTTTCTGCTTTTAGCTTTTAGTTCGGCTTTTCGGTTTTGTATTCTGTAAACGTTGGCTTGAGGCCCATCTGTATTTTGTCTTTCGATATGTATTTTAAGTATTTGGCTTCCGCTTGTGATTAGTAAGACAAGTTGTATCTTTATTTGGTAATATATGAGATTTGTACAGTTTCAAGGTTCCATTAGTGTAGCCTTGTGTGTCTTAGGTAATAAGCGCGCGACGTGTGACAGTCTCAGCACCAGGGTGGTTTTCAGGTCGTTACAGGAACTACATTATATAACATTAAACATAAAGACTTTATATATAATTCAAGGAATTATATTATGGTGTTGACTTGTATATTTTGACCAAGTCAACCAAAGTGACCAAAGAGGGTCAAGTTGACCAACTCACAAATTAAGTGGGAATTTAAATGCCAAAGGCTAATAATTAATACTTAAGAGTCAATTATATGAATGACATATAGTTACAATAACTATATGAATATGTATATATATACTCATGGATAAAAGAGTTGATAAGTGTGAGAATTAAATCCTAAGTTGTAACATGATACAACATGTTAGTTACTAACATAATTAAAGGATTAAATAATAATCTCGATCTTGTTTAATACCCAAGTAACGAAGATTAAATCACGGTATTAAATACCGGGGGGATTAGAAATTACTCAGAATACTGAATCATTTGATTTATAGTGAATAAACACTTAGCGGTATATTCCAGAGCTGAGTACTTAGAGAACAACGCGGGCTAGGATGTCAACGTACCTCTCCGTCAGTGAACGGTAATTTATTGTGTGGTCTGATTGTTCCTAAGGATTTCCTTGGGTCCATACATGTTTGTGTGATGCTTGATAAGAGTGATATGTGTGCATTTATATTGATAAATATATGCTTATGTATTTTAACGGCCAATTATCACGCGTTATTAATTGTGCGTGAACGTCTTTTGGACTAAGGCAATACCAAATGCGAACTCGAATTGAGTTCTGATTATTTGTGTAACGACCCCAAAACCACCCTAGGAGTTAGGGACGTTACACGCCGTGTATATATTACCTAATAACGCAAGACTCTAACTCACGAAACCCAGAACAAAACAAAATACATCTTTATTAACAGAACAATGTTTACAAAGCTTAATGCGGTTACAAATACAGAGCAGAAGCCAAACTAAAATACATAACTGAACAAAATATAAAGGCCTCAAGCCACCATTACAAATGTAGAAAGGAAAGCGAAACTGAAAGCAAAGCAGAATCTTCTAACAGAGGCTTAGACCTGCAAATCAGACGGAAATAGGGATGAGCCAAACTATAGCTCAGCAGGTGATAAACTTCATCAGCTAAGCATGCTCAAAACATATACTGAACTACATATACATATCGAATACATAGCTTAACCAAAACAGATTAGAAGTCGAAGCGAAAATCAGATAGAGGAAGAAGCTTTCCCAAATCAAATAAGGAGCAGATCAGAACATAAACAGAGAGCTTAACAAAATAGAGGTGGGACACTTGACACCAGCTGACACATCAGAAGGGCGAACACAAAAGCCCTATGGATCCGTAGATCCCACATCAGAAGTCGTTGAGATGACTATGGACCCGTCGGTCACTAAACATCCAAGGGACCCTGGGAGGCAGACAGAAGGGAACCCGAGGGAAAATAGAAGGAATTCCTGCGCAGCATGCTAAGGGACAGCCCGACCCGACTATCCAAGCCTCGGAAGCTAAACATCTAGGTCCCAAAACAGAAGCTTTGCAAAACAGAGCAAAAGCCTTAACGGAACAGAACAGAGCGGAAAGCAGGATCTTATCAAAACATATCAGAAGTCACAACAGAGCCAAAGTCGTATACCGACTATCACACACGAAGACCAAACAGAAAACAGAAGTTCAAACACTCCTCTGGAGCAAAACCGAGATCGGAAACTTAATAGAGATTTTCAGAATGAAAAACTCATATTCACAAGCTAAAACACATCCAAACATATAGTATTCAGAAAGAGGAATCCAGCGCCGTAAACGACACTCAAAACAGAGTTAAGACGAAGAAGTTACGCAAAAACATACCCGTCTCCGGACATGCGTCCGACCTTGCATGTCCGGACCACGCCGAAGACAGAAAAATACAAACGTCCGGACTTGTGTCCGGACTTACATGTCCGGACAAAGTCCGTAAGACAGGAATAGATGTGTCTGAACTTGTGTCCGGGCTTACATGTTCGGACACAAGTCGAACAGAAACCCGGAACTCGTCCTCGCTTCACGTCCGGACACCACACAGAACACGGCAAAATGGGAGTGTCCGACGCCATGTCCAGACTTGCATGTCCGGAAACTGCAAAAACTGCAGAAAACAAAAGCGAACTCACGCCAAAACAATGGCAAAATCCACATACAAATCTCACATAGCTTAACATACCAAAATAGCGATTCAGAGCACATTACCACGGGGTTTTAACACAGCAAAAACGCAACCAAAGACACACCGAAACCATCACAAATCAGAGACCAAACAATCATATACGGAAAATAAACGAAACCGAAAATCCCTGTGGTTGAACACACACACCCGAATCTATTCATCACCTACCTCACATCCGACACTAAGCGATCTATATGGACCCGACATCATCCTTACGTGAATCCTCGCTCAGAATCGCGAACACTCGAACAATCAAACAATCGAAGAGGACCAAAACCGGAAAGATGAACAAAGGACTTGGAAGAAGAACGACATCCCGAACTTGGAATCCCCGCACTCAAGATTGACAACCTCGGAACACCACACCGAAGCTAGAACATGAAATGCTCAATTTTGTAGAGGAGAGGAGAAGAGGAGCAAGGAGAAGTTACTCTTGATGTTGAGCGAGAGAATGAACGGGGAAATGAAATGAAGAAAACTGACGTGAAATATTGTCAAGGAGGAGAGGGAAAAGAAAACCAATTTAAATTAGAAACCCCTTCCTTTACTAACTATTAAATAAATAACAAGGGAAAGGAAATGAATAAACAATAAGAACCCCTCTCTCACTACCTAATAAATAAATAACAAAATGAAAATAGATTATGTAATCCTCATTTTACGAAATAAACACATGGGACCAAAATGCCATCATAAGATCAAAATGTTAATAAGCTCCTCTGCGAATTAGAAACGAAATGAGATAGTTAAAAATAACTAGGGCATAACAATATAGCCCCCTTAAAAAGAATTTCATCCTCAAAATTCGACGAAACCCGGAATAGGAACAAATGCACACCATGTGCTAGAATATTACAGACGCCGAGACATACGGAAGGAACCTCACAGATCGAAAGGGCAACCCTCACAGGGAGTTAACACTCAAAACAGAACCCTCAACTGATGGACTGACAGAAGGACAAGTAGATGATCACTAACATATGGCTCTCGGGCACAGATGGACACGCTCTCACATCTCATAAACCCACAACTCACCGAGCTAACACTCAGAACTGAACTGGCTCACAGGCTAGAAACACGAAACAAAAGATAATAGAAAACTAAGTCTGAAAGTACATGAGCCACTCTCCCCAAAGCTGACTCTAAGAACTCGCTAGCAGAAGAACGAAGCAGAAGGTTACCGATGGCTACGCCTGAAGGAAGTTGAACATACTCAACCCACTACTAGATGACTAACAGAAGACACAAAGCAGAACTCTCTAACGCACATCTTAGGAGCTCGCATTTCAAGGAGCCAACACTCAGAACAGGCTCACAACCGACAACCTGACAGGAGGGCAAAGCAGAAGATCACTTACACATCTTGGAAGCTCTCTCTTTAGGAGCTAGCACACAGAACTTACTAGCAGATCCACTGGCAGAAAGAGCGAAGCAGAAGATTACATATCCACTTAGCTAAAGGGCATCGAAAGAGACACACACAAATCACAGGAGCTCTATCTTTATACAAGCCCACACCTTGAACGAACTGGATCACTCACTAACATGAGGGATGAAACAGAAAACTAACTGAGGAATACAAACATATGCACCTCAAGTGCAGGAGCAATACGAACACTAGAATCTACTGAAGGGATCTCAACTCCAAAAGCTTAGACTTACAAAGAGCTAGCACACTGACCTCATAAGATGATTCACTACAGAAAGGGCCACGCAAAAGGTCACAGAAAGCTAAGCTTAAAGGATTAGGGCAACACTCGTACCAGCTGCTGACGGGCAAACTGAAGGAACATAACTGTAACACCCCAACCGCTAATCCTATGCTTACCGTCCAATCATCCCATAATCCCGAGTTACTCGCAGCGGAAATACTACTTACTACGGCGGGTGATACAATGCCGCTAACCGCCCATACGGCTAGCAAGGCTATTCCTACTTACAGTGACGGTCTGATGAATATAGTATACCGAGCTACTAAAACATTACTTACTGATTACAAAGGATAGCAATATTACATTCCTGGATCACCGAGTATTTTAAGTGTATACTTACATCCCAATTCAACTTCCCCAAAAGAATGAGTTTCTACAAGCTACTCACCTATACCCCACTCCAATACTTCCATTATCCAAAAAGGTGTACCCCATGGTACACCGGCTATTCAAAAACTACAGCCATGTACTACTCAATACACCAATCATAATTCATTGTTTACAATCCAAAAAGAAGATAAAGAAATAAAACTAAGTCTTCACATCTTCATCCTTCCTCGAGTACCTGTGTGTAGTAAAAATGGTGCCCGGGCTCAGCAACGCTGCGTATAAACTCCGCATATATCCGTGCTAGCTAGGGCACGCCGACTATTTGACGTCCACTAACATGCTGTTCATTAATTACATACATACATGCTTTACATACATCATACAATCATGCTCAATACATTACACCTTCCAAGGCAACAATACAATAACACGCATCTTACTTACCTTCACAAGGTTAGCCAAATTATGCATCCGGGTTAATCGGAATGCTTTTACTCTTTTACTCATTACTTACTTATTCTTACTTACACTTACTTACTTACATTCACTTTACTTACTCATTCTTACTTACTTACCATACTCAAGTTAAGTCGTCGGGACCTCCGGCCCTGGGGACTACGCCGTCCCACCTCCGGGATTACTTGACTCACCAATCCGGGATGCTACCCACTTAAGGGATTTGGGCCGCGACCAGTTTAAAGTCAGGAATTGGAGCCAACCTCTCGTGACTCCGCATCCTCACGCGTGGCCGAAACTATATCGGACTTCTACTCATTCCATTTAATTACCAATTTAAGTTAGAATGGTTAGCTTGTTAGGAATAAGTTAGAAGTCCAAACACACTAATACACGGTCACAGTACATACATCATACATACACACATTCATATCATCCATACATTTCATGAATT
This sequence comes from Limonium bicolor, assembly GCA_023374045.1. Lineage (NCBI taxonomy): Eukaryota > Viridiplantae > Streptophyta > Magnoliopsida > Caryophyllales > Plumbaginaceae > Limonium > Limonium bicolor. Next base: position 286,433,103 of record CM041777.1, read on the forward strand.
ATACAAACTAAGATTTAAGAAAATATTCACAACATACAACACTACATATTCACAAGTATGCATATTAACTCCGATTCGTGCATTTATCTTCTTTGGTGATCAATTAGCACACAACACACAAATCAGAGTAACCAAGATAGCATACGGGGCATGAGGAATCCATACCGTTCACTGTTGTACGTGTTTCCGAACGTCTTCCGGTGTCACAAATCAAATCCTATGATATACGTACAATTGAATGATTAATCTAACTATCATCAACTTAACTCCCACTTACTATGTCCTTATACTTCTCACACTTACACTTTACTTACTTATTTTTCATTACCTTAAGTTTTACTTCCTTACTTAATGTTGGCATACTTACATACATGTACATATATATATAGTGGGTATACATACATATATTATATATATATTATATAATATATATATATATACATATAATTATTTATTATATAATTTAAATAATTTTTTTTTGACTGGACCGGACTTGCGACCGACCTTGCAAGTCCGGTCCATTCCAGTAGCTATCAGTACGAGAAATTTTCTGGCTAGACCGAACTTGCAAGTCCGGTCGCAAGTTCGGTCCATTCCAGTAGCTTTCATTACGGGAATTTTTCTGGCCGACCGAACTTGCATGTCCGGTCGCAAGTTCGGTCCATTCCAGAAGGTTTCATCGGGGAATTTTTTTTCGGCTCGACCGAACTTGCAAGTCCAGTCGATTCAGTAGTTACAGACGGGAGAATTTTTCTGGTCCGACCGAACTTGCATGTCCGGTCGCAAGTTCGGTCCATTCCAGAAGCATTCCCGTCTTTGTAAATCTGGGCTCGACCGAACTTGCAAGTCCGGTCGCAAGTTCGGTCCCCCAGTATTTGCATTTTTATTTCTGTTTTCAGTCCTCTCTTTTACCCATTACTTCCCCATTGTTCCTACACTTAATCCCACATGTTTTAACACTTATTAAACCTCCTAATACACCTTAATTCATTCATTAACTCTCTATATTTTCCTATACTAATTCACTCACATAATTTTCCAAGTTTCATACAACACTTACACTAGTTTCTTCCCTAATGCATTTTGCTACAGATTTCTCTTCTAACTCTCCCCAACTATAACTCCCTCTTCTAATGTCATTTCTAACACTCCTAATGCATTACACACCTCTCATAACTTACCCACCAAACTAACTCAATTAAAATCTGTTACAACCTAAGTTAGTTCACCTAGTTCCAACACACTAAGTGTTCTATTCCTAGGTAAATTTTGACATAACCTCCCCTAAAATCTTACATTCTCACCACATTGTTTCACTCATGTAAATGATCCATTCCACCTGTTTAAAGCCAATACAAATATGCTCAATCTCTCATACACAAATACCACTCTAACAGCATTAGAAATTCCTGCACATTACATTCAATTCCCATTTAGGTTTCAATAGTTTTTAAATGTCTTCTAAAGGTTCAAAATACTTATGTTCTCCTACACATTATACTATTACTACACTACTAATTACAATACTCATTTTAGCTTCCTAAAAATCTGTTACATATGTATATACAAGCTACATAAAAGAATGTAATTTACCTTGTTTCTCTTCTTCTTCTTGCTTCTTCTTCTTCCTTCTCTCTCTCTCTCTACCGGTTATAGTTCTCTCCACAAATCTAACATTACACCCATTCATAAATATACCATTCAATACTAAACTACCCTAAACATTACTTAAGCTTTAATGTAGGTTTTTAGGGTTTGAAATTATATTACCTTCCAAGGGTATAAGAAATGCTTGGGATAGCTCAAGAACCAACTTCTCCACCTTCCAAGAGTGCCAAAATCGGCTGGGTACAAGAGGGCAAACAAGAGTTTAACTAGATTTTCGTTTTGCCCTTAAAGCTAGAAAAAAGATGGAGTTTTTCAAGAAGATTTTTACCTCAGAAAGAGGATGGTGCTGTGTGTGCTTGTAGTCTTGAAGCTCCAAATGGGGTATACCCATGAAAATGAAAATGCTCCTTTTCGATTTTTGGAAAGATAGGAGTGTAGCTCTTGATGAGAGGATTCCAATGGTGTAGCTTTTTAATTTTTGGAAGAGCTTAAAGGAGGTTACAAGAGGAGAGAAAGAGGTTTTGTGTTGTTTGCTTCAAGCTTCCATGGCATCGGTTTGCAGAGGAAGAAAGAAAGAATTAGAGAGTGAGGGGTGAGGGTTGCTGTTACGTGAGGAAGAAATGAGAATAGGAGAGAGAGAGTGAGAGTGGGGTAGTATAGGTTTACTTTTTGATTTGTAAATGTTTTTGTCTTTTGTGAGTAAAAAGAAATAAAGAGAGGGTGTGAGGGGGTAAAATCGGACACACCCAGCCCCATGTGGGTTTTGAAATTCTTTTTACATTATTGGACACATAAGTTTGTGTTATTTATATTTCTACCCCACAACTTCCCGTTTTTGACAGTTTTTACTAATTTCTCGTTTTCTTGATTTTATTGGTTCTAAAGCTTCACTAATATTTATTAATGATTATTTAGTTGACCAAAATTGTTACGAGTCTATTTGACCCGCTTAAAGACACGTTTTCCGGTTACCTCGAAAAACGCGCTTTAAGGTTCGTTAGTGATTTTAATCCGTTTTAAGGATCCGTTTTCTTCGGGATTTGTTCCCTCATGATTATTTATACTTAATTAAGCTTCTAAATTATCATTAGCCTAATTAATCACTATTTTTAATTACGGGGTATTTCAATCTACCCCCCTTAAGAAACTTTGCCCTCAAAGTTGCTCAAGGTTAATGGTTTAATAATTCTACTCATTAGGCAAACCAATTGCCTAATGATCTTACTACCACCTATGAGGTGTTTACTCCATTCCACATTGCAAACATACACACTTCAAGCATATACACATTCAACATTTTCAATTCATACCATTCCACAATACACCATACACCATTACAATCCACAATACACATTACACAAACATCATCCATCACACGTACAAATACATTCACACACTACACATTACACATACATACACATACCAAATTCACTTACACTACATGTGCCATACAAACCTATTACAATACCTACCACTAAGCAATGCTTACCCCGAAGCAATGCAAAAGCAAAAGGGCTCTACCCCCCTTAAAAGGGGTACGACCCGTACCCGTATTGCTAAATACTAGACTATCTAGTCTATGAATAACTGTGGGTACTTAGCCTTCATGGCATCTTCCAACTCCCATGTCTTCTTCGACATCATGGTTTGACCATAGGACCTTCACCATTCGTATAGACTTATGGCGAGTGTCTCTGGTCTTCCTATCAGGATTCTCACTGGGGTTTCAACATATCGCATGTCGGCTCGATGGATAGTCTCTCGGGCTCTAACATGAGAAGGATCAGCAATGTACTTCTTGAGTTGTGACACATGAAATACATCATGGACACGCCCCAAGTCCTCAGGTAATGCTAACCTGTAGGCTACGGATCCACTCTTTCGGTGATAGCATACGGCCCTACAAACTTTGGGCTTAGCTTGCCCTTCTGGCCAAATCGGAAGACACCCTTCATAGGTGAAACTCGCAAGAACACTTGGTCGCCCACACGAACTCAAGGTCGCGTCGTCTCACATCCGCATAGGATTTCTGTCTATCTTGGGCTGCCTTCATGTTAGCTCTAATCTGCTGAACTTCAGCTTGTACTTGCTCAGATACTCCGGTCCTATTATGACCGCTTCACTTGACTCATCCCAACACAAGGGTGTACGGCAAGGTCTACCGTATAGAGCTTGGAAAGGCGACATCTTAATCGAGGCGTGATAGCTATTATTATACGAGAACTCGATAAGATGAAGCTTATCTAACCAACTCCCCTGAAAGTCTAAGGCACATGCCCGAAGCATGTCCTCCAGTGTCTGGATGGTCCTTTCTGTCTGACCGTCGGTCTGAGGATGGAAGGCGGTACTCAACTTCAATTCTGTACCCAACGCTTCCCTTGTAGCTCTCCAGTATCTCGAAAGAAATCTGGTGTCGCGGTCAGATACTATAGTCTTAGGGACTCCGTGGTGTCTGATAATCTCCTTGTCGAATAGCTCAGCTAGCTTTACTACCTTTCTGGTGTCCTTCATCGGTATGAATCTGGCAACCTTGGTAAGGCGATCGACTACAACCCAGATCATGTTGAGTCCTCCCCTGCAGGTGGGAGTCCTACAACAAAATCCATGGAGATATCATGAAATTTCCACTCCGGAACTGGCATCGATTGTACCATTCCGCCCGGTCTACGATGTTCAAATTTCACCTTTTGGCATGTTAAGCACTCAATACAAATTCTGTCACATCTGATTTCATTCCACCACCAGAAGTACCTCTTCATGTCTTTGTACATCTTGGAGGCTCCCGGATGGACTGACAATGTGGAACAGTGTGACTCTCGCAGGATGCGATCCCTTAGCTCAGCATTGCTTCGGGGGACGCATAGCCTGCCATTCAACCGAATCAAACCATCTTCATGTAGCTTGAAGTCATACTTCTTCTTCTCAAATACCATTCTCGATCTTGTGTCTGATTTCGGTTAGGTAAGGGTCGCTCAACTGAGCGTCTCGCACCTCGTCAACCAAGCTAGAAGAAGCGAGTAGCGAATGGAGCGAGTGTGCTCGACGGCTCAGGGTGTCGGCTACAATGTTTGCCTTCCCTTCCTTATACTGCAAGTTGATGTCATAATCTGAAAGAAATTCCATCCATCTTCTCTGTCTCAAATTCAATTCTTTCTGTGTGAACACATACTGTAAGATCTTATGATCAGAGTAGATGTTGATGCTTACCCCATAGAGATAGTGTCGCCACTTCAAGGCGAAGACAATGGCTCCTAACTCTAAGTCGTGAGTCGGGTAATTCTCCTCATGCTTTTTCAGCTGGCGGGAGGCATAAGCAACTACCTTGCCATGCTGCATGAGTACGCATCCCATTCCTTTGCCTGATGCATCACAGTATACCTCAAATCCCTCTGTGCCCTCTGGAAGAGTAAGGACGGGCGCTGAGGTCAATGAGTCCTTAAGGCTCTGAAATGATAACTCGCACTCGTCTGTCCATACAAACGGTGCATCTTTCTTCATCATGTAGTCATGGGCTTAGCGACTTTCGAGAAGTCCTTTACAAATCTCCGGTAGTAACCGGCTAGACCAAGAAAGCTCCTAATGTCGGTAACAGTCTTGGTCTAGGCCATGATCGTACAGCTTCTATCTTAGAAGGGTCAACTGAGATACCTGCGCTCGAGATGACATGACCAAGGAATGATACCTGATCAGCCAGAACTCGCATTTGGAGAACTTCGCATACAGCTGGTTCTCGCGCAGTGTCTCTAGCACTTTCCTCAAATGAATTTCATGTTCCTCTGCTGATTTGGAATATACAAGTATGTCGTCGATGAAGACAACCACTGAAGTGTCCAACTGCTCACTGAATAATCGATTCATGAGGTCCATGAATTTAGCTGGTGCATTTGACAAACCGAATGGCATCACTGTGAATTCGTAGTGGCCATATCTGGTACGGAATGCCGTTTTCTCAATGTCTTGTTCCTTGATGAAATTTGATGATATCCAGAAGGAGGTCAATCTTGGAGAAGATGATGCTCCTTTCAGCTGGTCGAATAGGTCGTCGATGCGTGGTAATGGGTATTTATTTTTACTGTGACCGCATTAACTCGCGGTAGTCAATGCAAAGTCGGAGACTACCGTCCTTCTTCTTCACGAAGAGAACGGTGCTCCCCAGGGTGATACGCTCGGGCGTATAAACCCTTTGTCGAGAAGGTCTCGTAGTTGCTCTTTCAATTCGGCCATTTCAGCAGGTGCCATACGGTACGGTGCCCTAGCAATGGGACCGGTACCTGGCAAAAGATCAATTTCAAATTCATGCTCTCGGTGGTGGCATGCCGGGTAGCCTCCTTAGGGAATACATCGGGAAATTCGGACAACGGGTACTCATCACTGAACTCTGGATCTCGCTCCAGGTCTTGTACATAACATAGTACACTCTTGGCCCTTTCTGAGCTCCCGGTACATAGCCATAGCAGATATGAGTGTGGTGTCGAAGGCTCTCTCGGTCTCTGGCGGTAAGATACGGTAACCCTAGAAGGACTCTTGAGCAGCAACGATGCTCGCGCAGAGGATTCTACCCTTGTTCCGCTCCAACCAATTCATTCCGATGATTAAGTCGAACCCAATCCATTGAATTCGATGATGAAGGAAATGGGAAACACTTCGTTTTTGATTTGGATTGTGGCTGATTGATAGTACTTGGTGCACTTTACTCGCTCCTTCGATGGGAGAGTAACCATGAAGTTCGGTAGCTCATCCGCATCTAGCTTCAACCTCTTCACGAAAGATGGTGATACGAAGGTGTGAGAGGCGCCGGAGTCGAATAATACATTGGCATCAATGCCATTCACTGGGAATGTTCCCGTTAAGATGGTGCCGCTTCTGCCGGCTTGTGCTTCGGGAGGATGCTCAGGTTACCTTCGGTACCGAGTCCACAACCTATTGGATTCACAATTGGATAAGTATTGATGGTGGACACAAGTGGAATTAAATCAACACTGCTCTTTATTGATAAACCAACCATCATACATGACGTGTCTCTAATACACGTTACTAAAACATTACATGATACTATGAATTTAATACTTTCTAAAGGTAAGGTTCAGGCGTCCTGGTTTCATGTGTGTGGCATTGATTATTGCCGGCGGTGCCGTATTCAACTTGATCTTGTTGACCCGTGATACAGCATCCTAGAGTTTCCACCCATGATTAGGACATCTCCTGATCGCAATACCAATTTCTCTGCGAGGTCCACACGCTTCTGCTCGCTATACAGGAATACGGCGTCATCACCAATGGACCAAGACACTACGGGCACTCCTTGTTCAAGAGATTCCGCTGTCTCGTCCTTGTCTTGGTGTAACCCAAGTCGTCCTTCTTTCTCGTAGAAGTTGACGATACAGAGATCCGCTTCAAGTGCGGGGATCGGTTCATGTTCACATTGTCGTGCAAGTTCTACTGCTTGTGTGATGAGTGTCTGAAACTCTGGGGGGATTGTCGGTGGCGTCGCTCCATCTTGTGTTCGTGTCTCCTGGTATGTCTTGGTATAAGGATTCCAGTCCTTTCCCAAGCACATCATCTTCAGCTTCATCTTCGCTCCACCGGGGAATTCGGGTGTGTAAAATCCACCTTGACCCGTTCCTAGCTCGTTGCATCGTCGAATGATTGAGATTTACGCTTCGGGTGTCAGGTATCCCCTTAATAAGATCATACCTGGTCGGATGACCTGACACTGTTGTTGGTGTAGTCGTGGTTGGTGATGTCGATCTCTTCTCGATTCAAGTTTACCGGTATCGGATAACAGATACTAAAGCTTCCTATGGTTGTAAATTTCATCTACGGTGAGTACTAGTTTCAACTACTTCATTTCATGCTTAATACACACTTCATTTAATTTACTCATGCATTCACTCATACAGTTACTCCAATACTTAGACATGCTACTTCAAGGATCAAAGGTTTAGATTATTACCTGGGCCGGACTTAGAACCGGACCCATCACGGTCTATGACATGAAGGACAGGCTGCCTCTGAGGTGCACCCCGCGGAGGTCCCCGGGATCCCTGTCCCTGTGGTGCCTGCTGGGTCGGTGCATCGCCAGATGCAACCTCCTTGCCTTCCCTCTGCCTGTAGCTTTGGTAATTCCCTTTTGGCTTTGCATTCTCTGGGCACTTATTGGCCGTGTGTCCTAGTTTCTGACAGTTGTAACACTTGATATCTCTCCCATAGCAATCTTTGCCGGGATGGTCCTGATTGCACTTTCTGCACACATAGGCGCGGCCATCTGAGAAGGTTTTGGTGACACCGGAGCTAGAACCTGAGGTTTAGAGGGTTAGCACATGTGTGCGTGGATATACTAGATACATTACTTGTACGATTACGATTTAGGGATAGAAGTTTACCCTTTGGGGGTGTGATCTCAGTGGCTTTGCTGCCACTGGTGCAGAATAACCAAGCTGAAGAAGCTCAACTGGTTTGCCCTGCTCAGCATGGGCACTGCTCTCACCTGGGAATTTCTTTTGGGATTGCTGGAAGAAATTCCCTTCTTCTTTTTCCAACTCTTCCCCTGGTTCTGCTCCTCAGTACTGGTGTTTTATTGTTGGCTTTGCGCTTCAGCGCGGTCTCTTCATCCCTTAGTTGGCAAGTGATTTCAACGCGAGAAGCCGCGTGATAACACTCCTGAAATCTCAGGTATTAGCCGGGATTCTCATTTAAGAAAAGATGAGGAAGGGTTCAAGGAATTCAAGGAATTGAAATGATACTAAGGGTTAACTGATATTTACCTGAAGGGAGGTAAATCTCGTGTAGCCCATACCGTACCGAAGGCGATGGCTCAGACCGCCATAGAAGCGATCGACCAACACCTGGCCGGTGTATCCTAGATCAGGGAGAAGACGGAGGATGGAGGTGAAGGTCTGTAGTACTCATCGACAGACATCTTCTCTGTCATTTTCAAGGCGTCCAGCTCTAGCCTCTTCTTGGTTTTCACATGCTCCGGGTAGTACTTGGATCGGAGGAGTGATGCAAAAGACTCCCAATCGAATGTGGGGTCATTGACGTGCTCGTGCTTGACTAGTTTCCACCAATCCATGGCTGCATCTTTCAGGTAGTAAGCAGCAACTCTGACTCGAACGCCAGCAGGAGCTTCGAGGGTTTCGAACGCCGTCTCCATCTCGGAGATGTAGGCTTCGAGCTTAGCCGGATCACTCTCGCCCCTAAAGCAGGGAGGGCGGAGTTCCGCTACAGCTTTTACCCAGTTCGCTTCTCTGGGTGGCGGGGGAGGGATTGGTCCCGCTTGGTTCTGTTGGTTCTGTTGGGTTTGTTGCACGGCTTGGATTACTTGTGGTAGCATCTGTGCTACCGTGGCGGCGACGATCTCAGCTATCGTCTGCGCGCCGAGTCCGTCATTGCCCCCTCCTCTAGGGCGACCTGGACCTCTTCCTGACATCTGAATATTTAACAGTTACGTTAGGCTCCGCAAGATATGACTCAAAGGTCTTGGATTAAAACAAGGTATCGTTCCTAAGAACGTCAAGGGTATCCGTTATTAATAACGGTAGTTCCTAGTTAGGTTTCTAAGTATTCGTCTTAAGACGGTTGAAATCCTAACTCGGTAATCCCCTATGCTCGGTAACTAAGGACATCAGAGCATTACTACGCTCTGATACCACTTTTTGTAACACCCCAACCGCTAATCCTATGCTTACCGTCCAATCATCCCATAATCCCGAGTTACTCGCAGCGGAAATACTACTTACTACGGCGGGTGATACAATGCCGCTAACCGCCCATACGGCTAGCAAGGCTATTCCTACTTACAGTGACGGTCTGATGAACATAGTATACCGAGCTACTAAAACATTACTTACTGATTACAAAGGATAGCAATATTACATTCCTGGATCACCGAGTATTTTAAGTGTATACTTACATCCCAATTCAACTTCCCCAAAAGAATGAGTTTCTACAAGCTACTCACCTATACCCCACTCCAATACTTCCATTATCCAAAAAGGTGTACCCCATGGTACACCGGCTATTCAAAAACTACAGCCATGTACTACTCAGTACACCAATCATAATTCATTGTTTACAATCCAAAAAGAAGATAAAGAAATAAAACTAAGTCTTCACATCTTCATCCTTCGCGAGTACCTGCGTGTAGTAAAAATGGTGCCCCGAGGGGCTCAGCAAACGCTGCGTATAAACTCCGCATATACCGCGTGCTAGCTAGGGCACGCCGACTATTTGACGTCCACTAAACATGCTGTTCATTAATTACATACATACATGCTTTACATACATCATACAATCATGCTCAATACATTACACCTTCCAAGGCAACAATACAATAACACGCATCTTACTTACCTTCACAAGGTTAGCCAAATTATGCATCCGGGTTAATCGGAATGCTTTTACTCATTACTTACTTATTCTTACTTACACTTACTTACTTACATTCACTTTACTTACTCATTCTTACTTACTTACTCATACTCAAGTTAAGTCGTCGGGACCTCCGGCCCTGGGGACTACGCCATCCCACCTCCAGGATTTACTTGACTCACCAATCCGGGATGCTACCCACTTAAGGGATTTGGGCCGCGGACCAGTTTAAGAGTCAGGAATTGGAGCCAACCTCTCGTGACTCCGCATCCTCACGCGTGGCCGAAACTATATCGGACTTCTACTCATTCCAATTTAATTACCAATTTAAGTTAGAATGGTTAGCTTGTTAGGAATAAGTTAGAAGTCCAAACACACTAATAAACGGTCACAGTACAGTACATCATACATACACACATTCATTATCATCCATACATTTCATGAATTATACAAACTAAGATTTAAGAAAATATTCACAACATACAACACTACATATTCACAAGTATGCATATTAACTCCGATTCGTGCATTTATCTTCTTTGGTGATCAATTAGCACACAACACACAAATCAGAGTAACCACGATAGCATACGGGGCATGAGGAATCCATACCGTTCACTGTTGTACGTGTTTCCGAACGTCTTCCGGTGTCACAAATCAAATCCTATGATATACATACAATTGAATGATTAATCTAACTATCATCAACTTAACTCCCACTTACTATGTCCTTATACTTCTCACACTTACACTTTACTTACTTATTTTTCATTACCTTAAGTTTTACTTCCTTACTTAATGTTGGCATACTACATACTGTACTATATGATACATATATATATATATATATGTGGGTATACATATATATATATATATATAATTATTATTATTTAATTTAAATAATTTTTTTTTACTGGACCGGACTTGCGACCGACCTTGCAAGTCCGGTCCATTCCAGTAGCTATCAGTACGAGAAATTTTCTGGCTCGACCGAACTTGCAAGTCCGGTCGCAAGTTCGGTCCATTCCAGAAGGTTTCATCGGGGAATTTTTTTCTGGCTCGACCGAACTTGCAAGTCCGGTCGAAGTCCGGTCGATTCCAGTAGGTTACAGACGGGAGAATTTTTCTGGTCCGACCGAACTTGCATGTCCGGTCGCAAGTTCGGTCCATTCCAGAAGCATTCCCGTCTTTGTAAATCTGGGCTCGACCGAACTTGCAAGTCCGGTCGCAAGTTCGGTCCGGCCCAGTATTTGCATTTTTATTTCTGTTTTCAGTCCCTCTTTTACCCATTACTTCCCCATTGTTCCTACACTTAATCCCACATGTTTTAACACTTATTAAACCTCCTAATACACCTTAATTCATTCATTAACTCTCTATATTTCCTATACTAATTCACTCACATAATTTTCCAAGTTTCATACAACACTACACTAGTTTCTTCCCTAGTTGCATTTTGCTACAGATTTCTCTTCTAACTCTCCCCAACTATAACTCCCTCTTCTAATGTCATTTCTAACACTCCTAATGCATTACACACCTCTCATAACTTACCCACCAAACTAACTCAATTAAAATCTGTTACAACCTAAGTTTTTCACCTAGTTTCAACACACTAAGTGTTCTATTCCTAGGTAAATTTTGACATAACCTCCCCTAAAATCTTACATTCTCACCACATTGTTTCACTCATGTAAATGATCATTCCACCTGTTTAAAGCCAATACAAATATGCTCAATCTCTCATACACAAATACCACTCTAACAACATTAGAAATTCCTGCACATTACATTCAATTCCCATTTAGGTTTCAATAGTTTTTAAATGTTTCTAAAGGTTCAAAATACTTATGTTCTCCTACACATATACTATTACTACACTACTAATTACAATACTCATTTTAGCTTCCTAAAAATCTGTTACATACATGTATATACAAGGCTACATAAAAGAATGTAATTTACCTTGTTTTCTTCTTCTTCTTGCTTCTTCTTCTTCCTTCTCTCTCTCTCTCTCTCTACCGGCTATAGTTCTCTCCACAAATCTAACATTACAACCCATTCATAAATATACCATTCAATACTAAAACTAACCCTAAACATTACTTAAGCTTTAATGTAGGTTTTTAGGGTTTAGAAATTAATTACCTTCCAAGGGTATAAGAAATGCTTGGGATAGCTCAAGAACAACTTCTCCACCTTCCAAGAGTGCCAAAATCGGCTGGGTACAAGAGGGGCAAACAAGAGTTTAACTAGATTTTCGTTTTGCCCTTAAAGCTAGAAAAAGATGGAGTTTTCAAGAAGATTTTTACCTCACAAGAACAAGGAGAATGAGGTGGTGCTAATGGTAGTCTTGAAGCTCCAAATGGGGTATACCCATGAAAACGAAAATGCTCTTTTCGATTTTGGAAAGATAGGAGTGTAGCTCTTGATGAGAGGATTCCAATGGTGTAGTTTTTATAATTTTTGGAAGAGCTTAAAGGAGGTTACAAGAGGAGAGAATAGAGGTTTGTGTTGTTTGCTTCAAGCTTCCATGGCATCGGTTTGCAGAGAAGAAAGAAAGAATTAGAGAGTGAGGGGTGAGGGTGCTGTTACGTGAGGAAGAAATGAGAATAGGAGAGAGAGAGTGAGAGTGGGGTAGTAGGTTACTTTTTGATTTGTAAATGTTTTGTCTTTTGTGAGTAAAAGAGAATAAAGAGGGTGTGAGGGGGTATGAAATCGGACACACCCAGCCCCATGTGGGTTTTGAAATTCTTTTACATTATTGGACACATAAGTTTGTGTTATTTATATTTCTACCCCACAACTTCCCGTTTTTGACAGTTTTTACTAATTTCTCGTTTTCTTGATTTTATTGGTTCTAAAGCTTCACTAATATTTATTAATGATATTTAGTTGACCAAAATTGTTACGAGTCTATTTGACCCGCTTAAAGACACGTTTTCCGGTTACCTCGAAAAACGCGCTTTAAGGTTCGTTAGTGATTTTAATCCGTTTTAAGGATCCGTTTTCTTCGGGATTTGTTCCCTCATGATTATTTATACTTAATTAAGCTTCTAAATTATCATTAGCCTAATTAATCACTATTTTTAATTACGGGGTATTTCAATCTACCCCCCTTAAGAAACTTTGCCCTCAAAGTTGCTCAAGGTTAATGGTTTAATTAATTCTACTCATTAGGCAAACCAATTGCCATAATGTCTTACTACCACCTATGAGGTGTTTACTCCATTCCACATTGCAAACATACACACTTCAAGCATATACAATTCAACATTTTCAATTCATACCATTCAATACACCATACACCATTACAATCCACAATACACATTACACAAACATCATCCATCAACTCGTACAAATACATTCACACACTACACATTACACATACATACACATACCAAATTCACTTACACTACATGTGCCATACAAACCTATTACAATACCTACACACTAAGCAATGCTTACCCCGAAGCAATGCAAAAGCAAAAGGGCTCTACCCCCCTTAAAAGGGGTACGACCCGTACCCGTATTGCTAAATACTAGACTATCTAGTCTATGAATAACTGTGGGTACTTAGCCTTCATGGCATCTTCCAACTCCCATGTCGCTTCTTCGACATCATGGTTTGACCATAGGACCTTCACCATTCATATAGACTTATGGCGAGTGTCTCTGGTCTTCCTATCAAGGATTCTCACTGGGGTTTCAACATATCTCAGTCGGCTCGATGGATAATCTCTCGGGCTCTAAGACATGAGAAGGATCAGCAATGTACTTCTTGAGTTGTGACACATGAAATACATCATGGACACGCCCCAAGTCCTCAGGTAATGCTAACCTGTAGGCTACGGATCCAACTCTTTCGGTGATAGTACGGCCCTACAAACTTTGGGCTTAGCTTGCCCTTCTGGCCAAATCGGAAGACACCCTTCATAGGTGAAACTCGCAAGAACACTTGGTCGCCCACAGCGAACTCAAGGTCGCGTCGTCTCACATCCGCATAGGATTTCTGTCTATCTTGGGCTGCCTTCATGTTAGCTCTAATCTGCTGAACTTCAGCTTACTTGCTCAAGATACTCCGGTCCTATTATGACCGCTTCACTTGACTCATCCCAACACAAGGGTGTACGGCAAGGTCTACCGTATAGAGCTTGGAAAGGCGACATCTTAATCGAGGCGTGAGCTATTATTATACGAGAACTCGATAAGATGAAGCTTATCTAACCAACTCCCCTGAAAGTCTAAGGCACATGCCCGAAGCATGTCCTCCAGTGTCTGGATGGTCCTTTCTGTCTGACCGTCGGTCTGAGGATGGAAGGCGGTACTCAACTTCAATTCTGTACCCAACGCTTCCCTTGTAGCTCTCCAGTATCTCGAAAGAAATCTGGTGTCGCGGTCAGATACTATAGTCTTAGGGACTCCGTGGTGTCTGATAATCTCCTTGTCGAAAGCTCAGCTAGCTTTACTACCTTCCAGGTGTCCTTCATCGGTATGAATCTGGCAACCTTGGTAAGGCGATCGACTACAACCCAGATCATGTTGAGTCCTCCCCTGGCAGGTGGGAGTCCTACAACAAAATCCATGGAGATATCATGAAATTTCCACTCCGGAACTGGCATCGATTGTACCATTCCGCCCGGTCTACGATGTTCAAATTTCACCTTTTGGCATGTTAAGCATCTCAATACAAATTCTGTCACATCTGATTTCATTCCAGACCACCAGAAGTACCTCTTCATGTCTTTGTACATCTTGGAGGCTCCCGGATGGACTGACAATGTGGAACAGTGTGACTCTCGCAGGATGCGATCCCTTAGCTCAGCATTGCTTCGGGGGACGCATAGCCTGCCATTCAACCGAATCAAACCATCTTCATGTAGCTTGAAGTCATACTTCTTCTTCTCAAATGTACCATTCTCGATCTTGTGTCTGATTTCGGTTAGGTAAGGGTCGCTCAACTGAGCGTCTCGCACCTCGTCAACCAAGCTAGAAGAAGCGAGTAGCGAATGGAGCGAGTGTGCTCGACGGCTCAGGGCGTCGGCTACAATGTTTGCCTTCCCTTCCTTATACTGCAAGTTGATGTCATAATCTGAAAGAAATTCCATCCATCTTCTCTGTCTCAATTCAATTCTTTCTGTGTGAATACATACTGTAAGCTCTTATGGTCGGAGTAGATGGTGATGCTTACCCCATAGAGATAGTGTCGCCATCTTCAAGGCGAAGACAATGGCTCCTAACTCTAAGTCGTGAGTCGGGTAATTCTCCTCATGCTTTTTCAGCTGGCGGGAGGCATAAGCAACTACCTTGCCATGCTGCATGAGTACGCATCCCATTCCTTTGCCTGATGCATCACAGTATACCTCAAATCCCTCTGTGCCCTCTGGAAGAGTAAGGACGGGCGCTGAGGTCAATGAGTCCTTAAGGCTCTGAAATGATAACTCGCAGTCGTCTGTCCATACAAACGGTGCATCTTTCTTCATCAGTGTAGTCATGGGCTTAGCGACTTTCGAGAAGTCCTTTACAAATCTCCGGTAGTAACCGGCTAGACCAAGAAAGCTCCTAATGTCGGTAACAGTCTTGGGTCTAGGCCATGATCGTACAGCTTCTATCTTAGAAGGGTTCACTGAGATACATGCGCTCGAGATGACATGACCAAGGAATGATACCTGATCTAGCCAGAACTCGCATTTGGAGAACTTCGCATACAGCTGGTTCTCGCGCAGTGTCTCTAGCACTTTCCTCAATGATTTCATGTTCCTCTGCTGATTTGGAATATACAAGTATGTCGTCGATGAAGACAACCACTGAAGTGTCCAACTGCTCACTGAATAATCGATTCATGAGGTCCATGAATTTAGCTGGTGCATTTGACAAACCGAATGGCATCACTGTGAATTCGTAGTGGCCATATCTGGTACGGAATGCCGTTTTCTAATGTCTGTTCCTTGATTGCAATTTGATGATACCCAGAACGGAGGTCAATCTTGGAGAAGACTGATGCTCCTTTCAGCTGGTCGAATAGGTCCGTCGATGCGTGGTAATGGTATTTATTTTTGCTGTGACCGCATTCAACTCGCGGTAGTCAATGCAAAGTCGGAGACTACCGTCCTTCTTCTTCACGAAGAGAACCGTGCTCCCCAGGGTGATACGCTCGGGCGATAAACCCTTTGTCGCGAAGGTCTCGTAGTTGCTCTTTCAATTCGGCCATTTCAGCAGTGATACGGTACGGTGCCCTAGCAATGGGACCGGTACCTGGCAAAGATCAATTTCAAATTCCACTGCTCTCGGTGGTGGCATGCCGGGTAGCTCCTTAGGGAATACATCGGGAAATTCGGATACAACGGGTACTTCATCACTGAACTCTGCTCTCGCTCCAGGTCTTGTACATAACATAGATACACTCTTGGCCCTTTCTGAGCTCCCGGTACATAGCCATAGCAGATATGAGTGGTCGAAGGCTCTCTCGGTCTCTGGCGGTAAGATACGGTAACCCTAGAAGGACTCTTGAGCAGCAAACGATGCTCGGCGCAGAGGATTCTACCCTTGTTCCCTCCAACAATTCATTCCGATGATTAAGTCGAACCCAATCCATTGAATTCGATGAAGGAATGGGAAACACTTCGTTTTTGATTGGATTGTCTGATTGATAGTACTTGGTGCACTTTACTCGCTCCTTCGATGGGAGAGTAACCATGAAGTTCGGTAGCTCATCCGAATCTAGCTTCAACCTCTTCAGAAAGATGGTGATACGAAGGTGTGAGAGGCGCCGGAGTCGAATAATACATTGGCATCAATGCAATGCCATTCACTGGGAATGTTCCCGTTAAGATGGTGCCGCTTCTGCCGGCTTGTGCTTCGGTGAGGATGCTCAGGTTACCTCGGTACCGAGTCCACAACCTATTGGATCACAATTGGATAAGTATTGATGGTGGACACAAGTGGAATTAAATCAACACTGCTCTTTATTGATACAACCACTCATACATGACGGTCTCTAATACACGTTACTAAAACATTACATGATACTATGAATTTAATACTTTCTAAAGGTAAGGTTCAGGCGTCCTGGTTTTCATGTGTGTGGCATTGATTATTGCCGGCGGTGCCGTATTCAACTTGATCTTGTTGACCCGTGATACAGCATCCTAGAGTTTCCACCCATGATTAGGACATCTCCTGATCGCAATACCAATTTCTCTGCGAGGTCCACACGCTTCGTGCTCGATATACAGGAAACGGCGTCATCACCAATGGACCAAGCCTACGGGCACTCCTTGTTCAAGAGATTCCCTGTCTCGTCCTTGTCTTGGTGTAACCCAAGTCGTCTTCTTTCTCGTAGAAGTTTGCGATACAGATCCGCTTCAAGTGCGGGGATCGGTTCATGTTCACATTGTCGTGCAAGTTCTACTGCTTGTGTGATGACTGTCTGAAACTCTGGGGGGATTGTCGGTGGCGTCGCTCCATCTTGTGTTCGTGTCTCTGGTATGTCTTGGTATAGAGGATTCCAGTCCTTTCCCAAGCACATCATCTTCAGCTTCATCTTCGCTCCACCGGGAATTCGGGTGTGTAAAATCCACCTTGACCGTTCCTAGCTCGTTGCATCGTCGAATGATTGAGATTTACGCTTCGGGTGTCAGGTATCCCCTTAATAAGATCATACCTGGTCGTGACCTGACACTGTTTGTTGGTGTAGTCGTGGTTGTGATGTCGATCTCTTTCGATTCAAGTTTACCGGTATCGGATAACAGATACTAAAGCTTCCTATGGTTGTAAATTTCATCTACGTGAGTACTAGTTTCAACTACTTCATTTCATGCTTAATACACACTTCATTTTATTTACTATGCATTCACTCATACAGTTACTCCAATACTTAGACATGCTACTTCAAGGATCAAAGGTTTAGATTATTACCTGGGCCGGACTTAGAACCGGACCCATCACGGTCTATGACATGAAGGACAGGCTGCCTCTGAGGTGCACCCGCGGAGGTCCCCGGGATCCCTGTCCCTGTGGTGCCTGCTGGGTCGTGCATCGCCAGATGCAACCTCCTTGCCTTCCTCTGCCTGTAGCTTTGGTAATTCCCTTTTGGCTTTGCATTCTCTGGGCACTTATTGGCCGTGTGTCCTAGTTTCTGACAGTTGTAACACTTGATATCTCTCCCATAGCAATCTTTGCGGGATGGTCCTGATTGCACTTTCTGCACACATAGGCGCGGCCATCTGAGAAGGTTTGTGTGACACCGAGCTAGAACCTGAGGTTTAAGGGTTAGCACATGTGTGCGTGGATATACTAGATACATTACTTGTACGATTACGATTTAGGGATAGAAGTTACCCTTTGGTGGTGTGATCTCAGTGGCTTTGCTGCCACTGGTGCAGAATAACCAAGCTGAAGAAGCTCAACTGGTTTGCCCTGCTCAGCATGGGCACTGCTCTCCCTGGGAATTTCTTTTGGGATTGCTGGAAGAAATTCCCCTTCTTCTTTTTCCAACTCTTCCCCTGGTTCTGCTCCTCAGTACTGGTGTTTTTATTGTTGGCTTTGCGCTTCAGCGCGGTCTCTCATCCTTAGTTGGCAAGTGATTTCAACGCGAGAAGCCGCGTGATACACTCCTGAAATCTCAGGTATTAGCCGGGATTCTCATTTAAGAAAATGAGAAGGGTTCAAGGAATTCAAGGAATTGAAATGATACTAAGGGTTAACTGATATTTACCTGAAGGGAGGTAAATCTCGTGTAGCCCATACCGTACCGAAGGCGATGGCTCAGACCGCCATAGAAGCGATCGACCAACACCTGGCCGGTGTATCCTAGATCAGGGAGAAACGGAGGATGGAGGTGAAGGTTCTATAGTACTCATCGACAGACATCTTCTCTGTCATTTTCAAGGCGTCCAGCTCTAGCCTCTTCTTGGTTTTCACATGCTCCGGGTAGTACTTGGATCGGAGGAGTGATGCAAAGACTCCCAATCGAATGTGGGGTCATTGACGTGCTCGTGCTTGACTAGCTTCCACCAATCCATGGCTGCTCTTTCAGGTAGTAAGCAGCAACTCTGACTCGAACTCCAGCAGGAGCTTCGAGGGTTTCGAACGCCGTCTCCATCTCGGAGATGTAGGCTTCGAGCTTAGCCGGATCACTCTCGCCCCTAAAGCAGGAGGGCGGAGTTCCGCTACAAGCTTTTAACCCATTTCGCTTCTCTGGTGGCGGGGGAGGGATTGTCCCGCTTGGTTCGTTGGTTCTGTTGGGTTTGTTGCACAACTTGGATTACTTGTGGTAGGCATCTGTGCTACCGTGGCGGCGACGATCTCAGCTATCGTCTGCGCGCCGGGTCCGTCATTGCCCCCTCCTCTAGGGCGACCTGGACCTCTTCCTGACATCTGAATATTTAACAGTTACGTTAGGCTCCGCAAGATAGACTCAAAGGTCTGGATTAAAACAAGGTATCGTTCCTAAGAACGTCAAGGGTATCCGTTATTAAGACGGTAGTTCCTAGTTAGGTTTCTAAGTATTCGTCTTAAGACGGTTGAAATCCTAACTCGGTTCCCCTATGCTCGGTAACTAAGGACTCATAGCAGTTACTACGCTCTGATACCACTTTTTGTAACACCCCAACCGCTAATCCTATGCTTACCGTCCAATCATCCCATAATCCCGAGTTACTCGCAGCGGAAATACTACTTACTACGGCGGGTGATACAATGCCGCTAACCGCCCATACGGCTACAAGGCTATTCCTACTTACACGGTCTGATGAACATAGTATACCGAGCTACTAAAACATTACTTACTGATTACAAAGGATAGCAATATTACATTCCTGGATCACCGAGTATTTTAAGTGTATACTTACATCCCAATTCAACTTCCCCAAAAGAATGAGTTTCTACAAGCAACTCACCTATACCCCACTCCAATACTTCCATTATCCAAAAAGGTGTACCCCATGGTACACCGGCTATTCAAAAACTACAGTCATGTACTACTCAGTACACCAATCATAATTCATTGTTACAATCCAAAAAGAAGATAAAGAAATAAAACTAAGTCTTCACATCTTCATCCTTCGCGAGTACCTGCGTGTAGTAAAAATGGTGCCCCGAGGGGCTCAGCAAACGCTGCGTATAAACTCCGCATATACCGCGTGCTAGCTAGGGCACGCCGACTATTTGACGTCCACTAACATGTTGTTCATTAATTACATACATACATGCTTACATACATCATACAATCATGCTCAATACATTACACCTTCCAAGGCAACAATACAATAACACGCATCTTACTTTATTCATCCGGGTTAATCGGAATGCTTTTACTCATTACTTACTTATTCTTACTTACACTTACTTACTTACATTCACTTTACTTACTCATTCTTACTTACTTACTCATACTCAAGTTAAGTCGTCGGGACCTCCGGCCCTGGGGACTACGCCATCCCACCTCCAGGATTTACTTGACTCACCAATCCGGGATGCTACCCACTTAAGGGATTTGGGCCGCGGACCAGTTTAAGAGTCAGGAATTGGAGCCAACCTCTCGTGACTCCGCATCCTCAGCGTGGCCGAAACTATATCGGACTTCTACTCATTCCAATTTAATTACCAATTTAAGTTAGAATGGTTAGCTTGTTAGGAATAAGTTAGAAGTCCAAACACACTAATAAACGGTCACAGTACAGTACATCATACATACACACATTCATTATCATCCATACATTTCATGAATTATACAAACTAAGATTTAAGAAAATATTCACAACATACAACACTACATATTCACAAGTATGCATATTAACTCCGATTCGTGCATTTATCTTCTTTGGTGATCAATTAGCACACAACACACAAATCAGAGTAACCACGATAGCATACGGGGCATGAGGAATCCATACCGTTCACCGTTGTACGTGTTTCCGAACGTCTTCCAGTGTCACAAATCAAATCCTATGATGTACATACAATTGAATGATTAATCTAACTATCATCAACTAACTCCCACTTACTATGTCCTTATACTTCTCACACTTACACTTTACTTACATATTTTTCATTACCTTAAGTTTTACTTCCTTACTTAATGTTGGCATACTTACATACATGTACATATATATATAATATATATACATATAATATTATTAATTTAATAATTTTTTTTTTACTGGACCGGACTTGCGACCGACCTTGCAAGTCCGGTCCATTCCAGTAGCTATCAGTACGAGAAATTTTCTGGCTCGACCGAACTTGCAAGTCCGGTCGCAAGTTCGGTCCATTCCAGAAGGTTTCATCGGGGAATTTTTTTCTGGCTCGATCGAACTTGCAAGTCCGGTCGCAAGTCCGGTCGATTCCAGTAGGTTACACACGGGAGAATTTTTCTGGTCCGACCGAACTTGCATGTCCGGTCGCAAGTTCGGTCCATTCCAGAAGCATTCCCGTCTTTGTAAATCTGGGCTCGACCGAACTTGCAAGTCCGGTCGCAAGTTCGGTCCGGCCCAGTATTTGCATTTTTATTTCTGTTTTCAGTCCTCTCTTTTACCCATTACTTCCCCATTGTTCCTACACTTAATCCCACATGTTTTAACACTTATTAAACCTCCTAATACACCTTAATTCATTCATTAACTCTCTATATTTTCCTATACTAATTCACTCACATAATTTTCCAAGTTTCATACAACACTTACACTAGTTTCTTCCCTAGATGCATTTTGCTACAGATTTCTCTTCTAACTCTCCCCAACTATAACTCCCTCTTCTAATGTCATTTCTAACACTCCTAATGCGTTACACACCTCTCATAACTTACCCACCAAACTAACTCAATTAAAATCTGTTACAACCTAAGTTTTTCACCTAGTTTCCAACACACTAAGTGTTCTATTCCTAGGTAAATTTTGACATAACCTCCCCTAAAATCTTACATTCTCACCACATTGTTTCACTCATGTAAATGATCCATTCCACCTGTTTAAAGCCAATACAAATATGCTCAATCTCTCATACACAAATACCACTCTAACAGCATTAGAAATTCCTGCACATTACATTCAATTCCCATTTAGGTTTCAATAGTTTTTAAATGTCTTCTAAAGGTTCAAAATACTTATGTTCTCCTACACATTATACTATTACTACACTACTAATTACAATACTCATTTTAGCTTCCTAAAAATCTGTTACATACATGTATATACAAGGCTACATAAAAGAATGTAATTTACCTTGTTTCTCTTCTTCTTCTTGCTTCTTCTTCTTCCTTCTCTCTCTCTCTCTACCGGTTATAGTTCTCTCCACAAATCTAACATTACAACCCATTCATAAATATACCATTCAATACTAAAACTAACCCTAAACATTACTTAAGCTTTAATGTAGGTTTTTAGGGTTTAGAAATTATATTACCTTCCAAGGGTATAAGAAATGCTTGGGATAGCTCAAGAACCAACTTCTCCACCTTCCAAGAGTGCCAAAATCGGCTGGGTACAAGAGGGGCAAACAAGAGTTTAACTAGATTTTCGTTTTGCCCTTAAAGCTAGAAAAAAGATGGAGTTTTCAAGAAGATTTTTACCTCACAAGAACAAGGAGAATGAGGTGGTGCTAATGGTAGTCTTGAAGCTCCAAATGGGGTATACCCATGAAAACGAAAATGCTCCTTTTCGATTTTTGGAAAGATAGGAGTGTAGCTCTTGATGAGAGGATTCCAATGGTGTAGCTTTTATAATTTTTGGAAGAGCTTAAAGGAGGTTACAAGAGGAGAGAAGAGAGGTTTTGTGTTGTTTGCTTCAAGCTTCCATGGCATCGGTTTGCAGAGGAAGAAAGAAAGAATTAAAGAGTGAGGGGGTGAGGGTTGCTGTTACGTGAGGAAGAAATGAGAATAGGAGAGAGAGAGTGAGAGTGGGGTAGTATAGGTTTACTTTTTGATTTGTAAATGTTTTTGTCTTTTGTGAGTAAAAAGAGAAATAAAGAGAGGGTGTGAGGGGGTATGAAATCGGACACACCCAGCCCCATGTGGGTTTTGAAATTCTTTTTACATTATTGGACACATAAGTTTGTGTTATTTATATTTCTACCCCACAACTTCCCGTTTTTGACAGTTTTTACTAATTTCTCGTTTTCTTGATTTTATTGGTTCTAAAGCTTCACTAATATTTATTAATGATCATTTAGTTGACCAAAATTGTTACGAGTCTATTTGACCCGCTTAAAGACACGTTTTCTCGGTTACCTCGAAAAACGCGCTTTAAGGTTCGTTAGTGATTTTAATCCGTTTTAAGGATCCGTTTTCTTCGGGATTTGTTCCCTCATGATTATTTATGCTTAATTAAGCTTCTAAATTACTCATTAGCCTAATTAATCACTATTTTTAATTACGGGGTATTTCAATCTACCCCCCTTAAGAAACTTTGCCCTCAAAGTTGCTCAAGGTTAATGGTTTAATTAATTCTACTCATTAGGCAAACCAATTGCCATAATGCATCTTACTACCACCTATGAGGTGTTTACTCCATTCCACATTGCAAACATACACACTTCAAGCATTATACACAGTTCAACATTTTCAATTCATACCATTCCACAATACACCATACACCATTACAATCCATAATACACATTACACAAACATCATCCATCACACGTCGTACAAATACATTCACACACTACACATTACACATACATACACATACCAAATTCACTTACACTACATGTGCCATACAAACCTATTAACATACCTACACACTAAGCAATGCTTACCCCGAAGCAATGCAAAAGCAAAAGGGCTCTACCCCCCTTAAAAGGGGTACGACCCGTACCCGTATTGCTAAATACTAGACTATCTAGTCTATGAATAACTGTGGGTACTTAGCCTTCATGGCATCTTCCAACTCCCATGTCGCTTCTTCGACATCATGGTTTGACCATAGGACCTTCACCATTCGTATAGACTTATGGCGAGTGTCTCTGGTCTTCCTATCAAGGATTCTCACTGGGGTTTCAACATATCGCATAGTCGGCTCGATGGATAATCTCTCGGGCTCTAACACATGAGAAGGATCAGCAATGTACTTCTTGAGTTGTGACACATGAAATACATCATGGACACGCCCCAAGTCCTCAGGTAATGCTAACCTGTAGGCTACGGATCCCACTCTTTCGGTGATAGCATACGGCCCTACAAACTTTGGGCTTAGCTTGCCCTTCTGGCCAAATCGGAAGACACCCTTCATAGGTGAAACTCGCAAGAACACTTGGTCGCCCACAGCGAACTCAAGGTCGCGTCGTCTCACATCCGCATAGGATTTCTGTCTATCTTGGGCTGCCTTCATGTTAGCTCTAATCTGCTGAACTTCAGCTTGTACTTGCTCCAGATACTCCGGTCCTATTATGACCGCTTCACTTGACTCATCCCAACACAAGGGTGTACGGCAAGGTCTACCGTATAGAGCTTGGAAAGGCGACATCTTAATCGAGGCGTGATAGCTATTATTATACGAGAACTCGATAAGATGAAGCTTATCTAACCAACTCCCCTGAAAGTCTAAGGCACATGCCCGAAGCATGTCCTCCAGTGTCTGGATGGTCCTTTCTGTCTGACCGTCGGTCTGAGGATGGAAGGCGGTACTCAACTTCAGTTCTGTACCCAACGCTTCCCGTGTAGCTCTCCAGTATCTCGAAAGAAATCTGGTGTCGCGGTCAGATACTATAGTCTTAGGGACTCCGTGGTGTCTGATAATCTCCTTGTCGAACAGCTCAGCTAGCTTTACTACCTTCCAGGTGTCCTTCATCGGTATGAATCTGGCAACCTTGGTAAGGCGGTCGACTACAACCCAGATCATGTTGAGTCCTCCCCTAGCAGGTGGGAGTCCTACAACAAAATCCATGGAGATATCATGAAATTTCCACTCCGGAACTGGCATCGACTGTACCATTCCGCCCGGTCTACGATGTTCAAATTTCACCTTTTGGCATGTTAAGCACCTCAATACAAATTCTGTCACATCTGATTTCATTCCCGACCACCAGAAGTACCTCTTCATGTCTTTGTACATCTTGGAGGCTCCCGGATGGACTGACAATGTGGAACAGTGTGACTCTCGCAGGATGCGATCCCTTAGCTCAGCATTGCTTCGGGGGACGCATAGCCTGCCATTCAACCGAATCAAACCATCTTCATGTAGCTTGAAGTCATACTTCTTCTTCTCAAACGTACCATTCTCGATCTTGTGTCTGATTTCGGTTAGGTAAGGGTCGCTCAACTGAGCGTCTCGCACCTCGTCAACCAAGCTAGAAGAAGCGAGTAGCGAATGGAGCGAGTGTGCTCGACGGCTCAGGGCGTCGGCTACAATGTTTGCCTTCCCTTCCTTATACTGCAAGTTGATGTCATAATCTGAAAGAAATTCCATCCATCTTCTCTGTCTCAAATTCAATTCTTTCTGTGTGAACACATACTGTAAGATCTTATGATCAGAGTAGATGTTGATGCTTACCCCATAGAGATAGTGTCGCCACATCTTCAAGGCGAAGACAATGGCTCCTAACTCTAAGTCGTGAGTCGGGTAATTCTCCTCATGCTTTTTCAGCTGGCGGGAGGCATAAGCAACTACCTTGCCATACTGCATGAGTACGCATCCCATTCCTTTGCCTGATGCATCACAGTATACCTCAAATCCCTCTGTGCCCTCTGGAAGAGTAAGGACGGGCGCTGAGGTCAATGAGTCCTTAAGGCTCTGAAATGATAACTCATAGTCGTCTGTCCATACAAACGGTGCATCTTTCTTCATCAATGTAGTCATGGGCTTAGCGACTTTCGAGAAGTCCTTTACAAATCTCCGGTAGTAACCGGCTAGACCAAGAAAGCTCCAAATGTCGGTAACAGTCTTAGGTCTAGGCCATGATCGTACAGCTTCTATCTTAGAAGGGTCAACTGAGATACCTGCGCTCGAGATGACATGACCAAGGAAAGATACCTGATCTAGCCAGAACTCGCATTTGGAGAATTTCGCATACAGCTGGTTCTCGCGCAGTGTCTCTAGCACTTTCCTCAAATGAATTTCATGTTCCTCTGCTGATTTGGAATATACAAGTATGTCATCGATGAAGACAACCACTGAAGTGTCCAACTGCTCACTGAATAATCGATTCATGAGGTCCATGAATTTAGCTGGTGCATTTGACAAACCGAATGGCATCACTGTGAATTCGTAGTGGCCATATCTGGTACAGAATGTCGTTTTCTCAATGTATTGTTCCTTGATTGCAATTTGATGATATCCAGAACGGAGGTCAATCTTGGAGAAGACTGATGCTCCTTTCAGCTGGTCGAATAGGTCGTCGATGCGTGGTAATGGGTATTTATTTTTTACTGTGACCGCATTCAACTCACGGTAGTCAATGCAAAGTCGGAGACTACCGTCCTTCTTCTTCACGAAGAGAACCGGTGCTCCCCAGGGTGATACGCTCGGGCGTATAAACCCTTTGTCGAGAAGGTCTCGTAGTTGCTCTTTCAATTCGGCCATTTCAGCAGGTGCCATACGGTACGGTGCCCTAGCAATGGGACCGGTACCTGGCAAAAGATCAATTTCAAATTCCACTGCTCTCGGTGGTGGCATGCCGGGTAGCTCCTTAGGGAATACATCGGGAAATTCGGATACAACGGGTACTTCATCACTGAACTCTGGATCTCGCTCCAGGTCTTGTACATAACATAGATACACTTCTTGGCCCTTTCTGAGCTCCCGGTACATAGCCATAGCAGATATGAGTGTGGTCGAAGGCTCTCTCGGTCTCTGGCGGTAAGATACGGTAACCCTAGAAGGACTCTTGAGCAGCAAACGATGCTCGGCGCAGAGGATTCTACCCTTGTTCCGCTCCAACCAATTCATTCTGATGATTAAGTCGAACCCCAATCCATTGAATTCGATGAAGGAAATGGGAAACGCTTCGTTTTTGATTTGGATTGTGGCTGATTGATAGTACTTGGTGCACTTTACTCGCTCCTTCGATGGGAGAGTAACCATGAAGTTCGGTAGCTCATCCGCATCTAGCTTCAACCTCTTCACGAAAGATGGTGATACGAAGGTGTGAGAGGCGCCGGAGTCGAATAATACATTGGCATCAATGTCATTCACAGGGAATGTTCCCGTTAAGATGGTGCCGCTTCTGCCGGCTTGTGCTTCGGTGAGGATGCTCAGGTTACCTTCGGTACCGAGTCCACAACCTATTGGATTCACAATTGGATAAGTATTGATGGTGGACACAAGTGGAATTAAATCAACACTGCTCTTTATTGATAAACCAACCATCATACATGACGTGTCTCTAATACACGTTACTAAAACATTACATGATACTATGAATTTAATACTTTCTAAAGGTAAGGTTTAGGTGTCCTGGTTTCATGTGTGTGGCATTGATTATTGCCGGCGGTGCCGTATTCAACTTGATCTTGTTGATCCCGTGATACAGCATCCTAGAGTTTCCACCCATGATTAGGACATCTCCTGATCGCAATACCAATTTCTCTGCGAGGTCCACACGCTTCTGCTCGCTATACAGGAATACGGCGTCATCACCAATGGACCAAGACACTACGGGCACTCCTTGTTCAAGAGATTCCGCTGTCTCGTCCTTGTCTTGGTGTAACCCAAGTCGTCCTTCTTTCTCGTAGAAGTTGACGATACAGAGATCCGCTTCAAGTGCGGGGATCGGTTCATGTTCACATTGTCGTGCAAGTTCTACTGCTTGTGTGATGACTGTCTGAAACTCTGGGGGATTGTCGGTGGCGTCGCTCCATCTTGTGTTCGTGTCTCCTGGTATGTCTTGGTATAAGGATTCCAGTCCTTTCCCAAGCACATCATCTTCAGCTTCATCTTCGCTCCACCGGGGAATTCGGGTGTGTAAAATCCACCTTGACCCGTTCCTAGCTCGTTGCATCGTCGAATGATTGAGATTTACTTCGGGTGTCAGGTATCCCCTTAATAAGATCATACCTGGTCGGATGACCTGACACTGTTCGTTGGTGTAGTCGTGGTTGGTGATGTCGATCTCTTCTCGATTCAAGTTTACCGGTATCGGATAACAGATACTAAAGCTTCCTATGGTTGTAAATTTCATCTACGGTGAGTACTAGTTTCAACTACTTCATTTCATGCTTAATACACACTTCATTTTATTTACTCATGCATTCACTCATACAGTTACTCCAATACTTAGACATGCTACTTCAAGGATCAAAGGTTTAGATTATTACCTGGGCCGGACTTAGAACCGGACCCATCACGGTCTATGACATGAAGGACAGGCTGCCTCTGAGGTGCACCCCGCGGAGGTCCCCGGGATCCCTGTCCCTGTGGTGCCTGCTGGGTCGGTGCATCGCCAGATGCAACCTCCTTGCCTTCCCTCTGCCTGTAGCTTTGGTAATTCCCTTTTGGCTTTGCATTCTCTGGGCACTTATTGGCCGTGTGTCCTAGTTTCTGACAGTTGTAACACTTGATATCTCTCCCATAGCAATCTTTGCCGGGATGGTCCTGATTGCACTTTCTGCACACATAGGCGCGGCCATCTGAGAAGGTTTTGGTGACACCGGAGCTAGAACCTGAGGTTTAGAGGGTTAGCACATGTGTGCGTGGATATACTAGATACATTACTTGTACGATTACGATTTAGGGATAGAAGTTTACCCTTTGGTGGGTGTGATCTCAGTGGCTTCGCTGCCACCGGTGCAGAATAACCAAGCTGAAGAAGCTCAACTGGTTTGCCCTGCTCAGCATGGGCACTGCTCTCACCTGGGAATTTCTTTTAGGATTGCTGGAAGAAATTCCCCTTCTTCTTTTTCCAACTCTTCCCCTGGTTCTGCTCCTCAGTACTGGTGTTTTTATTGTTGGCTTTGCGCTTCAGCGCGGTCTCTTCATCCCTTAGTTGGCAAGTGATTTCAACGCGAGAAGCCGCGTGATAACACTCCTGAAATCTCAGGTATTAGCCGGGATTCTCATTTAAGAAAAGATGAGGAAGGGTTCAAGGAATTCAAGGAATTGAAATGATACTAAGGGTTAACTGATATTTACCTGAAGGGAGGTAAATCTCGTGTAGCCCATACCGTACCGAAGGTGATGGCTCAGACCGCCATAGAAGCGATCGACCAACACCTGGCCGGTGTATCCTAGATCAGGGAGAAGACGGAGGATGGAGGTGAAGGTTCTGTAGTACTCATCGACAGACATCTTCTCTGTCATTTTCAAGGCGTCCAGCTCTAGCCTCTTCTTGGTTTTCACATGCTCCGGGTAGTACTTGGATCGGAGGAGTGATGCAAAAGACTCCCAATCGAATGTGGGGTCATTGACGTGCTCGTGCTTGACTAGCTTCCACCAATCCATGGCTGCATCTTTCAGGTAGTAAGCAGCAACTCTGACTCGAACTCCAGCAGGAGCTTCGAGGGTTTCGAACGCCGTCTCCATCTCGGAGATGTAGGCTTCGAGCTTAGCCGGATCACTCTCGCCCCTAAAGCAGGGAGGGCGGAGTTCCGCTACAGCTTTTACCCAGTTCGCTTCTCTGGGTGGCGGGGGAGGGATTGGTCCCGCTTGGTTATGTTGGTTCTGTTGGGTTTGTTGCACGGCTTGGATTACTTGTGGTAGCATCTGTGCTACCGTGGCGGCGACGATCTCAGCTATCGTCTGCGCGCCGGGTCCGTCATTGCCCCCTCCTCTAGGGCGACCTGGACCTCTTCCTGACATCTGAATATTTAACAGTTACGTTAGGCTCCGCAAGATATGACTCAAAGGTCTTGGATTAAAACAAGGTATCGTTCCTAAGAACGTCAGGGGTATCCGTTATTAATAACGGTAGTTCCTAGTTAGGTTTCTAAGTATTCGTCTTAAGACGGTTGAAATCCTAACTCGGTAATCCCCTATGCTCGGTAACTAAGGACATCAGAGCGTTACTACGCTCTGATACCACTTTTTGTAACACCCCAACCGCTAATCCTATGCTTACCGTCCAATCATCCCATAATCCCGAGTTACTCGCAGCGGAAATACTACTTACTACGGCGGGTGATACAATGCCGCTAACCGCCCATACGGCTAGCAAGGCTATTCCTACTTACAGTGACGGTCTGATGAATAGTATACCGAGCTACTAAAACATTACTTACTGATTACAAAGGATAGCAATATTACATTCCTGGATCACCGAGTATTTTAAGTGTATACTTACATCCCAATTCAACTTCCCCAAAAGAATGAGTTTCTACCTACTCACCTATACCCCCTCCAATACTTCCATTATCCAAAAAGGTGTACCCCATGGTACACCGGCTATTCAAAAACTACAGCCATGTACTACTCAGTACACCAATCATAATTCATTGTTTACAATCCAAAAAGAAGATAAAGAAATAAAACTAAGTATTCACATCTTCATCCTTCGCGAGTACCTGCGTGTAGTAAAAATGGTGCCCCGAGGGGCTCAGCAAACGCTGCGTATAAACTCCGCATATACCGCGTGCTAGCTAGGGCACGCCGACTATTTGACGTCCACTAAACATGCTGTTCATTAATTACATACATACATGCTTTACATACATCATACAATCATGCTCAATACATTACACCTTCCGAGGCAACAATACAATAACACGCATCTTACTTACCTTCACAAGGTTAGCCAAATTATGCATCCGGGTTAATCGGAATGCTTTTACTCTTTTACTCATTACTTACTTATTCTTACTTACACTTACTTACTTACATTCACTTTACTTACTCATTCTTACTTACTTACTCATACTCAAGTTAAGTCGTCGGGACCTCCGGCCCTGGCGACTACGCCATCCCACCTCCGGGATTTACTTGACTCACCAATCCGGGATTCTACCCACTTAAGCGATTTGGGCCGCGGACCAGTTTAAGAGTCAGGAATTGGAGCCAACCTCTCGTGACTCCGCATCCTCACGCGTGGCCGAAACTATATCGGACTTCTACTCATTCCAATTTAATTACCAATTTAAGTTAGAATGGTTAGCTTGTTAGGAATAAGTTAGAAGTCCAAACACACTAATAAACGGTCACAGTACATACATCATACATACACACATTCATTATCATCCATACATTTCATGAATTATACAAACTAAGATTTAAGAAAATATTCACAACATACAACACTACATATTCACAAGTATGCATATTAACTCCGATTCGTGCATTTATCTTCTTTGGTGATCAATTAGCACACAACACACAAATCAGAGTAACCACGATAGCATACGGGGCATGAGGAATCCATACCGTTCACCGTTGTACGTGTTTCCGAACGTCTTCCGTGTCACAAATCAAATCCTATGATGTACGTACAATTGAATGATTAATCTAACTATCATCAACTTAACTCCCACTTACTATGTCCTTATACTTCTCACACTTACACTTTACTTACTTATTTTTCATTACCTTAAGTTTTACTTCCTTACTTAATGTTGGCATACTTACATACATGTACATATATATATATATATATATATATATATATATATATATATATATATATATATATATATATATGTGGGTATACATACATATATATATATATACATATAATTATTATTAATTTAAATAATTTTTTTTTGACTGGACCGGACTTGCGACCGACCTTACAAGTCCGGTCCATTCCAGTAGCTATCAGTACGAGAAATTTTCTGGCTCGACCGAACTTGCAAGTCCGGTCGCAAGTTCGGTCCATTCCAGAAGGTTTCATCGGGGAATTTTTTTCTGGCTCGACCGAACTTGCAAGTCCGGTCGCAAGTCCGGTCGATTCCAGTAGGTTACAGACGGGAGAATTTTTTGGTCCGACCGAACTTGCATGTCCGGTCGCAAGTTCGGTCCATTCCAGAAGCATTCCCGTCTTTGTAAATCTGGGCTCGACCGAACTTGCAAGTCCGGTCGCAAGTTCGGTCCGCCCAGTATTTGCATTTTTATTTCTGTTTTCAGTCCTCTCTTTTACCCATTACTTCCCCATTGTTCCTACACTTAATCCCACATGTTTTAAACACTTATTAACCTCCTAATACACCTTAATTCATTCATTAACTCTCTATATTTTCCTATACTAATTCACTCACATAATTTTCCAAGTTTCATACACACTTACACTAGTTTCTTCTCCCTAGATGCATTTTGCTACAGATTTCTCTTCTAACTCTCCCCAACTATAACTCCCTCTTCTAATGTCATTTCTAACACTCCTAATTCATTACACACCTCTCATAACTTACCCACCAAACTAACTCAATTAAAATCTGTTACAAACCTAAGTTTTTCACCTAGTTTCCAACACACTAAGTGTTCTATTCCTAGGTAAATTTTGACATAACCTCCCCCTAAAATCTTACATTCTCACCACATTGTTTCACTCATGTAAATGATCCATTCCACCGGTTTAAAGCCAATACAAATATGCTCAATCTCTCATACACAAATACCACTCTAACAACATTAGAAATCCTGCACATTACATTCAATTCCCATTTAGGTTTCAATAGTTTTTAATGTCTTCTAAAGGTTCAAATACTTATGTTCTCCTACACATTATACTATACTACACTACTAATTACAATACTCATTTAGCTTCCTAAAAATCTGTTACATACATGTATATACAAGGCTACATAAAAGAATGTAATTTACCTTGTTTCTCTTCTTTTCTTGCTTCTTCTTCTTCTTCTCTCTCTCTCTCTCTCTCTCTACCGGTTATAGTTCTCTCCAAAATCTAACATTACAACCCATTCATAAATATATCATTCAATACTAAAACTAACCCTAAACATTACTTAAGCTTTAATGTAGGTTTTTAGGGTTTAGAAATTATATTACCTTCCAAGGGTATAAGAAATGCTTGGGATAGCTCAAGAACCAACTTCTCCACCTTCCAAGAGTGCCAAAATCGGCTGGGTACAAGAGGGGCAAACAAGAGTTTAACTAGATTTTCGTTTTGCCCTTAAAGCTAGAAAAAGATGGAGTTTTCAAGAAGATTTTTACCTCACAAGAACAAGGAGAATGAGGTGGTGCTAATGGTAGTCTTGAAGCTCCAAATGGGGTATACCCATGAAAACGAAAATGCTCCTTTTCGATTTTTGGAAAGATAGGAGTGTATCTCTTGATGAGAGGATTCCAATGGTGTAGCTTTTATAATTTTTGGAAGAGCTTAAAGGAGGTTACAAGAGGAGAGAAGAGAGGTTTTGTGTTGTTTGCTTCAAGCTTCCATGGCATCGGTTTGCAGAGGAAGAAAGAAAGAATTAGAGAGTGAGGGGTGAGGGTTGCTGTTACGTGAGGAAGAAATGAGAATAGGAGAGAGAGAGTGAGAGTGGGGTAGTATAGGTTTACTTTTTTATTTGTAAATGTTTTTGTCTTTTGTGAGTAAAAAGAGAAATAAAGAGAGGGTGTGAGGGGGTATGAAATCGGACACACCCAGCCCCATGTGGGTTTTGAAATTCTTTTTACATTATTGGACACATAAGTTTGTGTTATTTATATTTCTACCCCACAACTTCCCGTTTTTGACAGTTTTTACTAATTTCTCGTTTCTTGATTTTATTGGTTCTAAAGCTTCACTAATATTTATTAATGATCATTTAGTTGACCAAAATTGTTACGAGTCTATTTGACCCGCTTAAAGACACGTTTTCTCGGTTACCTCGAAAAACGCGCTTTAAGGTTCGTTAGTGATTTTAATCCGTTTTAAGGATCCGTTTTCTTCGGGATTTGTTCCCTCATGATTATTTATACTTAATTAAGCTTCTAAATTACTCATTAGCCTAATTAATCACTATTTTTAATTACGGGTATTTCAATAACGGAAGATTACTAAAGCTCAACCTAGAGGCACAGAAGAGACGCTCAACTCCCTCAGAAGACGTCCTTATCCAAAGGACCAAACACCTACAAGCTCACACCATAACCCACTCAAAACCAAAACACAATGCACCCACTAGGACACACAATAATCACCCTTAGGCTCACATCTCACAACTGACACTCCCAAAGCAACGCTCTCACCCAAACGTAACACTCATAGACTCAGCTCCCCCTGAACTCACATCGCATCGCTCACAACTCACAATCCAATCCCACATCCAAAACGTAGATCTCACATCACATCACCTCGCGCTACTCGGACTCTCTAGCCCATACTCAGCACAGCACATCCCAACACTGAGCTAACGCACACGCCTAACCGAATTTTACAACTAAAACACTCTCGAACCGCATCACAACACATCACCTGAGCAAAACTCATCCGAACTCACATACATCCCACAGCCCGAACATATCTCACCAACTCACATCCTAGATCACAATGCAACCTCACAACCCAAGCAAACTACCAAGCACGCACCTCCAGAAAACCAGAACTCACATTCGGTCATCCTTTTCCAAAGGACCCGACTCCCTCAGACTCAGACTCAAAGCACAAAAACATTTAAGACAAACAGACACTACGCTTCCGCTGCGCTACTCTGACAGTGGACAACCACAGAGCAAACGCATACAACTGACTTCAGATATCAATCAAATCAGAGAGCATGTAGCAGACAAATCATGCACCGGACACACAACACAGCACGTAACAAACAATGACACAGAAGCGTAGACATGCAGACACCACATAAACCCAACGAAAGCCAAACCTGGCTCTGATACCATTAAATGTAATGATCCCAAAGCCACCCTAGGATTTAGGGACGTTACACGCCGCATATCTATTACCTAATAATGCAAGTCTCTAACTCACGGAACCCAGAACGAAACAAAATACATCTTAATAACAGAACAATGTTTACAAAGCTTAATGCGGTTACAAATACAGAGCGGAAGCCAAACTAAAATACATAACTGGGCAAAATACAAAGGCCTCAAGCCACCATTACAAATGTAGACAGGAAAACGAAACTGAAAGCAAAGCAGAATCTTCGAACAGCGGCTTAGACCTGTAAATCAAACGGAAATAGGGGTGAACCAAACTATAGCTCAGCAGGTGAGCTAAGCATGCTCAAAACATATACTGAACATACATATACATATACGAATACATAGCTTAACCAAAACAGATCAGAAGTCGAGCGAAAATCAGACAGAGGAAGAAGCTTTCCTAGATCAGATAAGGAGCAAATCAGAACAGATATAGAGAGCTTAACAAAACGGAGGTGGGACACTAGACACCAGCTAACACATCAGAAGGGTGAACACAAAAGCCCTATGGATCCGCAAATCCCACATCAGAAGTCATTGAGATGACTATGAACCCTTCGGTGTTAGCAGAAATATATATTACTATACTTGTACCTAGGCAGTGTACCTATCGTTTTGTGGAATAATGAATTGAGTGGGGGTTATCGATCTCAGGGACCTTGTTCAATTAATTGACAATTTATTTACTAAATGAGAAACTAAACTAAGAAAACAAGAAATATCACTTTTTCAGGTTTTACTTTTTAATGAAAAAAGATTTAATATAAAATAACGAAATAGTAAAACGGTAAAAATAAACTAAATTAAAAAATAAAGATTGAAAACTCTAAAATCTAAAGAAGCATCCCAGGTTGTTCTGCAAATATTCACTTTATTAATCTATTTATAAACTCTTCCCTAATTCTGCAATAAACTCAGGAATCTTGATAAACCCGTTGACTGGTCCCTGTAAAACGAATCCTAACTGGTAGAAATAACAAGCCGCAAACCATGCCCAAGTCAATTCTAACCAATCGCATTATAACCAATTTCTATTGGAGACAGATTAACCTATAGGCAAACCATGCTTCTAGTCGTTAATCCGGTTTAACTTCCTATGTCTTGTTAACTAATCTCATCAGCGCCGCATTTTGATTAGAAAACTACAAGGATTGCTTTAATAATTAGCTAGAGAATTAAAGCACATGAAGAACAGAAACTAAACTACTGCAATTATAATCAGAGAAAAAGATTACAAAATAATTATAAAGATTCAATTTGCTACCCCAATCCGGGGAGCTAAGCTAACTACTCAAACATGACTCTGAAAATAACATAAATAAAAGAGAAAACATTAATATGTAACCAAAATAACATGTAGAAGTGATGGTGGTATGGTGGCGTGTGTGGTGGTGCGGTGGATGAGTAAGGTGGTGTCGGGTGGAATATGGAGATGGATAGTGGTGATGGTGATGGATATGTGTGGGGTGATGGAGTTGGTGGGCGTGATGGTGTGAATGGCTGGGTAGTATTGGTGTGTGGAGTCGGGAGCAATGCGAGGCTACGGGACGTGAATTGGTGAATGGTATGTATGGAGTTGTATGGCGATCGAATGGTGTACTGGGGATCGATGCAGGGCAAAAGCCCTGTGGGCGTAGCGTCCAAATTGGAGCGTCTCTCAAATCGTTCTCCAGCTTCCGTATATATGCTGCTCGAACTTTTATCTCCACATAAAATATAAAAAAAATATCTATCATTTTTTTTTTCCCTCAAAGATTTTCATGCCGCTATCCGTCAACAAATGAATATTGATCATAATGATATTCCTCTTGTGTCAGCCCATGAAAAAGCAGCTCACGGTGGACCTCCAGAGAATGCATCCATCCTGAACATATATATGTACATGCGACCCATATATATATGCATTTCCAAAAACAACTCACGTGCATGTATATGTTTTTGAGTTGGTTGCTGCCCAACATGAAATTAATGTGTGTGTACGTGAGCCCATCTCTTTTTTTAAACTATTCCAAAGTATATATATATAACATGTAAATTGTATATATGTCCGCTTGTCGTGTCATAGTCTTTACGAGATGAAGAATGAAATTTGAGACTTTTTCCTGCATTTGACAAGTAAAATATATCAGTTCACATCAAAACATAAATCTAAAGAAAATCATATGATAAGTGAGAAATATGACATGAATTGTTATAAAAATAGGAAGAATTAAAGCCCTACAAATAGATGTATTTCACACTTATCAGTCGGTCACTAAACATTCAAGGGACCTTTGGAGGTAGACAGAAGGAAACCCGAGGGAAAACAGAAGGAATTCCTGCGCAGCATGCTACGGGACAGCTCGACCCGACTATCCAAGGCTCAGAAGCTAAACATCTAGGTCCCAAAACAGAGGCTTTGCAAAACAGAGCAAAAGCTTAACAGAACAGAACAGAGAGAAAATCAGAATCTTATCAAAATATCAGAAGTCACAACAGAGCTGAAGTCGTATACCGACTATAACTCACGAAGACCAAATAGAAAACACTTATTAGAGATTTTCAGAATGCAAAACTCATATTCACAAGCTAAAACACATCCAACAGATAGTATTCAGAAAGAGGAATCCAGCGCCGCAAACGGCACTCAAAACGGAGTTAAGACGGAGAAGTTACGCAAAAATAGACCTGTGTCCGGACATGCGTCCGACCTTGCATATGTCCGGACACACGCCGAAGACAGAAAATACAAACGTCCGGACTTGTGTCCGGACTTACATGTCCGGACAAACTTCGCAAGACAAGAATATATGTGTCCAAACTTGTGTTTGGGCACATGTTCGGACACAAGTCGAACAGAAACCCGGAACTCGTCCTCTCTTCAAGTCCGACGTACATGTCCGGACGGAAGTCCGGACACCACACAGAACACGGTAAAATGGGAGTGTCCGACGCCACATCCGGACACTGCAAAAACTGTAGAAAACAAAGCGAACTCACGCCCAAACAATGGCAAAATCCACATACAAATCTCACATAGCTTAACATACCAAAATAGCAATTCAAAGCATATTACCAAGGGATTTTAACACAGCAAAAACGCAACCAAAGACACACCAAAACCATCACAAATCAGAGACCAAACAATCATATACGGAAAATAAACGAAACCGAAAATCCTCGTGGTTGAACACACACACCCGAATCCATTCGCCACCACCTACCTCACATCCGACGCTAAGCGATCTCTGCGGACCCGACATCATCCTCTACGTGAATCCTCGCTCAGAATCACAAACACTTGAACAATCGAAGAGGACCAAAACCGGAAAGATGAGCAAAGGACTTGGAAGAAGAACGACATCCCGAACTTGGAATCCCCCCACTCAAGATTGACAACCTCGGAACATCACGCCGAAGCTAGAACATGAAATGCTCAATTTTGCAGAGGAGAGGAGAAGAGGAGAAATGAGAAGTTACTCGTGATGTTGAGCGAGAGAATGAACGGGGAAATGAAATGAAAAAACAGACGTGAAATGTTGTCAAGGAGGAGAGGGAAAAGAAAACCAATTTAAATTAGAAACCCCTTCCTTTACTAACTATTAAATAATAACAAGGGAAAGGAAATGAATTAACACTAAGGACCCTCTCTCACTACCTAATAAATAAATAAATACAAAATGAAAATAGATTATGTAATCCTCATTTTATGAATAAACACACGGGACCGAAATGCCATCATAAGATCAAAATGTTAATAAGCTCCTCTGCGAATAAGAAACGAAATGAGATAATTGAAAAAAAATTGGGCATAAACAATTAGTTAAGGAAATACTGCTCACAAATGAATAACGAGATACATTATATTATCCTTAATCATTCTAAGTTAATAACTTAGTTAGGGAATTGGTAATACCATTCTCACAAGCACATGTATTCGAGTATGAAAGTGACCTAGATGAATTTTAGGTAAATGTTTAAGACCTAAAAGGCAACTACATGGAGATTATATTCATTATAACCTAATAGTAGGTCTTAGGTAAAAGGATTAAGAAAACTTAATCACATGGTAAAAGGAAATGGTATATGAGGGGAAATCTAAGGAAATGGTATATAAGGGGAAATCCAAGGAAATAACTGAATATCTGGTTGCGCATTGTGATCACTAGAGGGATTACCGAATCAGATCCACTCACTATGGAAAGCCAGCGAGCCACATTTGATCGTTGGTCGGAGGGAACTGCCGTTGGTGCATGGCTACGGCCACATGGGACGTCGTCACAAAGGCAAAGATGAAATCTAGAGATCTTTGGATCGTTGGTTGCACTACTGTTGTTCCACGGGCCACTGCCCAAATAAACAAGGAGTATGAAGTATATAAACGGATTGTCTCAACACAACGCCTGTCATGAATAAATGAATTAAAGTTTAAATAAATGAGTAAACGCACACTAGTTACAATCTAGTACGAGACATAACTAACGCTTGTAAATATGGATAACGAATGTAAAGAGCCTTGAAAGCCGAATGAACGGGAACCATTCGAAAGAAACAACGCTCTCATATGTTATCTTATGCACTCGTTATTATTCTGCTTGCATGCACAAATTATATGTGAAGTTGTGTGTGTTATATCTGGATAAACTAATGAATGTTTAGTTAATGCATTTACAGTTTTTACTATATATATGTAAAATAGAACATGTAAATGAACCGCATTACAACTAATCTAATTAACTTAAGGAGTTTAACGGTTCATGACGGTTATGCAGTAGCATACTTAGCGATTGTGCTGAGCCTTTATGACAAACATATTATAGGTTCATGATCGAAGACCGAAGTCGGAGTGTGAGATTTTGGGGATAGTTAGCGGTATACTTGTTATTACACCTTTGGATTTCAGCTTTGTATTATACTGTTGTTGTGTATGATTTGGATAATTAGACTGCTCACTAGATTATGGATTTAGTATTGTATAGTATGGTATTTATCTCTAGTCATCACAGCGTGTTTGTATTATGTTGGTATTTGGACACTTCATTGCTCACATGGTTGAGTAAGGGCGGTAACACCCAGTGTTAGTACGAACGGTTTTTATTTCCTGCTGCAATTCGCTTATTTAATTATGTTAAGCACGGTAGTTGATATAGATTTACGAGTAGAGGTGTTACAAAGATGATGACCAGTATTAAATGGTGGGTTTGGTTATTTTATGTGAGAAATCTAGGTACGACTTGGTCATGCATTGTGTACACTAGTAGATGTTATAACATGTTCATCTACAGGTTGGAAGTCCAAATAGTCCTAATGTGACATTGGCCGGGTCACCCCATTTGGTGCGGGCCACTGCCCTTAGGTAGACCTGGCAATTCGGGTCGAGTCATTTATCGATCATTTATATTTATTCGGTTTGGTTCGGATCGGGGTCAATGGTTTAATTTGATTTCGGGTTATTTCGGTTTGGTTGAGTTCGGGTTTGGGTGCTTTCAGTTCGGGTTAGCCTTTGAGTCATTCAGTTTTTTCGGGTTATAGGTCAAATTCGGGTGATTTATCCGGGTTTAATTGATAAAAATTTTAAAGTACGAATTTTAAGCAACCTTCGTAACTTGCATTGATTTTCATATGCGGCTCCAAATTCTTTTAATATAGTGTTACTGTTGATCAAGACTGCTATTGTGTATAGGTTGGATAAAATCAAACTGGATGGCAAATTTTGTAAATGAATTTAAACTATTTATTGTATAGACTAAGTACAAATTAAGCTTTTGTGAATTAGTGGTCAATATTCAGCAATCGACGTCCAGTTTACCCCGCCCACGCCCGACGTCTTCCTGCCTCCCGTCATCCCGCGCCCGTCACACCCTGAGCTCATCACCTTGCACAAGCATCGCGCATCTACACCCATCCATCACCGTCTCGCACAAGCGATACATGCCCACTCTCATCCATCAACATTCAAACCATTCCTAAGTCCTAAATATAAAGAAACCTAAGTTTATAAAATGTAGAGTAATATAAAATAGTAATGATACACATTACATTGTCTTATACAACATTTTAGGTTAAGTTGTTAAGGTAGATGGAATAAGGTGGGGATTATTCATCCTCCAAACCTTATTCATCCTCCAAAATGCTAGTCTACTTAATGATTCACAATAATATACCATTTGGAATATTTATTTTCCTCATTTTATTGCATAATTTTCTTTAGGCATATACACATTAATCTTGAATAGTATATGTCTCAACTAAAAAGTTTAGGTTTTATAATTAAACTTCATCAACATTTAAACCATTTCCCAGTCTCATGTCCTAAACATAAAAAAAAAAAACCTTTTTATTAAAATCAAAATTAGTATAGTATTATAAAATAGTAATGATACACATTAAATTGTATTATAAAACATTTTAAAGCAAAACATCTATAGTTTGTAGCAAAACATCCATGTGTGGGAAGAGTAACAACATAGTTTATGAATGTTTTTATCAACAAGGCTTGAGATGCTTGAAGATGTATATATATATATATATATATATGTTGTGAGCAATGAACACTTATTGGATGTCTAAATCTCCATTATGTGTTTTTGGTTTCAAGATTATTTTTACAGTTGGAACAACTATAGTAGATTTAGATTTAGCAAAACATTCAGGTGGATTCGGTTCGGGTTGATTCGGTTAGGGTGGATTCGGTTCGGTTGAATTCGGTTCGGGTGGATTCGATTATACCAAATTTCGGTTTGATTCGGTTTTTGGATTGGTTCGGTTCGGATTTTCGGGTCACATTTCGGGTCACGCTATTCGGTTTAAGTTCGGGTTCGGATCGGGTTGGATCGGTTCGGTTTTTCTGGTTCGGGTCACCTTTGCCAGGTCTAGGTACCCCGCCTTATAATAGGGAGATGTATCATCTTAACCATGATGACACATTAGGGTTATGGGATAATGAATAATGAGATATAAGCTACCACTACAGTATGCTTATGTATTCAATATATATTATGAGATAACGAACGAGCTCTAAAACTCCATAATTGGTGACACATGTGTCCTGAGGGCTTGAACACTAACATAAGCTCAAGATGGTTAATTGTTAACCTTTATGTGCTTATTATTGTTGAAGCTTACCTGTGAATGATGTGTGCAATCTTTATATGCTTATTATTATTGGAGCTTACATGTGAATGATGTGCGCAGTCTTTATATGCTTATTATTATTGGAGCTTATTTGTGAATAATGTGTGCAGTCTTTATATGTGTTTTATTATTGGAGCTTACCTGTGAATGATGTGTGCAGTCTTTATATGCTTATTTTATTTGAGCTCACATGTGATTGATGTACGTGATCTGAGTTCATGATATGATTGGTGATTACTACTTGGTTTTACTATCTTTATATACATGCATGTCTTAGGTTGAAATCTTGAGTAAAATAATTTGGATTGCATGTTAATTTCGACCAAGTAATCTAATTGTAAACCAAAGGGGTTCCAGGGTTACAGAATAGCATACTCAACAGTGGGGCTGACCCCTCCAATCAAATGTTTTTACAGGTGTGTTGATAAAACACTCAGCCAGAGAGCGGGGTTGGGTAGATTTGGTTGGTAAATTTTGGAAGATGTCTCTATTTTTGATTATGTATTTATTGGTGTAATATTGTGTATTTGGGATATAGATATATTTGATTACAGTTGTAATATAGGATAAAACGTTGTAAATGTTGTTGTAATTATATCTAATCATGCACAATGTTTTGTGAAGTTTATGGTAGCCTTGTTGTACATCAGGTATGCAACGACGGTGACATCCCGTAGAGTTAATTTCCGCTAATGCTAACTGATATTTAGTTTATTAGTGTGAGTTATAGTGACCGTACTTGAATTAATGAATTAGAGACAAGGGATGTTACAGTTAGGTATTATAAGTATGAAAATATATTATGTTAGGTATATCTTATATGATAAAATGAATTATTATAGTGGTATGTAGTTTTAATTATCTTTCACAAATTAGACAGTTTTGTTTGCTTAAAATTATTTTGTAAAAGTTCAATAGCTAAATATCATAAGGTAAGAAGTAGAAATTATTAAAGGTAATATGTTGAAAAAATATAAAATTATAGGGGTAATCTAAGGACCGCAGGTGTTCTTTTGTTGTGAATTGAAGATACAAATTCTAAAAAATAAGTTGTTGCTACACGCTATTTCTTTATTTTTAGGAAAA
This sequence comes from Limonium bicolor, assembly GCA_023374045.1. Lineage (NCBI taxonomy): Eukaryota > Viridiplantae > Streptophyta > Magnoliopsida > Caryophyllales > Plumbaginaceae > Limonium > Limonium bicolor. Next base: position 286,476,017 of record CM041777.1, read on the forward strand.
TGATGTTTTATAAATCATATTTAGCAGGGTGGTTTTGATATATACATTATGTTACTCTTTTGAAAAAATGAAATTTGAAAATATTTTTTGATCAAATATCTATGCTTAGTTGTAAGGTACTTAATTACTGAAAAAATACAATTTCCTCCTCACTTTATATACATTTATTGAGGGTAAATCTTAAAATTCTACATTTTTTTCTTCATAATTATAAATGGCTTAAATTCTATACTATTTTGTCAATCTTTGCGAAACAATGGGATTTGAAATATTCTTGATTACATACATGCATAGTTTTAAGATACTATTTAATTACTTGGATAAAGTACATTTCCCTAACTTTATTACATTTATTGGGGTAATTTCTTAAAATTCGATCTTTTCTCTTCGTAGTAATAAATAGGTAATTTTGAATTTTAAAAAACTACTTTGTTACTCTTTTGAGATAAATTTGAAATTTGAAAGTGTTGTTTATCACATATGTATGTCTAATGACCGAAAAATATACTTTTTCCTTAACCTTATATATTTTTATTTATGTTAATTTATTAAAATTCTCTTCTTTTTTTTCAATATTATAAATGGGTTGGTATTTTATATTATATAGAAATCACACATCTAAGTTATAAGACAATAATAACTTTGCAGACACTTAATAATATTAGTTATCATTTCTTATATTTTCATTATCATCGTTAATCAATAGCAAATTCATAATTTTAGATAGTAGCAATTTCACTGCTTGTTAAATACTCCTAGTCGCCCACGATAGCAATGTGATCATGTGTCGATAATAATTTCATATCTTATCTTATCTACTTGGTACTGACAACATTTAAGATAGTAGGAAGTTAGCTACTTATAACTTTTTTGCTATTATCGCTCAGTCAACCATCCGTAACAATTCTTTATTTCAGCTACCAATATTGGTAGGAAAATTATTTTTACTAAAAGAATCAAGATGAAAGATAAAATAGCTACTATTGATGATAACAGTCTTGTAAGGTGGTACATTTAACTACTGGTTAAAAATTTAGCTATTATTGTCGTTGTTATAGCACAATAACTATCACTATATTAACAACATTAAAAATCAGTAGTAATTTTTTAATTTAGATACCAATATGTGTAATAGCAATTCATTAGTGACTAAAACTGTTTGTTAAGAACAGAAGATTGTATCAATTCATTCATATATCTCACTACTGATATTTAGTGCAACGAAGAAACTCTGAGACGGAATTGCTTAGCTAAGAGTAACCATAATAACAAGTTATTATTTGAGTTTCTTTAGCAATTTCCAAGATATCACTTCATTTACATTCAATATAGTATTCCACAACCAAAATTCTGTTGGTTCAGTGGTGATTGAGACTGAACTTGGTAGGGGAATCACGGTTTGATCCCCGCAACGACTATTGGGAGGGAACTGGAACCTATCCACCCAGAGCTGATACCCGATCCGGATGTAATCCAACAGAGAGAACAGGGTGGTAGACCAAAAAATATATATTATTCCACAAATAACAATATCAATCATTCACTACTACAATAATCAAATTTTTTAGCTACCTCTCTTTCCCATCAACCACTTATTCATTGACACTAGGATAAAATTTGCAAAACAAACTCACTCACATTAGTAACTCATCACTAACAAATTCAATTCTTAAGAAACGATCAAAGAGAATACAGGCGAGAGCAACCTTGAGCGCGGCGCAGGTAACTGTCCGTACGTATCGTTCGTACGTCTCCCCCGGGAGGCGATTTCAGAGGGATTTTTTCCTCTTTTCTCTTTTGTATCTACAGAGAGATTGGATCTCGGTCCTTGTTTTTCTCTTCAGTCGGTGGAAGCTCCTTCCCTAGCCGATGTTTCTTTCTTCCCCTTTTGCTCAGAGCGGCGTCCTTCAAAGATGTGCTGTCGGCTTCAATTTTGCTAGTTTGTCGGGTTCGTCGTTTCAGAATCCAGAGGGTTTCGTATTTCCCCTCAGGTGGAAGGTGGATTTGGTCTAGTAGTCCAGAACTGCAGATGCGCTTCGGTCTAGCAGCGAAGGATTTGGTTGTCTCGTTTTCGTCGTCTTCTGGTTCAGTGGGGGAGGTGAGTTTTCCCTATATTGTTCTCTGGCTTTCTAACGGCAGGTTGGTGCTTGTTAGATTAAGCCAGTTTTGAAGCGATTTTTGTGAGCAATTTGGTTATCGGGTCTGGTCTAGTGGTTATTTGGTTTATGTTGTACCATTCTAGTGCTGCTCTTGTCGGCTTTGGTGTGGAGTGTGTAGCTGTCTGTTTTTTGAGTTTTGACCTCGCATTGAATTCGTTTTCGTTCTGTCTTGGGGGTGATTCGTCCCCTACGCTTGTGCGTGTGCTTCTGTGGTGTGGTATACCCTTTGGTTTGTGAATCAAGCTTCGTCAGTTGTTGTATGATGGGGGGCTGTTTGTCAAACAGGTTTGCTGAAGCTGTCAGATTTGCTATGTTTTTGAAGTACCAAGATCAGAATGTTGAATGGAGCAAATGCACACGAGTTGTGTTGGTTCTTCAGTGGAGAATTTATTTTTGCTGGGTTTTTGGCTTACTGATTACTCCCTCGTGATAGATGCTTTTAAGTTTCCAGGTTTCACAAGCGCCAAGGAGGTGATTAGTGGTAGTGACCTGATGAAGTTTGATCATCACAGACCAAAGTTCCATGCTCTGATTCCTATCAGAAAGATTTCAAGCACTGTTATTGTGCATATGGTTAGTCTTCTAACACATCAAATGGCTTTGGAGCTTATCTTTCAGATGGGTAGCCTCAACTGGTGTTTTAAGCTAACGAGTAGATCGATCAAGAGGAGTACATCTCTCTGAGGTTAAGTCTTAGTGGTAATCCTTCTCTATCAGTCTGGCTGGTGTTAAGTGAGGACAAACGCAGTGGGTGCTTCAGGAACCAAACGAGGACCCAGGTTGAGTACCTAGGAAGATCGCAATGGTGTTTCTACAAGAACATGGAGGATTCCTTTTTTGGTATAATGTAGTCTGTAAACTTAAGCTTGATTTAGTTTCTAGTACTGAATGTATTCGTGGGCTGATATGGAGCCATTATTTTGTCTCTTTTACTATTGATAGAAGTAGTTTAAGAGTTGTGTTTACTTGCTGTAAGCAGCAGAATGAGGTGTGGAGTAGTAAGCTAAACTCTTTAAGCTCTCTGGCCTTGAGTGATATCTGTAAGCTCATGCTGGATGTTTTTTCTTTGTTCTGAATGAATGAAATCTCAATGTTTATCAAAAAAAAAGAGAGAATACAGGCGAACACAAAGCTTCAATATTACCGTAATTGGTTAATTCAAATTTTGACTAATTCAGTTATAAAAAATCCAAATAATTTTGGTTCGGAATAATCAAAAACCATTTTTTTAATCAAAGTTTGGTTGATGACCCCTAATTTCATTCACATGTCCCGACAGATACCCATTCAGTCTACTAAAAGAGCAATCTTGAAAATGGCCATAGAATCTGCATGCTGACCGATAGGGCTCATTAACTCTCGCAAGAAAATGAGTGCTTCACAGTTATAAGATGTATATACCAATTCAAAGGATTTTGAGTGGACCGTTTACTACTTGAAGAAAAATGTTGCAGTCATATTGGAGGGAAACAAAACAGGCCACACAACATCTTAACTACAACACGGCACACGATGTAAATATTTAAAGATACACATCCCAGTCCCAGTGCCTGCCTAGACTCCCTAAGTTCCAGCAAATCACATTCTTTAATGTTTCATAGAGGCATTTGTTTCTTAAAACAAGTAATAAAACTCCAGAGATTGACAGTAAGTTCATTCTAGATCTCACTAACATTATGCTCCGTTGCTCATTCACGATGCCGAAACTTCAGTCATTTCCTGCTCAACAGTGTTGGGAGTAACTGGATTGTAATGATAGTGAAGCTCCCCAACGTCATCACCGGAGAGTTTCTTCCAGCCGCTAGGTCCAACATGGTACACTGGAGGTAAAAAAAAACGCACGAAATTAGAGCTAGTGACCAAGAAATACACAAGACAGTAAGCAGTTTAGGAAGATGAGGTAAAGCAAGTTAGTGAACCATCACATACCGCTAGCAACTCCACCACTAGCACCATCACGGAAAGTCGCGTGATATATGGCCCGCCTAGCCAACTCTGCAGCTTCTGCTACTGTCATATCAAACTTGTACCTTTGTAGCATAACAATTGGAGAAAACGTGCATTCAGTATTAGTTATCTATCCAGTAGCATGTAAAGCAAAGAGTATTGTCGGGACTTAGGGATTAAAAACTCTAAGGTTTTTACTCTGTGCACAGATCCAGAAACTACAGGCATATAAATGTTCTGAAAGTGAGACGGGGACAAGAAGGAAAATTACCCATTATCAAGCACACCATAAGCATATGGTGAACCAGACCCAACAGAGAATCTGTTTCCTTTTAGCCTCTCCCCCTTCACTGTCCACATAGTACAGGCCAGGACCCTATTTGTTCAAACAAAAAGAATTGGAAACGGATGGTAAACCTGCCTTTATGTGAAGGGGCTAAAGAATGCAGCAGCTTATGATACAAAGAAATTTGGTTCACGTACAGTTTCATCCATCATCCAGCAATCATGGTCCCGACAGACAGGCCCATACCCCGATATGAGTATAGAATGTTGGCAAGCAGTTTTGAAGCCCCTGTACTGAGATCCTTCGTTTGTTTGCCAACTCATGTAATCTGCACTGAAACATTCCACAAATATTTTCAGCAAACAAGGCCCAAAAACTAATCATGCTCTTCATAAATGAATGAGGTCAATATATATATGGTGCTGTCTGTGAGAAGTGACACATCTGTCAAATATCATTTTGAGGATTATGTGGACAGACATTTTATCTGTTTATGCCCAATCTAGATTTTAAAACCTCTTCCTTCAAATAATCCACCCCTAGTTAAAAACCATGTATCTTGCATCATCATCCAACATGAACAGGATAACACCATCAAAAAGCTGTTATATCTCCAGGTTTTTGTTTAAAGTATGTCCCACTATAGTACTAACTATTTTCTCAACTTCAAAGCATTCTTTATAAGCTGATCAATCCTCTTTCTTTATCGAAAGCCAAAACTTCTGGATTTCCAAACATTTAGAAAAATAAAATGTTAATTGTGGTCATGAGATGTCCAGAATCAGGAAATAGTGCTAATGGGAAACAAAGAAAAAGCCCAACATTATGTCAGCAACCATGAGAGGGTAACATTAAGGTCAACTGAACATGAAAATAGGAGAAACGGTGCTTGCAAATACCAGATCAAGCAATACAAGATGATAATCAGCCTTCAAAATGACCGACTGGAGTTTCAGTCTAGGGGAAACGAAATACAGCGAGCTATCAGAACACCCTACTGTAACACTATCCCTTCATGAAAGAGTCTCATCTTGCTCTTCTCTTGACAGAATCGTCCCACCATTACAGACACCAGATACCAGAAGGTAAAGCTTATTTAAATGAAACTTAAGCTCTAAATATTTAAGATCCCAGCAGAAAAACGTTAAATCCAAGCCAGCAAGAAAAATACTATCCAAATAGAAGTGACCTATGCAGGGCAAAAGGCAGAGAAAAATGCCTTATGTGACGAAGAAAAGAGACAAAGTCTGTGCAACTGGGGAAGTTGCATGATGTTACCTTTATTCCCAAATTCCTGTGCCAGAACTGGCAGTCAGCAGCACCACCAGCCATTGTGCCCAACATGTAGGGATTTATTTCAATGATCTTTTTCACCGATTGAGATGCTGCAACAATGTCACATTTTTAATCAACATAGTAGGAGCACACAAGATATAAGTGACATATCATGTACATAATAAAACTTAGCAACGAGAACAGGGAGTCATCTCAGAGGTGCATGTATATACAATTTCCCTTTTGCCTCTGCTAATCAAAAGAAAATATTGATTACAAAAGCAGCATTCTTCCCATTTGTAGATCGTGTTTCAGGCATCACTTAATATTTACAAAACATTAGATCTGCTTGCCCAAGTTATTAACTGATCATACTAAAGACTTGATAATGACTAAGGAATGCATAACACCAGGAGTTAGTTTCTGCATTCGATCAATAGTTAATGCACTTAATAGTTTGCTTATACAGTTAGTAATTATATTCTTCAGTCAGCAGTTAATAACTGCATGTAATAGTTAGTTGAAGCAGTTAGTTTTGCGTCTCTTAATTCATGAGGCAGATAATAGTTAATTTCAGTAGTTAGTTTGGGTGTTTGTCGGTTTCCACAAATAAGACAGGTGGTAGGGAAAGGAGGGGGGACTTCACAAAGAATTAGGCAGAGCATTTATGTGTTAGTATAGATATCAAAGAATGCGAGGGAGAGAAGAGAAGAACCCAAGAGTGTGAGTATGGACTATGCAGGAGGATCAAAAGGAGGAGTCAGGGTAACAGAACTACCTGAAAGAACAAGCAGAGGAAAACCTCTACCCAAGCCAGAAGATCAATGTTAAATTCCAATTTAACCATACCTTTCTTTCTGAAACAAAGAAAACCATACTTTTCTTGAATACAACCCATAGCTTATGTAGAATATAATCCCTTGGAAAGCTACAAATATTAATAGACTAAGTAGCCCTTTCTACACTCTTCTAGGATCTACCACTATTACACCATACTAAAATTATCAGTATTGGGCAGAGATATATGTTATGCTCTACTACTACCACCACTAGATAAGTTGTTATTTCCGTTTAATCAATATAAAGGCCCATTCTCCCTCAAATTACAGTTTCACTCCTATATATCTGGGTAGTTTGCATCAAGCCTCAAAAGTCAGCATCACAACAGCCACAAAACCAAATAAATTGTCCTTAAATGATGAAGCGGGCAATAGTTATATAGACCAACAAGTTAAAAGGATAATGACTGCACAAAAGAAAGTTCATAAAAGTGTTTTCCAGTCTTTCACAAAGAAACAACAAGTATTAACCAAAAGAAAATTCTGGAAAACATACATATGTACCCTCCCATGCTGGCTCGAGAATCAGCAGCCACCATGACACCTTCTTTAAAGATAAAAGCAAGAGTTGTTGTCCCCTTTGCAGGTTTTACCATCTGGATAGCTTCCTTTTGAAATCCATCAAACTGACAAGGAAAAAAATAGAAAACCTAGTTTATAAAAGGTGAATAAAGTACTTAGACTGGACTTACAAAGTGTGAATAATCAGCAACTAACATCCAAAGCATTCGGAAGGTCAAAAGATGGGGTAGCAGAAAATTCATTCTGAAGATCAAGGGTAGTCCCAGTCAGGGAACCAGTTGATTCAAGACCGCTCAAGTCCAGCTTCATGATTTCGCCTGGATTTACACATGTAGGGGAAGAGGGGGAAAAGAAGTACAAGGAAAAGTTAGCTGCTACAACTTTCGAACAGCAGTAAGGATAATCAGCCATATCAGCAGCATATAACAAGCAACTCTAGCAAACAATTAGCCATAATTGTTAAAGCGAAATATACATATCAGTACGAAATTTTCTTATCAGAGAAGGATTGACACAAGCACGACCATAATGACAACTTAATCTTTATATACTTCTAGGATGCAATTTAATGACTGAATAGCAACAGTCTTTCCTACTGAAGCACAATGGCGTTTAAAATTCATAACTTCTACGGCTTTGAGGGCATGTCAAAACTTTATAATTCACCACGAATCAATCAAGCGCAGGTTTCCCACTCATCAAATAGACTCCTGCTGTTGGTACTAAGAGAAGATTTTTTTTATAAGTCGGGTAAGTTTGGAACCAGGACCGACCAAGCCATGAATCAAGTTTAAAAAGTGCGCAATAGGATTTCGACAAGCGAGAAGTAACACAACAATAAACAGAAATTGCAGCAAGCTGGAGAAAGAGGAATTCAGGAAACTGGAAGATTAAGATCTATTACCTATGAAGATTCCTTTAGGCAAAATGTCGAATTGTCAAACGAATTTTTGTAGTGGAGAGAGCAGATGAACTGACTTGCCCAATAAGTAACGACCAGAGACAGAGAAGAGCAAATCGACGAAGAGCGAAACGGAGAGAGGATTAACGCATCAAGGGGAGGAGAGACTGCAAGTTGGATTGAGTGAATTCTCTATGGACCTAAGTGAGAAGTTATGGGCTTTTAATGTATACTATTGGGCTTTCCACCCGGGAGCGTTAATATAAAGAGGTTTCACTGCGAGCATGTATGTTCCCTGTTCGCCCGTCATTAGGGTTGCAAAATTCCGTGAGTTAAGAGAATGAAGACGACCGTGAAAACTTTTCCTGATTTTTTCAATTCCTCATTTACCCTTATTTTGTTCTCGCATATTCTACTAATTAAGAGGTTCTCGATGGTCTGAATTTTTCAGCATTTGAGACGCTACTTTACTATCAATTTACATCAGTTTTTTATTAATTATTTATATATTATATGCTGTATAAATCTAATACAGCACACGAACAAATTTACTGATAACCCACATTCACGTTAATTCATTAAATAAAAGAAAAAATAATTGCTTATAGTAAATAAACATACATATTTTACTTTAAAATGAATTATTGTATTTTAACTCTCTTGAAAATTTGCAGTTTTGCTAGCAACTACGACCATCATAAAACTCTTATTTTGACTGTTCATCCAATAACATCAAAACCAAATAGGACTACCATTTTAGATTTTAGTTAAATACTATTCAATAGTTAATTTTATTTAGACTCCTAGTTTTTTTTTTTAAAGTTTTCTTGTTCTCGAGTTGCTAATGTTTCCTTTTGTACATGTTTCTACAATTGATCAATAATATTTTTGAATGAAAATATATAGACTTATTTTTCAAGTGATCACTAATTTACAAAAATTTTAATTGGAAAATTTCATAATATACCCCTAAAAGTTTCATAATTCACTATATATCCCGATTTCAAAACTCGTTCTTCATATACCTATAAATTTTGAAATACACGATGTACCCCTACTGAATGAAATAAGCTAGAATAATGACCATTTTATCCCTGACATTGTATATCATTTTTTAAGTTCACAATATGTCAATTTTTTTTCGTGGTATTTTATGAAATTTTCAAAAAATAAAATACTACAAATATAAAGGAAATTTCATGAAATGCCAATATATTTTTGGCTAATTCACGAAATGTCACTAAAAAAAGAAAGTCACAAAAAGCCACTATATTTTTGTAAAAGTCCATGAATGCTACTATGTCTACTATTACCGAACACAAGAGACAAAACTACCACTAAACTACTTATACTACTTAACAAGTACTTTTAAAGTTCACAATATGGCCCTAAGTGTAAAATTCACTAAAATTCACTAAATTCAAAATACTATAAAAGTATATTTAAATATTATAAAAAATTATTAAATAAATAAAAATATATATTAAAGTGTCATAAAACATTGAAAAAAAAGTAAAATTTCTTAGATTTTTTTCAAAAAATTTAGACCAATATAGTACCATAATTTGTACCAATTAATACCATAATTTTACCATACATTTTTAATTTTTTTATTCTACCACTCTAAATTATTTATTCAAAATAAATTATTTTAATTTTTTATTAATATTTGGAATTTTTTATTTATATTCTATTTTGAAGATGACTTAATGACATAACATAATTTATTTCGAACAAATAATTTAAACTGAAAAAAAAAGATAATTTAAAAATTTAAGGCACATTTTCAAATTAACTAGTCACAATTTTCTAACAATTAAGCACCATAACTAGTACCAATTAATGACCATAATTTGTACTTACATTTTCAAATTATCATTTTTTATCAATTTAAATTATTTATTCGAAATAAATTATATTATATCATAAATCATGTGCAAAATAGACTATAAATTTAAAAATTCCAAATATTAATTAAAATTAATAATTTAAATTGGTAGAAAAATTTAAATATGTATGATAAAATTCAGGGCGGGACGAGGTGGGTTCCGGTGGGGTCCCGGACCCCATAGCTTTTCTAATAATTAAAGAAATAATTTTTTAAAGTATAGTTTTAATAAAATAAAATTGAGTAAAATATTAAAAGTTGATAATAAATTAGTGTAGAGACATGTTCCAATATGTGAGGTTGTAACTTCAATTATTGTCGACCTACCTTTGGGTTATATAATGTTATGAAAAAAAATTATTCATTTGATCTCATGTTAAAGTCTAACCCATGTTTAACTATTTAAAAATGAGTCTAATTTATACATACTACGTACTTATTTAAAAATTAAATATTACCTTAAAATTTAATATATATATATTAATGCTGAAAAAATTTATGACCCCACATTTATATATTACCTTCAAATTTAGTATATGTTAATGTCGAAAAAAAATTTGGACCCCATAAGGTTTGACTTCTGGGTCCACCACTGGTAAAATTATGGTAATTAATTGGTATAAATTATGATACTATATTGGTCTAAATTTGTATAAAAATTAGTATAAATTATGTGTTTAAAACTCTATATCATTTTTATGGTAATAAATAATTTTGAAAAAAATCTAAGAATATTTACTTGTTTCATGATTTTATGATGTTTTAATATATTTTTATTTATTTTTATTTATTTTTATAATGTTTTAAATATATTTTTATAGTTATTTATTTTTTCTAGTTTTTGGATTTTTTGTGAATATATTTTTGAATTTTTAACACTTAGGGCATATTGTGAACTTTAAAAGTACATTGTTAACTAGTAGGGGTATTTTTGACTTTTTTGCTTCTGGTCATAACATAGTGGCATTTCACGGACTTTAACAAAAATACAGTGGCATTTCGTAACTTTCTTTTTTTAGTGTCATTTAATGAATTAGTCAAAAATAGTGGCATTTCAAGAAATTTCTCAATTATAATTAATTACAAAAATTATTTTAAAATTCTAAATTAAAACATAACTAAAAAAGTATCAAAATTGAAATAAACTTAATAGTTCTTAAATATTGAACATACACAAAACTTTAAACAAATTAATTCATTTATTTCTCATTGTTTTTTACCTTCCTTGACTTGTTACCGGTCTTTTTCTTCATTAAAATATGTGTAGTCATGGTTAGATAATGATAAAATATTACTCCTTCCTATTCTTAATATATGATTTTTTGGCTCTTCACATTTTTATCAAAATATAAGATGTTTTTTTTTTCCTTTATTTTCAACTCGACCCCTCATCTTTTCACCTACACCTCTACTTTAAATTTACTTCGATTTTCAATAAAAAAAGAGTAAGAGTAAAGTTGTCTATTTTTGCTCCTTAATTCTTGTGCCCAAAGTCATCTAGGTAGAACATGAGGGAATATATAATAAGCATGTATTGTCCATTGATCATCAAAACTAATCCAATGTAAGATGATGAATTTTTCTAAAATTAATTTGTTTGAAATTTTTGTATATTTAATATTTAAGTGTTATTAATTTTTATTTCAAGTTTATGTATTTTTAGTCACTTTTTTATTTTATTACTTTTTTAAAAAAAATTGTAAATTATGAATATTGTGTAGTATTTTAATTTTTTTTTTTTGGAAAATTTCATAAAATACCCCGAGTTAAAAAAGTGGCATATAGTGAACTTAAAACATGATCTATAATGTCAGCGGTAAAATAGTCATTATTCAAGTAGGGTAAATGGTGAATTTCGACCATTATGAACACTTCGAAGACTATCTGACATTGTGGTGGTCCATTATCTAAGATTCTAAACTCAGAGAGCAAAATAGGGTGTCATCATGAAGGTGCTAATATCATCGAGGTCATTCTTAGAGAAGTGTCAATCAAGACATAAAATAGAGATTGCGTAATCAATTTCCTGTCTAACAATGTTGTTGTAAGGGACATCCCCTTCAATTCATGTATTTGCAAATTATGATATATGGAAGATTTGAAATCGGTTGATTCATATACTCAATTGATATCCCATCCACCACCACCAATGAACTGTTCTTCTAGAATCTGGTATTCTACGAATCTATCTTTTTTGTTTTTTTTTGTCTGAGTTCTCAATTTGAGATAAAGCGTGGGAACATATAAGTGCTTGTCTTCTGTTGATCATCTCAAAAGCTAAATAACCAGAACACTTTTCACAAACTTATTTTTGGTAATTGGTACACTCGGTAGTCTTTTCTCATTATTCATCCTGACTTGGCAATGGCTTCATCAACTGAATACTACCTTCGTAGTTTTTGAAATCATGATCCAAGCCCATAGAAACTTCATTACTCTATTTTGTTTCCCTTTGCTTTTAAATTTCGTCAGCGAAACATTCACATTTGAGTCTTTCTTAGTTGCATCAAGCTGGTCCTCACTATCTCTCTAGAATTGTGAAATATGTAGAAATGTGGTCAATGCTTTGTTTAAGTTCTTATATTTCTTTTTGTATAGCATAGATCTCCGCATACAAAAATGCTCCTTGAATTTTATTTTCCAGTCACATGAAGATCCGGCACAATACGGTTCTATTACAATATTCCCAAAGTGCAACAATCTCAAATTGTTACCTCGGAGATTTAATAAACCCCTCTGCAAACCTATAATTGTTCTTTGCCTTTACAATGATGATTAACTATCTCTTATAGTGCTTGATTTTCAATATATGTGCATCTCATAGTGCTTAAACCCGATTCCTAGAGGACGGGATTCTGCTTAGCTAACTGGAAAATCAGAAGAGGTGGCATGGTGGATTGCTATCGGAGGGGGAAGAGTAGGGCTGGCAATTTCAACACGATCCTTTGACCAACACGAACCCGACACGAAATTTGCGGGTTTGGGTTTTATAATTTGACACGATTAAATAAACGGGTCGTGTCCGGGTTGACCCGTTTAATAATCGGGTCGGGTTCGGGTCGAACTAGTGTAACCCGCCAACCCGTTTAACTTTTAAGTTGAATATATATATATAATATATATATATCCAAACCCATTACCGATTAAATTACAACACCTACTTCCTCTTTTATCCAACCACACAGCCAAACACCCAATTGGCACATGATGACATCCCAATTCCCATCGAATTTTAACTTTTTTACTTAACCCATTGAATTTAAATTATATTGTTGTAATATTGCTCTTTAATCTTTATGACAAGGAAAAATAATACGTCAAAATCCAAACCTATTTGGATTTTGAATTTTGATTGAGAGAATAGCCGCACATCATATCAGATTAGTCAAGTTTTACTAGGTTAATCGGGTTGACACGAAAAACTAATCGTGTCAAACGGTCGGGTCGGGTTGAAGTCTTTTCGTGTTTGGGTTGATGTACATGACCCGATTAATTAAATGGGTCTTGTTCGTGTTCGACCCGTTATTATCGTGTCGTGGTTCGGTTAAGCTCAACCCGACCCCAACCCGTTTTTGCCAGCCCTAGGGAAGAGGGGTTTGAACGGGGAGATCAACTGGAGAGAGGGATGTAGCGGTTGTGGTTCTCATATACCGGGAGGGAGCGGTTGGTTTCATATACAAAAATTGAATTGTGAGAAATTCTTCATACTGGGCAGTAGTAGTATCATTCTAATCATTTATCTCCTTTTCCCTTTGTGACTGGCTAGCCAGGTCCTATAATTGGTAGGCTGGAATATTTACATCACCCTTTCTTCCCTCCTCGATTCATGTCAATCTTGACCCAAACCGAAATCAGACCTGAAATCGACCCGTAAAAAGCGGGTTCGGGTTGAGATTTTTGACCCGAAATGATTTTCGGGTCGAGTTCGGGTTGGGTCATTGAAACCCGCTTCGGGTTCGGGTTGAACCCGCTAACCCGTAACCCGAAAAAAAATTAATTAAAAATAGAAAATATGTTATATTTAATGACTTAATTAGTATTTAATGATTAATTTATGACTAAAATAAACATTTAACCGATAACATATGATTATATATTGTACATAATAATTATTAATATTATAGTATTATACTTTTTTATTAAATAATGCAAAATTTTAAAAATAAAATAAATTTTTGAAAAAACTGGGTCGGGTTCGGGTCAACCCGCTCCGGGTTCAGGGTTAAAGAAGTACAACCCGCTCCGGGTTCGGGGGTTGACCAAAACTATTTTCGGGTCGGGTTCGGGTTGAGCTCAACCCGACCCGAAACCCGATTTTGACACCCCTACCCGTTAGCCTCTTTTTCCGTGTCGAATTCTAGCCACCACTTCGAAAAAATTTTCCCATCGCCAGCGGTCTCTCGCTACCTTTTCTTCGCCGCCATACTCCACGTCACAACAGACCCATGGGGAGAGAGAGAGGTTATGCCGGGAATAAGTTCTACTTCAAGGAGTGCAGTCATCCATCCAGGGGGGCTGGAGTACGCTCCAGTAGGTCTCGTGGCAGTAGTGATAAAGCTCGCAAGGACAAGTTAGGTCGAGGAACGCGCAAGCGCCGTGACGTGCGTAGCCACAGGGCTAAGATTGAGAGAGAGTCAGACTCTGGTAGACCCCCACGGGAAAATTCTGGTCAAAGGTCGTTTTACCAACTCAATTCCCTATCGCGTGTGTTTTCCACCATAATTCCCGGGCAGGTGTATTTTTTACTTTTCTCTGTTAAGGAAGCGCACAACAGAAATCAGCTTGTCGACTGACTTACTTCTATTGTGCGTCACCTTAACGGATAAAAAAATTTCGACTTCTCCTTTGTTAAGGAGGCGCACACTGCAGGACAGCCTCCTTAACAAAGCACAAATCGACTTTTCCATATACGTTAGGTAGACTGTTAAAAAAGAGTTGTGATATAAGTTAAAAAATGTTTGAATGTTAAGGAAGCGCACACTGCAGGTGCGCTTCCTTAAGATCAGTCTCCTGGAGGCTGACTTGCAGTGTGCGCCTCCTTAACATTCAAGAAATTGAAATTTTTTTATCTGTTAAGGTGGCGCACAATAGAAGTAAGTCAGCCGACAAGCTGATTTCTATTGTGCGCTTCCTTAACAGAGAAAAGTAAAAAATGCACCTGCCGGGAATTATGGTGGAAAACGCACGCCATAGGGAATTGAGTTGGTAAAACGACCTTTGACCGGAAATTTATCGACCCCCACGAGATAACTCCAGTACCAAAGGTAACACCACTACCATGATATTCATAGACAATATTCATAGAGGTGTGTCGGAATATCAGTTGGGTAGACTAGTTCAAAGATTTGCTCGATGGAGTAGGATCTACATTAGTAGAAAATGGAGATTAGGGAACAAAAATGCTTGTGCCTTTGTAGACGTTTATCATGTCGATGATGCCAAAAGAGTAATTGATGGCATCAAGGTTGGAATATCAACGGAAGTAGCCTATGGGCTAGAATGGAGTTTCAAGGCCTTAAAACCAAGGTGAGAAACGATGTTCTGATTAGTAGCTCCTCCCAGTCCAAAAACATGGCTATCCAGATCCAAAAAAAATATAGCAATGTTAAATCAAGACTCTCTATAAAGCTCAAAGCTGATGAAGGAATGAAGGCGTGTCTGTCAAAATGTGTGGTAACCACTATCCACGAGGACAAAAACCCAAAGGAAGCATTGGATTTCTTTCATAGTAGATGGCCTAATATGTCAGGACTTCTAGCCCTCTCTCGGAGGAAGTTCCTCATGCTCTTCAACTCAATACATGAAGTAAAGGAAGCTGTTAACCAGGGTCGTTCTATGGGCAAAGGGTTGGAAGTTCATCATTGGGAAAGGGAGGACCAAGTTGAGAAACGCAGAACATGGGTTGTCATCCGTGGTATACCCCTTCATGCTTGGAACAAACGAAACGTGCGTAAAATTGCACAAACAGTGGGGGATGTCATCAAAATAGAAGAGGAAGAAAATCAGTTTGTGGAGAATGTAGAAGTCCGCATTCAACTAGAAACATCAACCCTCCAACTGATTAACTGGAAAATTTCAGTCAAAGTCGAGGGACTCTCCTTCCCGGTTTCAATAGTTGAGGTTGGGGATGATAGAGTTAAATGTAAAAACTCGGACCCGAGCGAAAGTATTGTTCAGATCCCTAATGACATGGGAGTCCATATTCTTGCTCAACGGAATTTTCATAATGATGACAAATCTCATACGGTAGGAGGAGGAGATATTAATTATCAAGGATTATCACTGAGTAGCATATCCCAATCTCATACCAATGAGGAGCATATACTGTAGTATGATTCAAATATAGATGATAATAATGCGGTTGTGCATTCGACTCCCCAAGTATGTTGTCACAGCACGTCCCTGGTGCACCACTCCCAAGAATGTAAAAACCTTGTAATTGCACAAGGTTATTTCATTCACGAGAGAAAAACACGCATTGCGTGTATATATGTTTATGTATATGTGTATGTTCATGACTAGGCTTAAGTATCTATATATATATATATATATATATATATATGTATGTACCGAGCCGGTTAGGCCTTGAACCGGTAATAAAACATTATAACTTATATCCTAGATACAACCTAGAAACGTACATAAGTATATACCTAGATACAATCCTAATACCCCCCCCCCCCCCCCCCTCAAAGAGTGCATCCTTGTGTGGTAACCAGCAGAAGGTGTGCTCTTTGTTGTGGTTGAGTGAGGAAATGGGAGTCATGTCGGACCTGCAAAACAAGTAAAGAGAGGAGGTATACCTGTCTCCGCCTTGGTTTGGTGGTGGAAGAGTGTTTGTACCTGCAAGTGAAAAACAGAAAACACTACCCTTTCTCGTGATTTTGTAAGCCCATATGATCAAAAGAATTGTAATAACTCTTACCTGTAAGTGGTTTTGTCAGCTGTCTGCCAACTGATGTGTGCTAGGAAACATATTTCACTTGAATGAGGCCTGCCTGCAACTTTTCACGGATGAAATGGCAGTCTATTTCAATGTGCTTAGTTCGTTCGTGTGAGACTGGGATCCAAGCTATGTGTATGGCGGCTAAGTTATCACATTTCAATGGTATAGGGTTATATCTTTGATTCCGATTTCACTTAATAGTCTACTTAGCCAACTTAATTCCCCCGTAACTTGTCTCATAGATTTGTACTCTGCCTCAGCGGAAGATAGAGCTATGGTGGTTTGTTTCTTTGACTTCCAGCTTAGGGGGAACCACCTAAGAGAATATAATACCCAGAAACGGATTTCCTTGTGATTGGGCAAGAGGCCCAATCTGAATCGCAGTATGCTTCTAGGGTGGAAGTTGGGTCCTTATTGAAACGGAGGCCGAATCCTGAAGTACCTTTGATGTAGGACAAGGTGTGGTAGGCTGCCTTTAAGTGGGCTGAAGTCGGACTTTGAAGGAATTGACTCAAAAATTGGACCGCATAACATATGCCGGGTCTCGTGTTGGTGAGAAAATTTAATTTCCCAACGAGACACCTATATGTTGTTGGATTTTCGAGTTTGGAGTTTGTGTCCTCATAAAGTTTTTTATTAATGGGAAGGGGGGAAACCGAAGGTTTTATGTTGTGGGCATCGAAGTCGTGGAGAATTTGGTTGATGTATTTTTGTTGGGACATGATCATTCCATCATTGCTTTCTAGGAATTCTATTCCAAGGAAATAGTTTAATCTCCCTAAGTCCTTTATCTTGAACTCCTTGTCAAGTTTCTGTTTCAAAGTTTTGACTTCTTTGGTGTCATTCCCAACTACTAATATGTCATCCACGTAGATTCCTAACAAGGTAATGTTACTTTTCCTCTTTTTGACAAATAGAGAGTGGTCGTTTTGGGAGTGATTATATCCTAAATCGTTTAGGAATTTAGCAAGTTTCTCGTACCATTGTCGGGAAGCTTGCTTTAGACTGTAAAGGGATTTATGAAGCTTGCACACTTTGTTCCCGCCATTGACCTTTATTCCCTCTGGTATGGTCATGTAGACGTCTTCGTGGAGATCACCATGCAAGAATGCATTGTTGATGTCCAATTGGTCGAGGATCCATCCATTTTTAATTGCCACTATTACCAAGGCTCTTATTGTGGTCATCTTAACTACGGGAGAGAAAGTCTCTTCGTAGTCAAGACCTTGCCTTGTGTGAAGCCTCTGACCACCAGCCTTGCCTTGAAGCGCTCTATGTCTCCATTAGCTCTTAGCTTGATCTTGTAGACCCATTTGTAACTTATTGGACGTTTCCCTTTGGGTAGGTCTACAATTGTCCATGTTTTTGTTTTGCCTTAGGGCTTCAAATTCGGTGGCCATCGCTTATACCCATCTAGGGTCCTTGATGGCTGCCTTGTAATTGGTGGGCTCTTCGAGGTTATGGAGGTTGGATAAAAGCTTATTAGCATTGGGCTGAAGAGAGCAAGATAGGATGGTGGTGCTGGGTATGTGATCAGTCAATGTATTCAAGTTGTTGGAAGAGGTGAATGTGGGTGTGGTCTCGAGTCTTTGTGCAAGAATGATGGAAAAATGGTCTTCTTTATTGGCATTAGAAGAGAGGATGTAATCATTGTATCTTGAAGGGATCCTATGTTCTCTAGTGGATCTCCTGAGAGGTTGATCTTGTTGTTGAGTCTCGGTTATTTGTTTCATCTTGGGTGTGGCATATGATTCTTCTCTTACCTCAGAAAGCCAAGACGTACAAGAATCATCTTCCACGATTTGGTTGGAGGGGGGAGAGAAAATGTCTATGGTTTCTTGGTCTTTGCTGAAAGTATCTTTCCACTCTTTGTTTTTCTAGGGGTAAATGGTTTCGAAAAAGGTAACATCTCGTGCTATCCTTAACTCCTTTTCTTATAGAGTACAACCTTGTAGCCTTTTGTGTTTTTGGGGTCCCGACATATACACCAATTAATGCTCTTGGATTTAGTTTTCCCCTGTTTGGACTAACGTTGGTAAACGTAGCATAAACATCCAAAGCTTTTGATTTCATTAAATTCGGGTTTCTTATTGTAGAGTTTTTCGTAGGGGGTTAGATTGTTGATGGACTTGTTTGGCATTCTATTTGTCAAGTAGGCTGCGTGTTCAACACAAAAATGCCAATGTTGGTCATCTAAACAGACTGGAATAGAAGAGCTCTAGCAATATTCATGATGTGTCCTTGTTTTCGCTCTACTACCCCATTGTGTTGGGGCGTATGGGGGCAAGTTGTTTGATGTACTATCCCCTTGCTGTTAAAAAATTCTATTCCTTCCTGGGTCTTGCCTAATTCCCAGGCGTTGTCACTACGAACTTTTTATTCGTTATTCATTTGTGTCTCAATTAAATTTACGAAGATCTTTAAGTGTTCCATGGCCTCTGATTTGAGCTTAAGAAGAATGACCCATGTAGCTCTAGTGTAATCGTCAACAAGGGTAAAGAAATATATGTGGCCGTCTAAAGATTGGGTCCTCATTGGGCCACAGATATCCATATGCATAAGGTCAAAAGGTTCTTTTGTTCTGATTTCAGAAATAGGGAATTTTAAACGCTTTGCCTTGGCCTTATAATAGATAGTACATGGTAAATGTTTTTCAAGATGTTTAGGAACCTTTACATGTATTTTTTTTCATGTTTTTCAAAGACATGTGTCCTAATCTATTATGCCACAGAAGGGAAATCATCAGAAAAGTTGACCCGTGAGGGTTCTACATCAGAACTGAAGCACATAGACATGCGATCTTTATTCACTAAAAAATCACACAAAACATTCATGTTTGCAATATAAAGGCCATTGACGTGTCTTCCTATCTGTAGTGTGATGTTCCCTCTAGAGTCCTGCATAACACAATCAGTTCCATGGAATGTAATTGACACATTCAAATCTGATATCAGCCTAGATATGGAAACTATGTTGAATTGAAATGTTGGAACATACAATATGTTTCTCAAGCAGAGTTTTCCATCAGTTTTTAAATTACCAACAGAAACGACATTTTTCTTGTTCCCATCTGGGAGCATGATGTTTTTCTGTATCTCAAGATTCACACACTCAGAAAGCAAATCTCTATTTCCACAGACGTGTTCAGTAGCACCAGAATCCAAAATCCACAATCTTTGTAATTTGCAAGTTATAGGATTACCATTGTAATTCAGACATGGGAATGAATTAGGGATGGTCGTAAAAATACCTGCAAATTCCCCAAAATTGGGTTGATTAGTGACGTTGGTGTTGTCCTTGCTCTGCTGGTGGAGGTAGGAAACTAGCTGCTGCAACTGGTCGGGGGAGAAACCACGCACTGGAGACTGTTGGACGGCATCACTATCTCCTCCATCTCCGGCGACCGCAGAGGCGACCTTCGATTCAGGTTTCTTCTTGAAGCGTCAGAGGGAAAACCAATCAGCCACCAACAGCTTTCTCGATTGTGCCCTAGCTTTCCACCGCCAATTGGAAATTCTTGCCGCATCTTTCTTGACTGCCGGTAGTGGCGCCGCTTGGTGTTCTTTTCCCTTGGACCTTGAAATTCGACCCACCGCCACTGGATTTCTGTCTTCCGACATTGTAATTGGGACTTCCTTTTAGGGACAAAGATACAGATTGTTCCGGCTCTTCACGCGATTCGGAGTTCTCCCGGGTCTGTTCTTCTTGGATTATGGTAGCAAAAATGTCTTCGAGTGTGGGAATCTGCTCCATGGCTAGGATTTGTGCGCGAAGATGTGCGTAGGGTTTAGACAAACCCATCAAGAAGTGGATGGTTTCTTCTTGTGCGCGCAACTTTCTCTGGTTATCGCTTGATTTGCAAGAAGAACAACACGTACAATCGTCGACCGGCCGCACGAGGTCGTATTGAGCCCAAACTTCACGCGATTTCATAAAGTAGTCGGTGATGGAGTCTTGTCCCTGCTTCAATCCGGCGATTTGGATTTTGAGGTGATGAAGAGTGGCGAAGTTCTTCTTTTCGAATCTTCGACAAAGCCAGTCCCAAATCTGCTTTGGGTCACTGGTATACATCACGCTACGACCGATGTTTGGCGAGAGGGACGAAATCAACCAAGTAACAACAAGCGACCTTGCGCATTTCCATGCTGCCAAGCGAAGCGTATCGCTGCTTCCCGGTTGTGATTGTTCCATCAATGAAGCCGATTTTGTTCTTTGCTGTAAGGGCTTCTTGCATCGACCACTTCCAGCCCAATAATCCCTCTCCAGTGAATTTCGGGGCAAGAGGCTGCCCGGTTTGTTCTGTGTTTGCGACGTAAAGGGGATCGTTGGAATCGATGGTGAGGCTAGGGTTACCGGTGGGGTTCTCCGGTTTCTTGCCGCCGTTGTCGCCCATTGTTCCTTTTGTTGAGGATGAAACTAGTGCTCTGGTACCATGTAAAAACCTTGTAATTGCACAAGGGTTATTTCATTCACGAGAGAAAAACTCGCATTGCGTGTATATATGTTTCTGTATATGTGTATGTTTATGACTAGGCTTAAGTATCTATATATATATATATCTATGTATGTACCGAGCCGGTTAGGCCTTGAACCGGTAATAAAACATTACAACTTATAACCTAGATACAACCTAGAAACGTACATAAGTATATACCTAGATACAATCCTAATAAAGAAGCAGTGCAGAGCTAGTCGGGGCAACTCCCGAAAATCAGCTGCAGATCGTTGAGGCTCCTGCCTTGGGAAAATGTATGACTGAATCATAGACCCACGTGTCGATTGGTAGCGGGGGCGCCTCCCTTCCGCGTTGTTCCAAGGCCGACAAACAGGAGACAGGGCCAGTACTTTATGACCCGGAGATTGAAAAGGCAGAACATACCTTTTTTGCCGCTGGTCCATTCATCACCCAGTCGCGTCAGACAAGTAAAGATGAGGAAGGGACAGGCGAGAGGAACATTTATGTCTCTGATTCAATTTATACCCATTCGCGAGAGACAAATATCGAGGAGGAGGAGGACGTTATAATTCCTGACACTCTTTTTCAGGAATCCACATGTCAGGCTCATAGCAGTCATTCGAAGACGGCTGTAGTAGATAGCGGCGGGAATGCTGAGGAGTTCTGTCTTCAGGTATCCCCTGTTAAGCCCCCGTTAATTACGGACGGTATTTGTCTAGCCGATGAGCTTTTTCACAACGCTCCACCGCCATCTCAACCTGGCGAGGACGCCGTCATAGAAGTTCCGGCGAGAGATGAGTACGAGAAAATTATCAATCCAGAAAAAGAAGCAGAGGAATGTGTTAATTTGTTAAGGAAACTAGGATGCGAAGTTCCTAATCCAAGTCTAACAAAGGCTAACATCCTCGATCAAATTCAGTCCCAGATGAAGACGAACAAGGCCAGACAGAAGTAATCGTCATAGTACGCTCTTGGGAGGGGCAGTTGCCTATGGCTTGATGTTGAGGTGGCTCTCTTGGGAGTTAGTTGTTTTGTTTTCTGTGCGTGTGGCTTTCGGGCCCAGTTGGCTAATTTTGGCCCATGGTTCTTTTATCTTCGGAGGGCTAGGTTTCACTTTATGTTCGTCTGTATAGTGGTTGTCTTGGGTGGTTTTTGTCTTGTATGGTCAGTTTGGGTTTTGCTTAGGGGGTTTTAATGAGGTCCGTGCACAACCCATCCGCTTGTTAAATCAATATGGCTAAAATTGAAATGAAATTGTAATGAAGCTTATCTCATGATAGAAAAGAAATGTACAACTACGGCAATATATGGGCAAGTTCTATATTAATTAAAATGTACCTTTATATTCCCAAAATTTTCCCCCGCAGACTCACCAAATAAACAAGTGTGTAAGACAACATACTGAAGGACCCCCTATTTTATAATTTTATAACCAAGCCAGGGGTAAACTCTTCTACTAAGCGTTTTATAGCTAAATGTGATAGGAAAAAACTTACAGTCTTAGTACAAAATAGTTCAAAATTTGTGTTCAACTAAGTGAAGATGAAAGGGAAGTAGCCAAGAAAGGAACCTACAGACAATCTCCACTTTCTTTTAACTTCTCTTGCAACAAATCAAAAAATAAAACACAGCTCCGGATTGAAACCGGGATCCAAATTAAGACCTTTATTTTGTAAATCATAAGCACTGGTTTAGAAAATCTATGCTACTTCCACTTCAGAATGACACAAAGAGCATTTGTATGGGAAGCAAATATACAGACACCCAGGCGAATCAGATGAGCGAGAATAGAAAACATTACAGACATGATATCAAACATAACAAACAACGATAGCAGCTGAGGCTAGCAGTTACTCCAATGTACAACCTACAAGATAGAGAGCAGATACTAGAGACTGCCTATACTATTGATGGTTTCATCTTCCCATATAGCTGCAGCTTGAATAGAAACCAGAACACACAGGGAAGATGAGCAACTGCTTGACTTATTTTTCAATTTTTTTTGGAGTTTCAAATGGAAGTAGATCTTCTAAGAAGGGGTTGCATCTGCTTGTCTTCTTCAATCGAAATCATGCCTACGTGAGAAGGATCATCCATCATCATCTTAGCCACCAGGTAACCAGCCACAGACCATGTTTGGAGCTTCCGAGCTTGCTTCCCAATGTACCTTCCAAGCTTACCATCATAGTATTCTGGCCAGTTGTCATTCACCAACCTTGATTCCGCCAGCTCTATGGCCCTCCTCGCAATCTGGGGACGCCCTGTCTTGATGCACGCCGCAGTGAGGAGCCACAAAAGCACTGTTAACAATCACATGATGTATACACTGCTATCAGAAAAATGCCTCGCATAAGGAAGCAATATATAAGACCTCAGCAATTCACTGCCCATATAGATATATACACATCCATGAATCAAACAAGACAAGCATACCTGGCCAGGATCCTCCATTATGGTAACTCCATCTAGTGTTCTTTGGGTCACAACCTGTCACAATTCTCCACTCATGTCCTTCAATGGCAGGATAACAAACTTTCAGAGGCATTTCACCAACCAATTCTTCCCACCTAGCTTCGATGAGATCCATAATCGCATTAGCCTGCTCATCAGTGGCCAAGGATGACACGATAGCGATGCAGTTTCCAAGGCAGAACCAGCGGAGGTCCATATTTGCTGGGCTGACATTTCCAATGAAGTAACCCCCTCTGTTTGGCATGAAATCAAAGACCCACTCAGGGAGAGAATCTGGCATCACGTTGAACTTGTTCACTGCTGTGTGAGAATACTCCTCTGTCTTGTATCGGTATATGTCGTTGAGCTGTTTGTGGTCTAGCCAAAAGTAGGTCCTCATGTGGAAGCTGAGTGCATGGAGTCGTTTCACTATTCTCTCCACGATCTCTTTGCCTTCGTCATCTTGTTTTAGAAGACGTAATGCACATCTCAAGGCCATGAAGAACAGGGCTTGGATTTCAAGCGGGTAGCCATAAACACCCTGTTCACAATATTTTGTTTTCCATACATAAGCAGTCCATTATCGAGAGAATGGTCTGTTTGGTAAAGATAATATGACTGAAATCCAATGAAGTGTTTCAAATGAGTGCGGGAGAATCAGAATAGTGGGTCATCTAGACTAGCAGCACAGGATCTTATAACCAGGAACTTTTTACTAATAAATATTGAGATGAAGTAAATCAAGAAGATAAGTAGGTATATCGTTGAGAGAAACATATAAATGATAAATTTGGAGGACTAAACTCACCATTCTTCTATCAATCATGCAACATCCATCAGGACAAAGAAGTGTAGGAAACGTGTCAAATCCCTCAGAGAGACACAATTTGAGAACGAGTCGCATGCCGGTTTGACACTCAGGTGAATCAGCCAAGGAAGAGTCACCAGTACTCTTAGTGTAGGCTCGCAGAAGAATGATCCACCAAAACCCAGAGTCAATAGGAGCAACTCTTCCAATGGCACTCTCACCAAAATCTGCACCCAATGTCTCAAGGTTTCTCACCGGGTCATGATAAACCTTAAAGCTAGCTGGCATAACTCCTTCTCCTAGTTGGAAGCAATCCACCTTTTTCTCCATTGATTGAAGGCGAAGAGTCTTTAGGAGCTTTATTACTATCTCAGGCTCACCGTTCATCAGAAAAGCCAGTGCACTTGGAACAAAATCTCTGACAAACACCTGCAGAGCGAAAGACAAGTCAAAATCTCTAGTGAAAGGAACTAGTCTTGTTAAGAAAGCAGAAATACAGTGATCGAACAATTTTGTTTAAGGAAGTAAGATTCAAATGTAAAAGACAAAAAATACAATCATTTTCAATTCAAAAAATTAATCCAAAGATTAAATCAAGTGAATCTCCTTCTCTGTAAAAGGTTTTGCTTCTTTCGTCAGAATCCACAGAACCAAGTATATAACATTTTAAGGACTACAGAAGCATAAATCGGAATTCTCCTTTCCCTGCCTTTTCAATCATCAGAGAAGCAAACTCAAACAATATCGCATTAACCAGAGAGTGAAAAGACGTGTTTTCAGACTACCACACTTCATATTCAGTTCAATTGACTAACTGAACACCAGCAGCAGAAGAAAAGAAAAAAAACAGAAACACCAAAATATACCTGATCATAGTTAAGCTTTTCATCAGAATTATCCAGAGCAGCTATTGTACCAACAGGTTTACCCCGAAATAAACCATAGAACGCCTTAGAGCCTCCCAAGCTTCTGCCACAATTGGGTTTGCATCGATGCCAGCAGGCGTCCTTGGAGTATTGAAACCGGATCTCGGGGTATTAAAGCCAGACTTACGACCAGTAGAGGGTGCAATAGTACTCTCACCGCCACCATCAGCTGCTGCGCGTGATGAGGTTTCTGAATTCCTAGAAGTTTGAACAGATGTTGGAATTGCAGTGGAGAAGAACTCGGTAAGAGACCTCTCATCAAATGATCTCTGCCTCTCGGATCTCTGCCTCTCTATATTCAACGGCCTCCGCTGTTCCAACAGCTTTGCGAAGTCAATTTCCTCAGAATCTTCAAGCGTGAATAAGGAATCATGATCAGTGGTAGTAGTCAAGTTTCCATTCTGGGCAACTTCTACTGCAGTGAGACCTGACATGACGAGTGCCTCTGCAATCGTGAAGAGAGGATGTGATGCAGCAGGAGAGTAAGGTGAACCTGCATTTATTCAAATTCAGGAATCAATCAATGTGTTTCAAGATCACACAAATAGTTTATGGTATTAAGTGATCTGTCATATCATAATGATTAAATTCTGGAAACAAAGAACATGGACCGTGGTCCTTAAGAACTTGGTTCATTCACACCAGTCAAGAAGTCATGCACGAATTCTTCTACCATATGGATAACGAAATCAAGAAAAGCAGATTATAATCACTCAAATCACAAGCAACGCAATCGGGGAGGGGAGGGGAGGGAAGGGAGTTCGAATACATAACCCATTGTGTATTCAATCAATAAACAAGTATGAAATCTTGAATAACTTGTTTGATGTGTCAATAAATCAGTGCACGATAGTAAATGACATATAAACCGAAGCATCCACAACAACAGATTAAATAAAATTCAAAACAAACAGAGTTGATTGCTTCTAGGCAATGCGGGTTGAAGTTCCACAAGGGAAGAAAGAGGAAGCGTGGATTGATTGAAGTATCAGGAGTTCATCGATTATAAAATTCGTTTACGTGTAATGCCAAAAATAAAAACAGACTGAGAGGGAGTACGAGCACCATCACCGCTTGATGTGTGGGTTAACAACCACAGATTGGCAAACTAGAGAATCTTATGATCTAGCCATTGCAAGTACGCCGAGGAACACTATAGAACCAGATTTAAAAACAATGTGGGTATAGGTGGTTAATCTGGCGAGGACAATTGATTTTTTGCATTTCTTTTTAATATTTCAAGAAAAATTGTGTTCATAGAAAACTTATTTCTGCACGAACCGGTAACTACGGAGGGAGAGAGATATCCGTTTGATAGAAGACAGTGAAGGGGAGAAGTAGAAACAATAAAATTTTGCAGGATGGAAAAATAAAGAAGTGTAGATGAGTTCTCTGATGCAAAGCAGTAGAAGGAACATGGACGAGACCACAATTCGACAAGCACTTGATAACTAAGCTGATCACTCACATCGATAAGAAAAATTCAATTTCAAAAAAACAAAAACGAAGAGGGAAGAGACACAGACCTTGACTGGAATTGAGACCTGCAAGATGGACCGAACGAAGTGATTGTGAAAGACAAGAGGACGACTCAAAACTGTTTTTATACAGAGAGAGCGTATAGACTGTTGTTAAGTATAGGATCAGCACGGAAAGGGACGGAAAGGGGTCATGAATTATAAAGCGGAAGGAAAGGGAACTGGCAACTGATCACCGCCTGGGCCGGTTGCTAACCTCTCTATCCTTACCGGTTACCGCAAGTGTTTTGTTATGTAAGACGGTGACCCACTATACAGATGGCTGGCTGCCCTCACTGCCCCTGCTTGCTAACTTCCTCTCTTCTCGTGAACCTCCACCCCCCTTAATACTATTGCAAACTTGCACGCACCTTTCTTTTCAGTCCCTGGCAGTAAGTAAGAGTGGTAGAATTTTCAAGAAAGAGGGTTGTTATTTTTGTAAGTGAATGATTGGAGGGCGTAGTGCATTGGGATTCGGTGAAGTTTTGTTCAGTTGTGTGTACAGAGAGACGCCAATCAACCGAGCCACGCATGCAGGGGGCTCAGCCGCCCCGCTCGGCTCGGCTCGCCCGTGTTTTCTTCTTCGTCATGTCAATTTCATGTGTTTTCTAATCTATTTCATTGTTCTGATGATTGATTTTAATTTTCTTCCGTGTACTTTATTTACTTCATTTCCCTTTTTTCATATACACACTATTAATACCAAGTTGGGGTAATAAAATACATCCCTTGGATCTCGATTTTTGCATATTGCGCCAACATGGGTGAGTGGTTGGTGAAGATCGTGTGCCCTTTGTTTAATTACTGTTTTAATTTGTTCAAAGCTTTAATGTACCATCTACTCTATACTCTATTCAGTTATAGTAATTGTGTCAGTTAGATCTTTTTTTTTTAGTTTGTTTATTAACCAGTGGCCTGGATACAAAATGGCTGCATCATCACGGTTTCAGTGATAGATTAGTTCTTATAAGTGAATCGTGAGAGAGGATAACATTAATTCTATAGATGATTAATGTTATTTGTTAATTTCAAACTAATGATTGAGCAGATAGTAATTGATATGATATGATAATAGAAAATGTTATTGAAGTATCTAATGGAATTCATTGTTTTTTATTGGTTAACTGTTGTTACAGAGTTATTTTTCATTAAAAAATTGGTAGTGGTGATGCGAAGGAAGGGCTATCCTGTTTAGAAAGGAAAAAAATGATGTGTGGGCTTAACTAGGTAGGAATGGGTCCATTTTTGCTAGTGGAGGCAAAAGGTTGAGAAATTTGGGTGAATAAAGACTAAGGGTGTGTTTTGGGTAATCAGGAATGATTCATTTTCCTGTTGTTTGTTTTGTCAGTTTTTTCTATTTTCAGGAAAGGGAATGAGATTGCCCAAAAACCCTCTATCTTGATTTTCCACCCCCTACTAGGGAATGAGATTCCCTTTCCCCAGTACATGTTGACCGGTGACATATGATCATTGACCGATGACTAATGACCATTGACCGGTGATCGGTGAATGTTGACCGGCAATTAGTGACTGGAGACTAATGACCATTGACCGGTGATCGATGAATGTTGACCGATAATTAGTGACCGTTGACCGGCAGCCGGTAGTCGTTGACCGATTATTTATTTAATTCCCCTAGCTCAAACAAATAACCGGAAAATCAAAGGAACTTATTTTCCATTCCTCTTCATTCCCTTTCCAGATTCAATTCCGTTTCCCCGGCTCCAAACAAACTCCCCCTAAGTATATACAAAAGAAAGATAAGGGGTTGCTATCTACAGTACAAAATTATTAATCACTATAGTACAAAATTATTTTAAATCACATTAATGTTGTAAACATGAAATGATGTACTCGTGCACCTTTTTTCTGAAAATGATATCCGATAGTGATCTAATTAAAGAAGTTTATAGTTTGATGAATAGTGAATTTACTAACTATAGTACAATTTTTTTCATCTAACTATATGAAATACATTGGAATATGGTGGACAACCTTTTTTCTTGAAAAAATGATAATCGACATCCCAAACAACTTTAACAGTCATTTTGCGAACGTCTTTGCTCACATAAGTTACATAACATATTACAAGTCCACATTTGAGTAAAAATTATTACAGCAGCTCTATGGTCCACCTTTCTAACCTAGGTTGTAATGGGTAAATCCAAGTTCCAACAGTGTTTGGATTTCTATAATTAAACCATTGTGGATAGATAGGGAGAAGTGGAGAATCTTGAACCATAGAAAACCTAAAAAAATGGTCATGGTTGCACACTCCAATGTGGATCTCTCCTCTTGGACGACCATGGTTATTGTGATCTTCAATAGGGAGGTACGTACTACTTCCGGCATTCCTATAGACAGTAGATTAGAACACTACTATATAAATGTATCGTCTCGCGATCATAGTCCCCATTTCAGTGCTCATGCACTTTATTAAGAGGTGCGGGTCATCTCCAACGAAATGTATCTCCTACAGCATCTCGTTGTATCTTGTCTGGTTGAACAAAGTCTGGTAAGAATATTTCACTGACTCTGTATGCTTCATTTAGGTGTGCATCGCCTTACGGACTTGTTTCCATCGGTCCTGGTTCATATACAGGTAATCAACTACTACCCAAAACCCACAGTTTCCATCTTCACAGACATCAATATTTCCAGTGACATATTGAAATAGGTTGGGCTGGAACTTCCCCATGTACGCGAATGTATCCATAGACATGAAGTGTCCAAGAGCTGATGATCTTGTGTTAAAGGATCTTCTAGTGGATGGTGCTTCTTGGAATTATATAACATGTGGTTGGTTAGGCTCCCACACTAAAGGTTCCCGTTAGTTTGGTCTAAAGGTCGGTCCTGGAGGTCTGCCAATCTCTTGCTGCTCTAGAGGTTCTCGTAAGTTGCATGACAGATCCAGATGAGTGAAAGTGTGGATATAACCTTAACATCTCGCCATTAGTGTCGGATCATCTGATTGTGCCACCTCAGCAGCAGTAGCTTGCCACCTGTTTGCTTTGTTTCTCTGTAGTTCAGCATAGGAGTGAGCAAACAGGGCAATTATTTTTGTTATCCGAAAAAACCATTATTTTGTTCGGATTCGATCATTGTATTTTTTAACCGTTTTATAAAAGTTCGGTTATTTTGGTTAAAACGGTTATTCATAATAAAGTACGGTTTGGTTAACGAATATTGAAATTCAAACTTCGATTATCCGTAATAACCGAATTTTTATTAAAAAATATAATTTTTTTCTCAACCTAATAATTTTATCTAATATTTTACTACTAACCCAATTAGGATTAGGTTTCAATTATTTGGGTTAATTCATAATTTTGATTTTTTCGGTTACTTAGGAAGTTTGGCTATTTCGGTTATTTTTTGAAAGTTTAGTTATTTCGGTTACTTTAGAAACTTCAGTTATTGGGCGGTTAACGGTTATTAGTGTAACATAATAAATGGTTATCGGTTAAAACGAATATTATATAGTATTAAATTTGGTTAATTCGGTTATAACAAAAATAACCGAACACTGTACTTTTTAAAAACCTTGGTTAACGGATATCCGTTTTAACCGTTGCACACCCCTAGTCCAGCATTTGTGTTGCCGATTCATTATTCTTCCAGCTCATAGTGTATCGGAAACGGTGTACATCTCTCATGGAACACATGATACCATTATCCAACATATTGTTTAGCCTACATGTACATAGTATTCCATGGGAGGTCGCCTTATCACAACCACAGAGTGAGCTATATTGAAATACCATTTAGGGGATTTCTTTTATTAAAACCGTAAATAATACCATTAATTATTATATTATAGTATGGAATTGTGAATAATAAATCATTATATCCTTATATGGAGTTATGAAAATTAAATCATGGGATTTCTCCCATTTAATCCTAAAGAAAACTATTAAATATTGGATTACCATATATTATTATATAGTATTATGAATTTAATAATAAGATTTATAAGTCAATAAATCTTGGAAAAATTTATAAACACTCCAAGTAGATTATAAAGATTTTAGAAAGAGTTGGAACATTGTTTTGAAACATAAAAGTCAATATAAAATTCTAGAACCCTTAAAGCTTCTCAAGCCTTGCTAGGGTTGACTTTTTGAGAATGGTCAAACCAGCCCATGAAACCTATACCAATAAATAGGTTATGGAAAACCATGAAGATCGATAAAAAGAACGTCAAAAACGGATCATCATAGCCAAAGTTATGATCAAATGAAGTTTAGAGCCAAAATTTTGAAAAAATGCTGATGTGGCAGGTTTGCTGACTCATCGCGCGCCCTCGGATATGCGCCCCAGTACTTAGCCGATTTTATCCCCTATTTTTCCGGAAACCGTAACCAGTTTTTGCCCTAACTTGTGACCTTCGTAACTTTCTCATCTTTTGGAATTTTGAGTCCCGTCTTATTTGTTGTCTTCTCCTACACTTCCTCTTACAACCATAACTCACACTAAACCTAGTTCGTCCTAAATCAACCGAAATTCGATCCAAAGTAGCCACCTTGCGAAACCGAAACTGCAGATTCCGGTTTCCTTTGATTTCAGGTAACTTCGTCTCGCCATAACTCCTTCGATTTCATGTTCTTTAGCTCGTTTTGAAGAGCTCTAATCTAGGGATGTCAATGGATCGGGTTCGGATCGGGTGAAGCGTCACCCGCATCCGTCACCCGGATATATCATTGATCATCGTCCATCCGTCACCCATTTATTCTTCATCTGCCATCCGTCCATCCATCATCCGCGGGTGATTCGGGTGGATCGGATGATAATCGAGTGATACCTTTTCTATAACATAAACAGCAATTTTTTAAGTATGATAATAAATATGAAACTTTTTTGTATTGGTAAGGTATAAGTTACCTATATTTTAAGAATACTCACTCAAACATACTGAAAAAATCTACTAATATCAATAAGAAAATAGTATAAAGTTGTGTAGTGTATGTGGAAGAAAATAAAAATGGACGATAAATTATAAATCTACAACTATCTTTCAGATTTTTTAAAATTTCTGTAAGATCTGTTTGGTTACTTGAAATAAAATAAGGTGGAACTTTAAACGGATAACGGATCGGGTGATAAACGGATGATGGATCGGGTGACGGATGAAAAAGTTTCATCCATCACCCGACCCGGTCCGTCATCCGGTCATCCGTCACCCGATCCGTCATCCGTTTATTTCGGTTTTCATCCGTTTAGCTAATCGGGTGGATCGGATTAGCAGGTATCCGTTTAAAATTGCCATCCCTACTCTAATCCCTCTACAACTTTCATGTTGATGACCAAAGCCAATTCCCAACCGTTTGGAAGAGCGAGGTGTCTAAAGTTTCGGATTCGTCACCACATAAAATCATAGATTTTTCTAGAAAACACAAGGTATAACTCGTAACTTTTAGCTCCAATTTCTTTCTGTGTAGTGCAAGTTAGGGTGAGTTCTTGCTATCATTGTGTAGAGTTAAGTTTCTTCTTTAGATTAAGCCCAAGAACTAGTTCTAACTCGGTCTGTACTGTAAATTATAGATCCGCAAAGTTGGCACCCTGAACAGACAAGTTCGAAATATTTTTCCAGAAAACCGATAACCAATCCTTTCGATTCGAGCAATTCCGGTAAGTTTTCTTCAAATTCCTTCAACCTTGCTAATCTGTATTACATTATCGGTCAAAACCATGTTCCAATTGCATCAATTATGCATTAGGTTGAGTGAATTTGTGAGATTCGAATTCGGAAACCCATATAAACCCTAACTTCGAAACCGAAATCGAAAACCGATGAATCCTGCATTATAGCTAGCGAAATTAGTATCATTAGAACCGGAATTGGATTTCGAAACCATGGAAACAAGAATCACTCAATTTGGTTCTGTAGATTGTGAGAAATTGTTGAATTAGTACTCGAGTCGGGTTTTGTAATCGGTGATGACTAGGGTTTCAGGGACCGTCCGATCGGGTTCTAAAGGATTGGACGGTCAAGATTAGATCGGGTTATTAAAGAATGTTTTAAGTTTATAATATTTTAGAATTTAGCTCTAACTTGTTTAATTTAGTTAATGGCCTTCCCGAATGTGTTTTGACTTGAAATTTTAACCATAGATTCTTATTAAATCTAGTTTATTTTGATGTAAATTAATATGGTTTTGGAGTTTTTTAACGTAAGTTATGATTTTTGCAAGTTACGGGTTTTCTGGAATTATTTGGCTAATTTAAAAAGATATTTTTATGAAATAAAAATTATAATATGTATAAAATGTTATAGTTACTGTATATTAAATTTGGGAATTTTTGGACTATGGTAAATGGGTTTAAAAATTGTGTTTATGAGTTTTTCATAAGAATAACTTATAATATATGGGTTTTAATGTAACCAAAAATTAAAGTATGGTTTGTTAATAAACTTTTTAGCTGGGAAAAATAAGGGAAACTAAATTAACATTTTATAACAGTATGTTTATAAATGTTTTGGGTAGTATCTTTTAAGAGAGGTGAAATTATTTACATATATGTATATATACTTATTTAAGTAGAAACTTATGTTAAATCAAGGAATTTAATTATTTTACGTTTTATTTATTATATTATATGGGAGTCAATATTTTTAATTAAAACTAAGGAAAATATATATATATATATTACATATATATAGAAAGGAAATAAAATAGTAACTTAGGGTAAGCAGGGAGCTAATAAATTAACACTATATTAACTAAATATTATAAGAGCAGTATCCTAAGATATAGTAAAAGAAAGACTTTATGAAAACATACTTGGAATGCAGTTAAAGGTTGTAGTGAATAAGATAGTTTAAATACAATAAGTTACATAGGGGATGTCTTAATTAAATTCTAATACGGTATACTTATATATATTAAATAAATAAAGGAAAACACTTTATTTATAAACCGTATATCGGTGGTGGTTATGCCTAAAATTTATTAAACATAATTAAATACAATAAAATTTCCTAAAAATGTTATGGATAAATCTTAATACATAAATATATATATATATATAAATACATTAAAATAGATGAGGGAAATAACATTCCTTGTGATAGTTATAATAAGTAGAATATATATATTTAACCTTAGGATTTTAATCGGTGTGTAATTAAATAGTCACTATTAACTTAAGGGTTATTTACACAACATAAGCTAACACGGTCTTGGGTTAACTCACTAAGCCCAAGTCTATGAACTCCAAAAGCCCACTTAAACAATTCAAAGAGAGTGGGCACTCTCAGGGATAAATCTTAAATCATTCCAAATTAAACGAAATGGGCCTACACAGGATTTAAATAACAAAACGAGCCAAACCTTTGTGAGAGAATAATGCTAAACCCGGGACTATAAATTAGTAAGAATGGAAGGTTGTTTAGTTTTAAGTCCCTTAACTAATCGACACTTGGGACACCTTAATTATAGGTTACTATTGGGGAATCACTCATTCAAGTTAATTACTGGTCTTCACATACCAGGTACGATTTCTCGTACTCCGATACTTTTGCTGATTGATTATGAGACGTTTTCAAAAACTCTAACTGAGTTTAAGAGGAATTTTAAAAGGAAATGTTTGTGTGACTAACTCAGCTTGTGTGACTAACTGAGCCTTGAATGTGAAACTTACATGGGTATTGGTTCCTTCTATTTGGTTACCCCGTTAGACATTAACTGCCTAGGGTTTACGCTTCTGCACTCTGTAGGACTGAATGCTTTGGTATTGCCTCTGGGTAGTTAGTGATCTAGTGGGAATGTGGAGAAGGTCATTTTTGGTAAACTCTTCTTTTGACTCTGGATATCATTTCGTCCATGAGCTGGGTCTTGGTGTTTCGACGTGCGCGCGTCTTCAATGGTAACAATGAGGGGCTGTATATCCCCTGTCCACAAAGGGACGTAGTAGACATGAGGGGCTGTATATCCTCTGTCCTAAAAGGACGTACTTGGCGGTGGGGGCCATCTCTCCCAGTTGAATTATTCCACTCTTGAGTTATTGGTTCTTGGATCTATCTTATCATTCCTGGTCCTTTGTGACTATCTGAGTCTTTCTACTCCTAACGGGAATTGGGTTTAACTAAGGCATTGGATGTTCACTAACACATGGTGTAGTTTTGTTCACTAACTTTACCTTTCTGTTATTCATCTCTATTTCTTAACTTGTTATCTTGATTTGGTGATTGTGGAATGCCTTGCTCTCTGTATGTTTAAGTGATTGCTTTTCAAGCTATTACTTATTTAAGAGTTGTATTATAAGTTTGTTTGTGTGGGGAGATCGTACCAGTTCCATTCCAGGGAACTGACCCACCCCTCTCGGGTGGGCTGCTTGGTTTTATCTTGCAGGTACGAGTTACTTTACAGGTGCCACGAAGAGAACAAGTGATTGGGATGGGATTAGGTGTTGTGGAGAGTTTATGTGTTTTATTACTGTTTTATTATTGTTAAGTTTTCTCGAGGTTCAGGTCGTGACAATTGTAATCTTTAGTTGTAATGGTGAGGTTTGGTGCCGGGTGTTTGAAACCCGATGGTCTGTACGCCTTTAGTATTTTATTTCCGCTATAAATATGTTAAATAGGGGTGTTACATATATGTTCCATGTATTCCCTCTACCATGCTCCTTTACTATTTCATCCAAGCATAAGACACTAACCTTCCCCATTAGATCAGCAATCGGAACCCTTCGGTGCTTCTTTTTGCGCTTTTCATCCGTGCACGCTCAAAGTTCTTCAACTCCCTCACTTGAGTGTTGACATGGTCATTAATTTTTTAGAAGATAATACCCAAGTGTGTCTAGCGCTATTTCAATTAGCCTTTAGAGCAGAGTGAATGCTCTCAACCCTGGTCACTGTTTAAGTAAACATGTTAGTTATATAACAAGGGTTATACAATCTTACAAGTTATTATACTATTATCGTACCTGTTTGTTGTTTGTGTTCCCCGGAGTGCATCACATTCTTGACCCATGCCTCTACAAACCTTTCCTTGTGCCTCTCATAAACTACTGCCACATATGTGATAAGGCATGGATAGTTTCTGTAGTTATCCTTAAATACTTGTAGTTCGTCATTGTACTCCTCTTATGTGTTTGAGTACACACTGAATTCCACATTCTTACTGCAGTTGTCACTCTGTCTCCATGCCCCATGTACTTCTTTACCTTCTCCTGGACGTTCCATCTAATGTGCCACCGACATATAAGATGGTGTGATTCTGTAAATACCTCTTGCAAGGCATTCATTAGCGTCAAACATCTATCGGTGATGAATGTTGAGGTATTACTCAACCAAGATGTAGCCTTAAGTTTTGAGAGACCACACGTACGTGTCAAACGATTCAGTTACAAGAAAGGCTAATGTGATGCACAAGTGGGTAACGTATTTCCGATAATATGTTACCTATTATGGGATTGACAAAATAATAAAATTTGAAGAGGAATGGTCTTCCATTTCCCTTTCCAAAAGGCGACCTTGGCATTATATCAAAACAGGAGGGTGTGCATTTTTATTCATACTGACTCCAGGCTACCTGCTTCATTAACCACCAATAAACAAAGGTAGTGTAGTGAAGTAAAAAATGGTCCTCTCTCCCTATAAAATGGACTAAAGTTTAATGTTGATGGTTCGTATGATCCTGGATCTGGGCTCGCTGCTGCTGGTTTTATGCAGAGACATAATGAGCAGTGGATGGTTGGATTCATAGTTGTTGTTGGTAAGATGGAAAATACTCGATGCGTAGGCTATGGCTTTTTTGTTTGCTCTTCGTATTGCTAAAAAGTTATAAATTGGACAAGGTTTTCTGCTGAGATTCTCTCCAACTGGTTGGGTTGGTCAAAGAATGTCCACCGCAAAACATCCAAGCCATCCTCTCATCTCTTCAATGCAGATCCCTAATACATTAAGGTTGTTGACTTGTGAGGCATTCCTATCTTATACTCCTCGTAATTGTAATCGCATAGCTGACTGCCCCCGTCAAATCTGGATTGGGTGTAAACTTTGAATGCATTGTATTAGATTCGCTCGCCCTTGTGTTATTCTCTCAGGTGATTGAGGAGCATAACTATATTGGCTGAGTAATGAAAACTCTTGAGACGTAGTGTGAGACCCAAAAACCACCTATTCTAAGGTCGATACGTGCCGCACACTTATTACCTAAGATATACAAGGCTTCCAGCACGAACCCCAAAACGAAACAAATAACTCATATATATACATTCAAGAGTTCACAAAGTTGTTCATACACCTTACAAAGAAGAAGCTAGCAAAAAATACAAAAGCTTCGAGGCTTTAAAATACGAAAGGACCACAAAGTCAACAATTCTAATACAATTCCGAATACAAAGCTAATTGACGAAAGCAGAAACCTCTAGCCAAATCTAAACAACGTGCAAATCAGAGGATTAATAGGGGTGAGCAAACCTATCTCAACTGGTGATAAACTTCATCACTGCATGGAGGGTAGCCCAGAACCGACTGAAATACCCCGTAATTAAAAACAGTGATTAATTAGGCTAATAAGTATTTTAGAGGCTTAATTAAGTATAAATAACTACTAGGAACAAATCCCGAAGAAAAACGGATCCTTAAAATGGATTAAAATCACTAACGAACCTTAAAGCGCGTTTTCGAGGTAACCGGGAAAACGTGTCTTTAAGCGGTCAAAAGACTCGTAACAATTTTGGCCAACTACATAATCTTAATAAATATTAGTGAAGCTTTAGAGCCAATAAATCAAGAAAACGAGAAATTATTAAAAACTGTCAAAAACGGGAAGTTGTGGGGTAGAAACTTAAATAACCAAGAGTTATGTGTCCACTTTGAAAATAAAAAGTAAAAGTGTATATGTTGTGTGTGTGTGTCCGATTGGGACCCTCCCCTCACACTCCCTCTATTTACAAAAGACAAAAAAAATAACACAACCTCACTCACCCATACTACTCACTTTTTCTCTTCTCCTCTCCTCCTTCTCTTTCCATTCATCATTCTCTCTACGCATGCACCCTCCTCCTCCCTCACTCTCTCTTTTCTTCTTCTTCTACCTCTCTCACGATTTCCATGGTGAACAAGAAGAACAACAAAAACTCATCTTCTCTCCTTTGTAACTCTCTCCAAACTCCTCCAAAAATTTAAAAACCACCACCATTGTACTCCTCTCCTCAAGAGCTACATTTCCATCTTTCCAAAATTCAAAAACAAGCATTTTCGATTTATGGGTAGACCCCATTTGGAGCTTCAACACCACCATTAGAAGGCCCTCCTTCTCCTTGTTCTTCTAAGGTAAAATATTTTGAAACTCCCATCTTTTCTAGCTCTTGTGGGCAAAACGAAAATCTAGACTAAACCTTGTTTGGTCTCTTGTGTTCTAGCCGATTTGGCTTGTTGAAGGAGTTGGAAACCTTGTTCTTGAACCACTCCAAGCTTCATTTGACACTCTTGAGAGGTAATATGAATTCCAAACCCTAGAAATCTACATTGAAGC
Organism: Limonium bicolor; assembly: GCA_023374045.1. Classification (NCBI taxonomy): domain Eukaryota; kingdom Viridiplantae; phylum Streptophyta; class Magnoliopsida; order Caryophyllales; family Plumbaginaceae; genus Limonium; species Limonium bicolor. The sequence goes on from CM041777.1 coordinate 286,514,421, forward strand.
TTAAATAATATTAAGAGTAGTTTTGGTATTGAATGTGTGTGTATATATGGGTGATAATGTTAGATTTGTTGAATACCAAACCGGTAGAGAGAGAAGGAGGAGAAAAAGAAGAAAGAAACTAGAAGCAAAACAAGGTAAGGAAGCTCACTTTTGTGTAGTCTTGTAATTGTATATGTAACAGATTTTTAGAAATGAAAATTGGTATTGAAAATGGTAATGCATGAGTAGTATAATGTGTAAGAGAATATAAGTATTTTGAAGCTTTAAAAGTCATGTAAAACTGTTACAAAACAGATTGGGGATTAGTGTTTGTGCAGGAAATTTTAGTGTTTTTAGTGTTATTTTAGTGTTGGTATTGTTATGGGAGCTGTGTATTTTGATTGTTGAAACAGTGAGCAATATAGATGTGAGTAAACAATGTGGTGAGTATAAAATTATAGGGGAGACTATGGCAAATTTACTAAGATTAGAACACACTTAGAGAATTAAAACTAGGTGACTAGTGTGGGTGTGTAACAGATTTTGATTAAGGAAGATAGATGGATAGTTTGAGGGAGATAGATGATGTATTCGAGATGTATTAGGAGTGTTAGAAATGACATATAAGAAGGGAGTTGTAGATGGAGAGTGTTAGTGCTAAAACTCTGTAGCAAACACAACTAGGGAAACAACTAGTGAACAATGTGAGTTGAAACTTAGAAAATTAGGTGAGTGAATGAGTATAAAATTGTGTAAGGAGTTAGGAAATGAACTAGGGGGTATTAGGAGTTTAATGGTGTTAAAACATGTAGGATTAAGTGTAGGACAATGGGAAGTATTGGGTTAAAGAGAGGACTGAAAACAGAAAGTAACATGCAATACTGGCTGGACCGAACTTGCGACCGGACTTGAAGTTCGGCGAGCCCAGTATTACAAGACGTGGTGAGCATACTGGAATTGACGCGAACTTGCGACCGACTTGCAAGTTCGGACCAGAAATTTCCCCGGTACCTACTGGAATGCACCAATTGCGACCGTACTTGCAAGTTCGGTCGGCCAAAAAAATGTTTTCGAGGATCTACTGGAATCGACCGGATTGCGACCGGACTGCAAGTTCGGTCGGCCCAGAAAATTCCCGAGGAATAGCTACTGGAAACGAACGACAAGGCTGTGCGACCGACTTGCCAATCTGTCGGAGAAGAGTTTGTCAGGTACTTGGTAATGTACGGACCAGTACTGCGCCGGTCTGTGAGACAATCGGTGCGGCCTGAACCGGAAATTGACCATATATATAGCTAATTAAACAAACACCTTACTTGATATATATCTATATAGTGTATATCGACCCATAATATATGGTTAGCAACATGAATATTCCTAGCCCAGGATGGCGAAGCTACGGAAGACAACCCGAAGTGTGACAAGGTCGGGACGGAAGCATCATGTCAAGTGTAAATGAAAGAAATTATTAATAATAGACCAGGTACTTGAACTACAATGACCGGACTTGCAAGTCGGTCTCAATAAAAAAAAAAATATAAATTAAACAATATACCATATATATATATATATATATCATATTACTACATATAGATATGTACATGTATGAAGCATGCCAAGGTCAAGTAAGAACAGTAAAACCTAAGTAATGAAAAGTAAGTGAGAAAAGTGTAATGTACAAGTATAAGAACATAGTAAGTATGAGTTAGTAATGCGATTAATCATTTAATTGTATGTATATAATAGGACTTGATTTGTGACACCGAAGGACGTTTGGAATCACGTCATCGACGAACGGTATGGATTCCTCATGCCCGTATGCTATCTTGTTTACTCTGATTTGTGTGTTGTGTGCTAATTGATCACCAAATAAGAAAATGCACGAATCGGAGTTAATATGCATACTTGTGAATATGTAGTGTTGTATGATGTTGTATATCTCCTTTAAATCATAGTTTGTATAATTCATGAAATGTATGGATGATAAGGAATGTGTGTATGTATGTTGTATTGTTCCGTGACCGTTATTTTTGTGTTTGGACTTCTAACTTATTCCTAACAACTAACCATCCTAACTTAAAATGGTAATTAAATTGGAATGAGTAGAAGTCCGATATAGTTTCGGCCACGCGTGAGGATGCGGAGTCACGAGAGGTTGGCTCCAATTCCTGACTCTTAAACTGGTCCGCGGCCCCAAATCCCTTAAGTGGGTAGCATCCCGGATTGGTGAGTCAAGTAAATCCCGGATGTGGGACGTTGTAGTCCCCAAGGCCGGAGGTCCCGACGACTTAACTTGAGTATAAGTAAATAAGTAAGAATGAGTAAGTAAAGTAAAGAAAGTAAGGAATTGTAGCAAGAAAAGTAGTAACAGTAAAAGAGTAACGCATTCCGATTAACCCTAAGACATACTATATAACCTTGAATGCATAGGTACCCTTGTGAAGGTAAGTAAGTTGTGTGCTACTACATTGTTGCCTTGAATTGTGTAATGTATTGTATGCGCATGTATGATGTATGAAGAGCATGTATGTATGAAATATGAATGGCATGTTTAGTGGACGTCAAATAGCGGCGTGCTAGCTAGCACGCGGTATATGCGGAGTCCATATGCGCTTTTGCTGAGCCCCTTGGGAACCATTTTTTACTACACGCAGGTACTCGAGATTGATGAAGATGCGAAGAATGAGTTCATTTCTTTTATCTTCTTTTTGATTGTAAACAATGATTTATGATGGGTGTACTGAGTAGTACATGGCTGTAGTTTTTGAGTAGCCGTGTACCATGTGTGAGGGTGATTTTTCGGTATGAGGGGGGGTCTATCTAAAATACGGTCTAACTAAGAAGTCTAGATCCTAAGAATTTGCCATTCTGTGGAGGGTGAAAACCCGTTATTCTGGCAGCCCTCAAATACCTACTACATCGTCCGTCTTTCCCAGAAAGCATAAAAGGGGAATGCAAGTATGCACTACACCCGCTCTCAATGGCCCCACGCGGACTTATGCCTCTATAAGGCGGAATTGACTAGAGTCGCCACCTAGTTTGACCTAAGGAACTAGGAAGGGAGGAGAAGGGTTCTAGGAACCGTTAATTGACTCTGTGATTTGTTGCCTATGGATAGGACTTATCTGATCATACTAGAGATTCTGTGTGGGTTCGCACTGGGTTACACCCCTCAGAAGTGGCAACGACCACAACCCTTGGATTGGTGCCGAGGAAACCTCGGTCTCCAATTGTCGGGATTACCTTCTTTCAAAACCTTTTTAGAGAGATTCGTTTAAAAGCCAAGGATAGGATTAGGATGAGAAGAGAGAAGAGAAAAGAGAGAGATAGAGAGAGCGGATGAGGCAAGCTTTTCTGCCAAGCTAGTGCCAAGAGGAAGAATTGGTGAATTTGATTGAGTAGAATGAAGATTAGGAGTAAGTTTGAGGTTGAGTGAGTAGACAAGACTTAGAGTCTGATGGTTTGAAGTTTGTGAGAACCGAAGAAGGTTTTGAGAGGAATGAAGGACACCTTAGAGGGGGAAAAGGGTTTTTGTTTGGAATGGGGTCGCACCCTAGATGGGTTGCCTACGTACTCAACCTCCCTGTTGAGATCAGACCTTACGTAGTTCAGGGCTTTTAGGATGGTCGAGTTTTTTGAGGTAGTCGAGGGTTGGAAGTGCATGGGGTTGTTTGGGGGTGAGATGGCCAAGAGGGTATTTTTGATTGATGTGGGGTCGCATCCTGTGTGGGTTGCCTACGTACTCAACTCCGTATTGAGATCAGACCTTACGTAGTTCAGATTTTGGGATTTGGGAGTTTTGGGGTTTTGAAGGAATTGAGGTTTTGACCTTTTGGGTCTTTGAGGGGTCAAAGAGGTTTGTGGTCATTCTGTGAGGTTTGACAGATTGTCGGGTTCCTTTTTGAAGTTTTAGGTGGCAAAGAGTCTGTGAGACGCTCAGGTCTATGAGACATTTGAATACTTGGGATAATGGAGTGGTCTGTGAGACACTCAGGTCTGTGAGATATTCGAGCTTGAAAGGGTTATCAAATTTTCAAGGGGTTCGGCTTTTTGAGGAGCTGAGGGTTTTCGGTGTGTTTGAACTTGACGAGTCTATTGAACTGTTGAGACTTTCAAATCCGTAGAGCTGTTGAGACCTTCGGGTCTATTGAGCCGCTGAGACGTTCGAGTCTGTTGAGCTGCTGAGACGTTTGAGTCTGTTGAGCTGCTGAGACGTTCGAGTCTGTTGAGCTGCTGAGACGTTCGAGTCTATTGAGCTGCTGAGATGTTCGAGTCTGTTGAGTTGCTGAGACGCTTGAGTCTGTTGAGTTGCTGAGACGCTTGAGTCTGTTGAGCTGCTGAGACGCTTGAGTCTGTGAGCTGCTGAGACGCTTGAGTCTGTTGAGCTGTTGAGACGTTTAGAGATTCGAGATGCTTGAGTTCAAAGGAGTTTGGAAATTCAAGGAGTTCGAAGCTTTAAGGAATTTGAGATTTATGAAGTTTGGAATTATTCGGGATTGAAACGAAATTGATTGAATTGAGAATGAAAAGAATTTGAATTGAAATTGAATTGATTTTGGATTGAATTTGGATTGAGATTGGATTGAATTGGTTTTTTTTGATTGATTTTGAATTGAAAATGATTGAGGTTGAATTGAAATTGTGTGCCAAATGTGGACTAATGAGCTAGGTTTGGGCCTTGGAAAAGTGGACCGAATTGGGTTTTGAAATTTGGGCCGAATTGGGCCTTGAATGTGGGCCGGAATTGGCTTTGGAAAGCGGGCCAAGTTTGGACCTCGAAACATAGGCCGAGTTGAGCCTTGGAAAGCGGGCCGAGTGGGCCTTGGTAAATGGGGCCAGGTTTGGACCTAGAAATTGGGCCAAGTTTGGAAGTGGGGACAGAATGAATTTGATTATTGGGCCTCAAACTGACATGATTGTTGGGCCTCCAACTGAATGATTTGCAGTTGGGATTGACATTGGATTGGAATGAATTTTGAATTGTGTATTGAAGAGTGTTTGATGAGAGAGTGTGAGAGATTGATTTTGTAGTGCAATTTGACTCATTGGATTTTGAATTGATTTAGAATTGGATGATTGATTGATTGTAAATTTTATTCTGACAATTACGGATTGTTTTGGAAAATTTTATGAAGGAAGGGAGTTCCACACCGACCAAACTCTACGGCCCGTTTGAGTGAGGAACTTCCTGAACCTAGAAGCTTTTCTAAACTGGACTCGAAGTGTCCAGAAATAAGTGGGCAAACCTAAAGGCTATTCTATGGCCACCTGTGCTAAGCTAATCTATCAATTTATAAGATGAAACTGACAAATAAAACGCCCAATGTATAATAGAGCCGGAGGTGTATAAACAAGCATTCAAAGAATATATACGAAAGATAGACAGAATAAAAATAATCAAATCAACAAATACACAAAATAATGAAATCCAAGACTATAAGATAGCACAACGAATAGACAAATTACAACCCATGATAAGAATTAAAGTGTTGAATTAGAGAGAGCTGCTATGGGGGGTCACATCGACGCCGCCTCACTCGAGCTGAAGGAGATCCGAAGAGATACACCACCGTTTTTCACGTTTGAAGGGAGGCTCCAATAGTCCTAGCCAAGGTCCAGCTCCTTAGTCCCCGATCAGTTTCCCATCTCTCAAGCAATATGTACATGTCATAGAACAAAGACAAAGAAACATGAAATTAGTTAGTAATGAAATGTAGGAGGGTTGGGGTGTGTGCAATGGGATCATACGGCCCCTCTCAATGGGAGGAAAGGGGGCAATTTAATCATCTCCCACACCTCAGCCGAGAACATAGAAAAAGTTTCAAACTGCCAACAATGCTAAGGATTGTAAGATAAATCAAGCATTGGGTTGCTACTCAATTAATTCGTCATCTTAGATTATGACTCAACCAAAGTGTAGTATCAAATATCAATAGTGAGTCATGTGGGATCATACCTAGAAGGGTTTATATCATTTCCCTCTAAGATGAAGAGTTAATAAGAGTCATCCAGCCAAATGATTGGTTTATCTAACAATTATAGCATAGGGCCAACTATAACTCTACTCATGTTTCATATCTAAGCGCAAAGGGACAAGTTCTGCTAGTCTCAAATCAATTTCCAAACCATATCAATGCGCAAGGGACAATTAAATATCAAAGGCAAGTAAATTATAGTAAAAGGGCGAAAGATTGAATTTCCAACCCATTGAAGGTGAGCCCATAGCGTGATGGTGTACTCGATTTGCATGATGCAAAGTCAAACCGCAAGTTCAGCAAATGCAACCCAAGCAGACTCAGTCACAATTGTATATGTACAAGGAGCAGCAATGGTGCCCAAGAGTCCACAACCTAAACCAGTCGGACAAAGTGCAAAGGCAGAACGCTGCCAATATTCAATTGAGTAGGTACCACGGGCAAAGTTATAGGTCACGTAATACGCCAGTATGCGAATAGAGTCAAATGCTAGAAGCGACCTAAAGCGACTTAATCGATGTGGAGCCAGTTAGCGAACCCAATATGCTAGTTTGAATTCAAAGTTACCGACAGAAAGGCGCAAGGGGACGGGGCCCAATTCACCAAAAGACCGGAAAGGGATAGGGCCCCTAATTAAACAGAATGAATACGATATTATGATCCATAGCAAAAGCTTTGCAAATCACGCATGGGTCTCAAACTGACCAGGCACATCAGAGACTCAGATCACATCGGATTAGGTCAGGCAATAAATTAAAGCCTAAATGATTCACAAACCGTAATTATCCAACTTTCTATCACCAGTCACAATGGGTCAAGTGATCAAACTGGAAGCAACATGATTTACAAAACGAAGCCAACAAGGAAAAGCCACAAGGGTGATTGCCAAAGTCGAGAAAAATGCAAACCGGCGGGATGTTGAAAATCCAGGAAGTATGGTGCCAAATCTGAATATCCATATTCTTTCGGACTTGCGGAGCCTCCATCAAATTCTCAGTCATATAAATTCATCACGATTCATGTACCTCATCAGCAGAACAAAACCAACCGATGGAGAAAACGGGGTTACGCAGACATCGCCAAGGATGAATCAAGTTGAACAGAAAATTCCAAGAATCAGAGGAATAGCAAGGAAGCAGCAATACTCAACCAACGAGTTAAATAAAAGCAAGCGAAATCGAACTAGCCAGGACCATATAGAACCAGGTGACACACAGTCCGCAACTCGAAATGGTGGTGCAAACTTAAGACGTTTTGACACCAAGCTCAGAGACCCCACCCTTCGAATCGGAGAAGGCCGGCACCCCAACGAAGGGATAACAGGTCGAAGATCAAGCAAAGTTCGAAGTCACCCACAACAGATGCATTTCACACTAGTGATACCGTCACGTGAAAGATTGCAGTGCAGAGAATGAAGTGCGTGAGTATGGAGTTTTCCGACGGGGATTTAGGGATTGATGTCCAGAGGAGAATGGAGATCGGCTGGTCACATTTTTTGGGATTGTATTATTTCGGATTGAGGGAAGAGTGGTGGTTGATCGAGATGGTGGCGGCTGGGGTTTTTTAGGTTTTTTCAGATCAACCAGATGGAGGCGGGTGAAGGTAAACGATGAAGAAGCAACCGAGGGAATCGAAGGCGTGAGAGGATCAAGGTTTTTTTTTTAGAGGAAAACGATCGATCCTCTTTTGAAGAGATGGTGGTGGCTGTCTTGTTAGGCTAGGGTTTTTTTTTGTGGGCTTTTGTATTGTTTGGGCTTGGTAGGTCCAATACTAGGGGCTGGAATGGGTTTTAAGGGCCTGGGCTAGGCCAGAGTTCACTAAGTGTGGATTGGGTTGTAAGATGAAAATAAAGTGTCTCATGAACTGAAATGATCAAAAAAATACCAATGTTAATAGTAGAATAAAATAAAATATTAAGAAAGGTGAATAGACATAAAAATAAAATAAATAAAATAAAAATAAAACAAACTAACAAAATAAGATAGTAAAATAAGTGAATAAGCAAAAGGGGACGACCTTGAAACTGGACTGTCGATGGAAATTCATTTTTGAAGAAATGGTTTTTTCTGAAATGTTTTGAAAAAGATTATAAAATGATGGTTTCGTCTTAGCACGCACGTTAATATGTTTTGAAAAAAGAAAGGCGACGACCCCTCTTATTATTTCGGAATTCGCTTTATGGGGTGAGAATTTTTGGTGTCTACGATGGCTCCCCTTGATTCAATTCTGCAAGCCCTTGCAGAATTGGATCAAGGTTGACGGGACGCCAAAAATTCTCACTGCGGTTATGATCTGTTCTTATGAATGCGGGTGCACGGGGACTTATGACGGGCCCCAAATTACGGTGATTGATGGTATGAGGACTAATGACGGGCCTCAACTAGATCTCGGTGTCTAGCTCTAGGGACTAATGACGGGCCCTAGAAACGATCAAACAACCTATGCATGAGGACTAATGACGGGCCTCAACTAGAACTCGATGTCTAGCTCTAGGCTTATGACGGGCCTAGAAGGCATCTTCAAAATGTATGAGGACTAATGACGGGCCTCAACTAGATCCGGTGTCTAGCTCTAGGACTAATGACGGGCCTAGAATACAATCGGTATATTGGTTATGCATGAGGACTAATGACGGGCCTCAACTAGAACTCGGTGTCTAGCTCTAGGACTTATGACGGGGCTAGAATGCATCTTCGAAATGTATGAGGACTAATGACGGGCCTCAACTAGATCTCGGTGTCTAGCTCTAGGACTAATGACGGGCCTATGAATAGAATCAATCGTATATTGGTTATGCATGAGGATAATGACGGGCCTCAACTAGAACTCGGTGTCTAGCTCTAGGACTTATACGGGCCTAGAATGCATCTTCGAAATGTATGAGGACTAATGACGGGCCTCAACTAGATCTCGGTGTCTAGCTCTAGGACTAATGACGGGCCTAGAATACGATCAAACAACCTATGCATGAGGACTAATGACGGGCCTCAACTAGAACTCGATGTCTAGCTCTAGGACTTATGACGGGCCTAGAATGCATCTTCGAAATGTATGAGGACTAATGACGGGCCTCAACTAGATCTCGGTGTCTAGCTCTAGGACTAATGACGGGCCTAGAATACAATCGGTATATTGGTTATGCATGAGGACTAATGACGGGCCTCAACTAGAACTCGGTGTCTAGCTCTAGGACTTATGACGGGCCTAGAATGCATCTTCGAAATGTATGAGGACTAATGACGGGCCTCAACTAGATCTCGGTGTCTAGCTCTAGGACTAATGACGGGCCTAGAATACAATCGGTATATTGGTTATGCATGAGGACTAATGACGGGCCTCAACTAGAACTCGGTGTCTAGCTCTAGGACTTATGACGGGCCTAGAATGCATCTTCGAAATGTATGAGGACTAATGACGGGCCTCAACTAGATCTCGGTGTCTAGCTCTAGGACTAATGACGGGCCTAGAATACAATCGGTATATTGGTTATGCATGAGGACTAATGACGGGCCTCAACTAGAACTCGGTGTCTAGCTCTAGGACTTATGACGGGCCTAGAATGCAATTGAAAGTACGAAACTCATTGTTTTGAGTGGTTGATTGAAGGATGATTTTGATTGTGGATTGGTTCGGGACTGGATGCTTTCGGTTGCTCCTGTGAGGGAAGTGATAGATGTTGCCCTTGGCTTTGCCAGTGTGGGACTTTTGTTTTGGCGTTGTATTAGGTGGTCTTGGCCCGATGTGCACTATGGTTTCGGGATTTGGTAGGACTCTTGGCTCCAGAGTTCGAGATGGCTCCGGTATGGCCCTTGAGTTTTGGTTTTTGTGATTTTGTGATTGGTCTTTGAGGGATGGTTTTTTTTTTTTGTGAATGAGTGATTTTGGGAACTTGAAGGTTTTGATGTGACCGGATGACTTTGGTATGATCAGATGGCTCCGATGTGATTCGATGGCTCCTGTACGGTCAGATGGCTCCGGTTTGATATGTGACTTCCTTGTGAGCAACGACTCTGGGATGGTTGGTGGGTTTTGAATCGAATGGGGATTTTCAGGATCGTTGGTGGATTTCGATTTGGGTGAAAATTTTCGGGATGGTCGGTGGGTTTCGATTTGTTTTGAATTTTGAGTCGAATGGTGGGTTGATGTGATTGGTGGATTGTGTTGTGTTTGACGTATTTTGATGTGGTAGATATTTTTTGTTGTGGTTGATAACTTCTTGGCCATAGATGGATGGCTTCGGTCCGGTTATGACTTTAGGGTTCTCTCATGATGGCTCCAGGATAGCTCGGAATGACTCCGGGAAGGGCTACGAGATGGCTCTATTTGGTGATAATGAGGAACAAAGGGGAATTTTTCCTTCGAGGTGGTCGCACCCTGGGCGGGCTGCCTACGTACTCAATTTCGTATTGAGATCAGACCATACGTAGTTCGAAACTTTGTAGGCAAAGCCCTGGGGATGAAATGGATTTGAGGTGGCTCCCGTATTGTTCTCGGACTGTTGGGATGACCCCTGTGTAATTCCAAGGGTGGTTTCAATGTCGGATGATGGCTCCTGCATGGCTCCAGTTTGGTTCTTGATATGGTGTTGATGAGGCTCGAGCATGATGCTGGATGGCTCCGGAATTGTCTTCGTACGGCCTCGGATGGCTTTAGTTTGGTTTTGGATATGGTGTTGATGAGGCCGATGACGCTGGATGGCTCCGGGAAGATCGTCGTATGGCTCCGGATGGCCTCGGTTTTGATTTCTTTTGATTTTGAGTTGAGCTTCGATAGCGGGAAACTGAAGTCGACCTTCCACGAGACTAGGCATGGTTCTTACCAGTCGGATGTTGAAAATGAAGTGGTTATGATGCATGCAAATGCTAACTGCTAGAAGAGATGCAAAATGCATATGCATTTTTTGAAGAGAATGTATGATTCTATCTCTATTACTATGAGGTTTACGAATATAAGACATCTTCGGTTCGGTCTTGAGTGATTGTTGAACTGGAATGTGTGAATCACTTTCCTCTCATGGAGGGATACGGGTTAATCTCTTGTGAGTATGGCCGTGTGTGCTAATGTCGTGATGATACTCTTGATGCCCAAAGCAGTATTTTCCTGAGAATTTCTATTCGAGGTTCTGGACTTTCCGATCCTTACAAGTTCCTCACCTGCAATGGGGTTAGCTTTTTTATGATTTGGTGCTTCAATCAAAGAGTCACTCACACTTAGAAGACCTTGTGGAGTAAGGTCGCACTCATTCGCTCATAGTCCTTGTATTGTGAGGTGGGACATGTTGATAACAAGTACGAAGCTTATGATTCATGTTTTAGATCCGGTACTTTCAGTTAACGCTCATTAAATTATGAGTCAGAGGTCTTTATTGGGTTGTAACGGGGCTGAGGGGTATAATGTATGTCACACAGGACTGTGGGATTTATTTGGGAATTGTGGAGCTTTTGTGCAATAGAGGACGTGTTTCGCCTTTGCCATGGGTGGAATGATTGGACAGGTTTTGATAACCTTTCATTGGTTTCTACGGGACATCATTGGTCCCTCTAATTTGGATTTCTCCTTCTTGCCTCTTCTGGTGTTCGATTTGAACTTTCTTCTCATTTTGTTTTTTGATATTTCATTTGCTCATCAACTTTCTCAAGCGTTCTCTGCTTCGTATTTTGGCTTTCAGCTTTGGAGTTGCATTGACTCATCGATCTTCTTGAACATTTTTAGTGTTCTTTCTTGGTGTTTGGCTTTGGAGTTGCATTGACTAACTGATTTCTTCAAACATTTCATTTGTTGTTTTTGTGGAAGATGGTGGGGAGATGCCATGGCTCCGGCTCCTTAGAGCTCCTCTATTGCAAGGGTAAGTATGTATATGTGGGGTGGCATGTTGTGGAGAGTTTTTTTTTTTTTGTAGAAAAAGTTTTTCATGAAAGGCTCAGCGGGGCTCACTAAGGGATTATGTAGAGGGCAGTTAAAGCTTTTTGGTTTTGTGGAGATTTTTGATCCTAAGTGCCTCGTCATCCTCATTAGTCAATGATTGCTTTCTTACTACTTCTCGGATCTTTGCATGAATCACAGTTCGTGTTTTGCTATCGACATTGATCTCACTCTAAATTATACCTCTCCATGTGCTGAAGGAAAGCACAAGTCGCTCATGGTTTTACCTCGATTGGCTCTCTCTACTACCCTCATCGCTCAGTGGATTGTCCAAAACATTCATTTGAAATTCAAAGGAAAATACCGCTCTTCGCACACTACTCACTTGGTTTGAGGTGCTGATTTTGATTAGACCCTTGTGTTCATTGATGGGTCGAGAGTTAAGTGGTTCACGCACTCTATTCAATCAATCTCTCACAATTTTCCCGAAGATGTCATTTCGATATGGGAGTATGCGAATGCGATTATCCACCATGCGATGTATTGTGGTAATACGGAATTACTATGTATAGGATGCATGAAATGCTGAAAATGATGAATGAAGATGGTTGATTGAATTTTTTTTTTTTTGCGCTTGTTTTGTTTTTGGATGCAATGCATGAGTGGTAAGGCTACACCTAGTCTCGCTTGAGTCGAATTCAGCTCATGGTTCATGAAGCTCATCCCACTACTGTTGGCCTTGAAGAGGGTTTAGCTGTTGGGGTCGCTGTCGGGGTAGTGATTCTCAAGTGAGGTCGGCTTGGTGATTGGCTCCTGGATCTTGGGACTTTTAGGGGGTGACAACTCCCGCATGGTGACCCCACGATATGGAAAGGACTGCTTCTTTTCATTTTGGTCACTGATGCACATGGTAGTTCTGTAGTGGAAGAGGCTCGATCTCTTTGATTTTCTGCTATCCCTCTGAAGATCAGGCTTTGGATGTTTAGATATTGGGCTGAAGGGGGATGTGTAGTGGGTGAGAACAGAGCATGTGATTATGCAATTTTTGAGGTGAACAAGACGTGTTTGTTTGACCAATCTGAACTAACCGAGAATGCATGTAACCTTTTTTGTAATGAATGCAATGCATGCGGTTTGCTTCTCGCTTGGTTTTATTTATTGGTGTGTTTGTTCAGGGGATGCCTTCTGTAGATACCGTGAATTCTCGCCCCATAAAGCAAATTAATGAATGATATATAACTGTGAGGAGTCGTTCCTTATTCATTCTTCTTTATTCGTGCATGCCAAAAGAAACCAAGTTTTAGAAAAACAATTTTGAAAACGCGTGTTTTCAAAGTGGTGGATTTTCTCAATAGAATTTGATGCTCGATCATTCGCAAATAAATAGGGAGTGGGGAACCCTATACACTTTGATCTAAATAAATTCAAAGAATGAACCTATACATGCAGTTTATTCAGAAATGGACCAAGAGAAAAGAATGATAGGGAAAAACCTATACATCAATTCTAAAAAGTCATTAAAGGGGAAATTTGAGATAAACTTCTTTTGAATTCTTCTACTTCATATTTGAGCTTCTGACCGACTGCTTGTTCATGCTCAGGCTCTTGGTTGGCTACTCACTTGTCTTCGGGCTCGTCTTCGGGCTCTTGACTGGCTGCTCGTCCGTCTTCAGGCTCTTGCAGCAAAGTGGTACTGTGATCGAACAAATGGGTTGGTGTTCTTCTGACTTTCAACAGTTTGAACTCGAACAGTCGTTGCTAGTCTCCATGTCGCTTGACTTGGGTTGGTACGGTTCTGATTTTGTATTTGAACGGTTGGTGACAGTCTTCATGTCACGCGGCTAGCTCCACGGGTTGGTGCGCTTCTAGCCTTCAGCTCGATCCGCATAGTCGATCTTCATGCTGCTTCACTTGCTCCGACGAGAGGAATGGGGGATATTTTGAGAAAGGAAAAGTGAATGATCGAGCACTAAATCTTATGTGAAAATCCACCACTTTGTGAAAACACGAAATGACTAGTACGCTCCACGGTAATGACCGCTGCTCTTGAAGGTGGGTTGAACTTCAAAAATAACGGATCACAACATGGGGACTAAATCATTTATTTTGAAATACGTTTGTGAGAAATGCTATTTCGAAACAACATCTGTGAGAAATGCTATTTGAAACTCGTTTGCAAAAAACGGATTTTGAAATCTGTTTTAGAAACTAGTTTTGAAAAGAAAAAAACATTTGTGGGAAACATTGTTTGAAAATCATTTGTAAACAGTAGATTTTTGAAATCTGTTCTTTGCAAACTGCTTGATAAAGTTTGTTTTCTGGAAGACTTTGATTGAAACTGGTTTTGAAAACTGTTTTGGAAATAACAATTTTGAAAATCATTGTTTTTTGAAATCATTTGGAATGGACGACCTTGAAGATATTTCATTAGAGTGTTCGAACTGTTTTTTTTTTTGCCAATTTCTGAAACGTGATCACACATAGATATAAGCGCAAAGTGAAAATCGTGGTTGATTTTATGTGGAGTTGTAAGTGTTAATGTTGGGATAATCACTTTCCAGGTCAATCGATGCTTCCATACCACCGGGGGAACCGTCGTCCCTTCACTGTTCATCTCTCGGGATTTATCTCTATTATGCCTTGTGGGGCACGTCATCAAGAAAACCGGAGTGCTTAAGTTCGAAAGGTCAGGATACCCGAAATGACTAGGAAACATGCGCCACGGCCAGTGATGATCCGACAACACCCCACTTTTCGGGAAACTCTGGGAAGTATTGCATGGGAACGGGTCTCTCGTCATCTGCACGGTCAGGTGTGTCTAAAGTCCAAATTATTCACTAACTACGTTGTGCCATGTATGGGTATCCGGTAAATACGGGATCCTCTATGGACGTGTAGCGTGACATTGGGCTTTAGAGACACCCGTGGTGCAGAAGAACAATGGAGAACTGAGCCCATGCAATCTTCAGGGTAATGTAAAGGGTGGTCAGACAGGCGGCATACAAGGGGGTGACTACCCATAAACCCATCCTAGACACCGGATAAGGCAGCTGGACACTGAAGGCTCATAGCTTACTATATGCTGGCTTTGACTCGAAAAGGTGTTTGAAGGGATCCTGAGTTGTTTCAAGGTGTAGACAACTACGGCCGTACCACCTCGTGGGTTTACTCCTTAACTACGAAGGACCCATGCTCAGAGGGAATCAATTGTGGACCAATTGTTAATCCCGCCCGCAGATAGTAAAGGTGACACAGAGGAATGCATGCTCCTAAACTACCCGATGCAACAATGGGTTGGCTCCTTTCTACGAAGGCCCCATTTACAAAACCATAAACATGCAATTATATCATGAATGAAGGGCAGTGAACATAAGACAATAAACACACAATAGTAAACAAGAGTGAAGCATGCAAAGCTCAAAGCACACATGTGGCAATCAAAGTCAACTTCGAACTCTAAACGCTCGTCCTAACTATCCTCACAAAGCACACTCTAAGTGTGGAATAGAGTAATCCTAAAGGCTTGGAAATGAATCTCTTGAAGGTTTTGAAAGAAGTTGGGGATTCCCGACAATTTTGAATGGAGTTCAGTCTTCCTTGACCAAGTTTATGAGAAAAACTTACTCAAGTTTTCCCCAGCAGAGTCGCCATTCTGTGGAGGGTGATTTTTCGGTATGAGGGGGGGTCTATCTAAAATACGGTCTAACTAAGAAGTCTAGATCCTAAGAATTTGCCATTCTGTGGAGGGTGAAAACCCGTTATTCTGGCAGCCCTCAAATACCTACTACATCGTCCGTCTTTCCCAGAAAGCATAAAGGGGAATGCAAGTATGCACTACACCCGCTCTCAATGGGCCCCACGCGGACTTATGCCTCTATAAGGCGGAATTGACTAGAGTCGCCACCTAGTTTGACCTAAGGAACTAGGAAGGGAGGAGAAGGGTTCTAGGAACCGTTAATTGACTCTGTGATTTGTTGCCTATGGATAGGACTTATCTGATCATACTAGAGATTCTGTGTGGGTTCGCACTGGGTTACACCCCTCAGAAGTGGCAACGACCACAACCTTGGATTGGTGCCCGAGGAAACCTCGGTCTCCAATTGTCGGGATTACCTTCTTTCAAAACCTTTTTAGAGAGATTCGTTTTTAAAAGCCAAGGATAGGATTAGGATGAGAAGAGAGAGAGAGAAAGAGAGAGATAGAGAGAGCGGATGAGGCAAGCTTTTCTGCCAAGCTAGTGCCAAGAGGAAGAATTGGTGAATTTGATTGAGTATAGAATGAAGATTAGGAGTAAGTTTGAGGTTGAGTGAGTAGACAAGACTTAGAGTCTGATGGTTTGAAGTTTGTGAGAACCGAAGAAGGTTTTGAGAGGAATGAAGGACACCTTAGGGGGAAAAGGGTTTTTGTTTGGAATGGGGTCGCACCCTAGATGGGTTGCCTACGTACTCAACTCCCTGTTGAGATCAGACCTTACGTAGTTCAGGGCTTTTAGGATGGTCGAGTTTTTGAGGTAGTCGAGGGTTGGAAGTGCATGGGGTTGTTTGGGGGTGAGATGGCCAAGAGGGTATTTTGATTGATGTGGGGTCGCATCCTGTGTGGGTTGCCTACGTACTCAACTCCGTATTGAGATCAGACCTTACGTAGTTCAGATTTTGGGATTTGGGAGTTTTGGGGTTTTGAAGGAATTGAGGTTTTGACCTTTTGGGTCTTTGAGGGGTCAAAGAGGTTTGTGGTCATTCTGTGAGGTTTGACAGATTGTCGGGTTCCTTTTTGAAGTTTGAGGTGCAAAGAGTCTGTGAGACGCTCAGGTCTATGAGACATTTGAATACTTGGGATAATGGAGTGGTCTGTGAGACACTCAGGTCTGTGAGATATTCGAGGCTTGAAAGGGTTATCAAATTTCAAGGGGTTCGGCTTTTTGAGGAGCTGAGGGTTTTCGGTGTGTTTGAACTTGACGAGTCTATTGAACTGTTGAGACTTTCAAATCCGTAGAGCTGTTGAGACCTTCGGGTCTATTGAGCCGCTGAGACGTTCGAGTCTGTTGAGCTGCTGAGACGTTTGAGTCTGTTGAGCTGCTGAGACGTTCGAGTCTGTTGAGCTGCTGAGACGTTCGAGTCTATTGAGCTGCTGAGATGTTCGAGTCTGTTGAGTTGCTGAGACGCTTGAGTCTGTTGAGTTGCTGAGACGCTTGAGTCTGTTGAGCTGCTGAGACGCTTGAGTCTGTTGAGCTGCTGAGACGCTTGAGTCTGTTGAGCTGTTGAGACGTTTAGAGATTCGAGATGCTTGAGTTCAAAGGAGTTTGGAAATTCAAGGAGTTCGAAGCTTTAAGGAATTTGAGATTTATGAAGTTTGGAATTATTCGGGATTGAAACGAAATTGAATTGAATTGAGAATGAAAAGAATTTTGAATTGAAATCAGATTGAAATTGAATTGATTTTGGATTGAATTTGGATTGGAGATGGGATTGAATTGGTTTTTGGATTGATTTTGAATTGAAAATGAATTGAGGTTGAATTGAAATTGTGTGCCAAATGTGGACTAATGAGCTAGGTTTGGGCCTTGGAAAAGTGGACCGAATTGGGTTTTGAAATTTGGGCCGAATTGGGCCTTGAAATGTGGGCCGGAATTGGCTTTGGAAAGCGGGCCAAGTTTGGACCTCGAAACATAGGCCGAGTTGAGCCTTGGAAAGCGGGCCGGGTTGGGCCTTGGTAAATGGGCCAGGTTTGGACCTAGAAATGTGGGCCAAGTTTGGAAGTGGGGACAGAATGAATTTGATTATTGGGCCTCAAACTGACATGATTGTTGGGCCTCCAACTGAATGATTTGCAGTTGGGATTGACATTGGATTGGAATGAATTTTGAATTGTGTATTGAAGAGTGTTTGATGAGAGAGTGTGAGAGATTGATTTTGTAGTGCAATTTGACTCATTGGATCTTTGAATTGATTTAGAATTGGATGATTGATTGATTGTAAATTTTATTCTGACAATTACGGATTGTTTGGAAAATTTTATGAAGGAAGGGAGTTCCACACCGACCAAACTCTACGGCCCGTTTGAGTGAGGAACTTCCCTGAACCTAGAAGCTTTTCTAAACTGGACTCGAAGTGTCCAGAAATAAGTGGGCAAACCTAAAGGCTATTCTATGGCCACCTGTGCTAAGCTAATCTATCAATTTATAAGATGAAACTGACAAATAAAACGCCCAATGTATAATAGAACCGGAGGTGTATAAACAAGCATTCAAAGAATATATACGAAAGATAGACAGAATAAAAATAATCAAATCAACAAATACACAAAATAATGAAATCCAAGACTATAAGAGATAGCACAACGAATAGACAAATTACAACCCATGATAAGAATTAAAGTGTTGAATTAGAGAGAGCTGCTATGGGGGGTCACATCGACGCCGCCTCACTCGAGCTGAAGGAGATCCGAAGAGATACACCAACCGTTTTTCACGTTTGAAGGGAGGCTCCAATAGTCCTAGCCAAGGTCCAGCTCCTTAGTCCCCGATCAGTTTCCCATCTCTCAAGCAATATGTACATGTCATAGAACAAAGACAAAGAAACATGAAATTAGTTAGTAATGAAATGTAGGAGGGTTGGGGTGTGTGCAATGGGATCATACGGCCCCTCTCAATGGGAGGAAAGGGGGCAATTTAATCATCTCCCACACCTCAACCGAGAACATAGAAAAGAGTTTCAAACTGCCAACAAATGCTAAGGATTGTAAGATAAATCAAGCATTGGGGTTGCTACTCAAATTAATTCGTCATCTTAGATTATGACTCAACCAAAGTGTAGTATCAAATATCAGATAGTGAGTCATGTGGGATCATACCTAGAAGGGTTTATATCATTTCCCTCTAAGATGAAGAGTTAATAAGAGTCATCCAGCCAATGATGAGTGGTTTATCTTAACAATTATAGCATAGGGCAACTATAACTCTACTCATGTTCATATCTAAGCGCAAAGGGACAAGTTATGCTAGTCTCAAATCAATTTCCAAACCATATCAATGCGCAAGGGACAATTAAATATCAAAGGCAAGTAAATTATAGTAAAAGGGCGAAAGATTGAATTTCCAAACCCATTGAAGGTGAGCCCATAGCGTGATGGTGTACTCGATTTGCATGATGCAAAGTCAAACCGCAAGTTCAGCAAATGCAACCCAAGCAGACTCAGTCACAATTGTATATGTACAAGGAGCAGCAATGGTGCCCAAGAGTCCACAAACCTAAACCAAGTCGGACAAAGTGCAAAGGCAGAACGCTGCCAATATTCAATTGAGTAGGTACCACGGGCAAAGTTATAGGTCACGTAATACGCCAGTATGCGAACAGAGTCAAATGCTAGAAGCGACCTTAATCCATATGTGGAGCAGTTAGCGAACCCAATATGCTAGTTGAATCAAAGGTACCGACAGAAGGGCGGAGGGGCCCAATTCACCCAAAAGACCGGAAAAGGGATAGGGCCCCTAATTAAACAGAATGAATACGATATTATGATCCATAGGCAAAAGCTATTGCAAATCACGCATGGGTCTCAAAACTGACCAGGCACATCAGAGACTCAGAATGCACATCGGATTAGGTCAGGCAATAAATTAAAGCCTAAATGATTCACAAACCGTAATTATCCAACTTTCTATCAACAGTCACAATGGGTCAAGTGATCAAACTGGAAGCAACATGATTTACAAAACGAAGCCAACAAGGAAAAGCCACAAGGGTGATTGCCAAAGTCGAGGAAAATGCAAACCGGCGGGATGTTGAAATCCAGGAAGTATGGTGCCAAATCTGAATATCCATATTCTTTCGGACTTGCGGAGCCTCACATCAAATTCTCAGTCATATAAATTCATCACGATTCATGTACCTCATCAGCAGAACAAAACCAACAGATGGAGAAAACGGGGTTACGCAGACATCGCCAAGGATGAAATCAAGTTGAACAGAAAATTCCAAGAATCAGAGGAATAGCAAAGGAAGCAGCAATACTCAAACCAACGAGTTAAATAAAAAGCAAGCGAAATCGAAACTAGCCAGGACCATATAGAACCAGGTGACACACAGTCCGGCAACTCGAAATGGTGGTGCAAACTTAAGACGTTTTGACACCAAGCTCAGAGACCCCACCCTTCGAATCGGAGAAGGCCGGCACCCCAACGAAGGGATAACAGGTCGAAGATCAAGCAAAGTTCGAAGTCACCCACAACAGATGCATTTCAACACTAGTGATACCGGTCAGGTGAAAGATTGCAGTGCAGAGAATGAAGTGCGTGAGTATGGAGTTTTCCGACGGGGATTTAGGGATTGATGTCCAGAGGAGAATGGAGATCGGCTGGTCACATTTTTTGGGATTGTATTATTTCGGATTGAGGGAGAGAGTGGTGGTTGATCGAGATGGTGGCGGCTGGGGTTTTTTAGGTTTTTTCAGATCAACCAAGATGGAGGCGGGTGAAGGTAAACGATGAAGAAGCAACCGAGGGAATCGAAGGCGTGAGAGGATCAAGGTTTTTTTTTAGAGGAAAACGATCGATCCCTTTGAAGAGATGGTGGTGGCTGTCTTGTTAGGCTAGGGTTTTTTTTGTGGGCTTTGTATTGTTTGGGCTTGGTAGGTCCAATACTAGGGGCTGGAATGGGTTTAAGGGCCTGGGCTAGGCCAGAGTTCAACTAAGTGTGGATTGGGTTTGTAAGATGAAAATAAAAGTGTCTCATGAACTGAAATGATAATAAAAATACCAATGTTAATAGTAGAATAAAATAAAATATAAGAAAAGGTGAATAGACGAATAAAAATAAAATTAAATAAAATAAAATAAAACAAAACAAAATAAGATAGTAAAATAAGTGAATAAGCAAAAGGGGACGACCTTGAAACTGGACTGTCGATGGAAATTCATTTTTGAAGAAATTGTGTTTTTTCTGAAATGTTTTGAAAAAGATTATAAAATGATGGTTTCGTCTTAGCACGCACGTTAATATGTTTTGAAAAAAGAAAGGCGACGACCCCTCTTATTATTTCGGAATTCGCTTTATGGGGTGAGAATTTTTGGTGTCTACACCATGGGGTACACCTTTTTGGATATTGGGAAAGGAGCGTTGGTATAGATGAGTAGCCTTAGAAACTCATTCTTTTGGGAAGTGTGGTAAAGGATGTAATGTAATACTTTAAATACTCGGTGATCCAGGATGTAAGTATTTGGCATATGTTATTTTTGTGTAAGTAAATTAGTAGCTCGGTACGTTATGTTCATCAGACCGTGACTGTAAGTATTAGTAGCCTAGCTAGCCGTATGGGCGGTTAGCGGCATTGTTTCACCCGCCGTAGTAAGTATGTAATAATTCCGCTGCGAACTCGTAGGATTAATAGGACGATTAGACGGTAAGCATAGGATTAGCGGTTGGGGTGTTACAAAAAGTGGTATCAGAGCGTAGTAACGCTCTGATGTCCAGAGTACCGAGCATAGGGGATTACCGAGTTAGGATTTCAACCGTCTTAAGACGGATACTTAGAAACCTAACTAGGAACTACCGTTGTTAAAACGGATACCCTTGACGTTCTTACGAACGATACCTTGCTTAAATTCCAAGACCTTTGAGTCACATCTTGCAAGCCTAATGTAACTGTTAAACATTCAGATGTCAGGACGAGGCCGAGGCCGACCTAGAGGCGAAGCCTCAGATGGACCGGCGCGCAGACGATAGCTGAGATCGTCGCCGCCACGGTAGCGCAGATGCTACCTCAAGTAATACAAGCTGTACAACAATCCCAACAAAACCAACAAACTCAAACGGGGCCAACCCCTCCCCGCCACCCAGAGAAGCAAACTGGGTAAAAGCTGTAGCGGAACTCCGCCCTCCTTGCTTTAGGGGCGAGAGTGATCCGGCTAAGCTCGAGGCCTACATCTCCGAGATGGAGACGGTTTCGAAACACTCGAAGCTCCTGCTGGAGTTCGAGTCAGAGTTGCTGCGTACTACTAAAGGATGCTGCAATGGATTGGTGGAAGCTGGTGAAGCACGAGCATGTCAGCGACCCCACATTCGATTGGGATTCCTTCGCCTCACTCCTCCGTTCGAAATACTATCCTGAACACGTGAAAACAAAGAAAAGGCTAGAGCTGGACGCCTTAAAGATGACAGACAAGATGTCTGTGGATGAGTACTACCGCACCTTCACCTCCATTCTCCGTCTCCTCCCTGATCTAGGATACACCGGCCAGGTGTTGGTCGATCGCTTCTATGGCGGTCTGAGCCATCGCCTACGGTACGGTATGGGCTATACCAGTTTACCTCCCTTCAGGTAAATAACGGTTAACCCTTAGTATCATTTCAATTCCTTAAATTCCTTGAATTCTTTGAATCTTTTCCCTTATCCTTTCCTTAAATGAGAATCCCGGCTAATACCTGAAATTTCAGGAGTGTTATCACGCGGCTTCTCGCGTTGAGATCACTTGCCAACTAAGGGATGAAGAGACCGCGCTGAAGCGCAAAGCTAACAACAAAAATACCAGCACTGAGGAGCAGAACCAAGGAAAGAGCTGGAAAAAGAAAAAGGGGAATTTCTTTCAGCAATCCCAAAGAAATCCCAGGGTGAGAGCAGTGCCCATGCTGAGCAGGGCAAACCATCTGAGTTACTTCAGCTTGGTTATTCTGCACCGGTGGCAGCTAAGCCACTGAGATCGCACCCACCAAAGGGTAAATTCCTAATCTAATTCGTATTCGCATAAGTATCGTATAAGCATCATTTCTAGTATACCACGCACACATGTGCTGACCCTCTAACCTCAGGTTCTAGCTCCGGAGCCGCCAAAACCTTCTCCGACGGCCGCACCTATGTGTGCAGAAAGTGCAACCAGGACCATCCTGGTAAGGACTACGGGAGGGAGATCAAATGCTACAACTGCCAGAAGCTGGGACACACAGCTAACAAGTGCCCAGAGAGTGGAAAGCCGAGGGGTACCTTCCAGAACTACAAGCAGAGAGAGGGCAAGGAGGTGGCATCTGGCGATGCACCGGCCCAGCAGGCACCTCAGGGACAGGGATCCCGGGGCCCTCAGAGGGGCGCACCTCAGAGGCAGCCTGTTCTCCATGTTATTGACCGCGATGGGCCCGGTTCGAAATCCGGCCAAGGTAATCACCTAAACCTTTAATCCTTGAAATAGCATGCCTAGTAGTAGAGTAACTGTATGAGTGAATGCATGAGTAAATAAATGAAGTGTATATTAAGCATGAAATGAAGTAGTTGAAACTAGTACTCACAGTAGATGAAATTTGTAACCATAGGAAGCTTTAGTATCTGTTACCCGATACCGGTAACCTTGAATCAAGAAGAGATCGACATCACCAACCACGACTACACCAACAAACAGTGTCAGGTCATCCGACCAGGTATGATTTTATTAAAGGGATACCTGACACCCGACGCACAAATCTCAATCATCCGACGATGCAACGAGCTAGGAACGGGTCAAGGTGGATTTTACACACCCGAATTCCCCGGTGGAGCGAAGATGAAGCTGAAGATGATGTGCTTGGGAAAGGACTGGAATCCTTATACCAAGACATACCAGGAGACACGAACACAAGATGGAGCGACGCCACCGACAATACCACCAGAGTTTCAGACCCTCATCACACAAGCAGTAGAACTTGCACAACAATGTGAACCTGAACCAATCCCCGCACTTGAAGCGGACCTTTGTATCGTCAACTTCTATGAAAAGAAGGACGACTTGGGTTACACCAAGACAAGGACGAGACAGCGGAATCTCTTGAACAAGGAGTGCCCGTAGTGTCTTGGTCCATTGGTGATGACGCCGTATTCCTGTATAGCGAGCAGAAGCGTGTGGACCTCGCACAGAAACTGGTATTGAGATCAGGAGATGTCCTAATCATGGGTGGAAACTCTAGGATGCTGTATCACGGGATCAAAAGATCAAGTTGAATACGGCACCGCCGGCAATAATCAATGCCACACACATGAAACCAGGACGCCTGAACCTTACCTTTAGAAAGTATTAAATTCCTAGTATCATGTAATCTATTAGTAACGTGTATTAGAGACACGGTATGTATGATGGTTGGTTTATCAATAAAGAGCAGTGTTGATTTAATTCCACTTGTGTCCACCATCAATACTTATCCAATTGTGAATCCAATAGGTTGTGGACTCGGTACCGAAGGTAACCTGAGCATCCTCACCGAAGCACAAGCCGGCAGAAGCGGCACCATTCTAACGGGAACCTTCCCAGTAAATGGCATTGATGCCAATGTGCTATTCGACTCCGGCGCCTCTCACACTTTCGTATCACCATCCTTTGTGAAGAGGTTGAAGCTAGATGCGGATGAGCTACCGAACTTCATGGTTACTCTCCCATCGAAGGAGCGAGTAAAGTGCACCAAATACTATCAATCAGCCACAATCCAAATCAAAGGCGAATCGTTTCCCCTTTCCTTCATCGAATTCAATGGATTGGGATTCGACGTAATCATTGGGATGAATTGGTTGGAGCGGCACAAGGGTAGAATCCTCTGCGCCGAGCATCGTTTGCTGCTCAAGAGTCCTTCTGGGGTTACCGTATCTTACCGCCAGAGACCGAGAGAGCCTTCGACCACCTTATATCTGCCATGGCCATGTACCGGGAGCTCAGAAAGGGCCAAGAGGTGTATCTTTGTTATGTACAAGACCTGGAGCGAGATCCAGAGTTCAGTGATGAAGTACCCATTGTATCCGAGTATCCCGATGTATTCCCTAAGGAGCTACCCGGCATGCCACCACCGAGAGCAGTGGAATTCGAAATTGATCTATTGCCAGGTACCGGTCCCATTGCTAGGGCACCGTACCGCATGGCACCAGCAGAGATGACCGAATTGAAAGACAGTTGAGAGATCTTCTAGACAAAGGGTTTATACGCCCGAGCGTATCACCCTGGGGAGCACCGGTCCTCTTCGTGAAGAAGAAGGACGGTAGTCTCCGACTTGCATTGACTACCGCGAGCTGAATGCGGTCACAGTCAAAATAAATACCCACTACCACGCATCGACGACCTATTCGACCAGTTGAAAGGAGCCTCAGTCTTCTCCAAGATCGACCTCCGTTCAGGGTATCATCAGATTGCAATCAAGGAACAAGACATTGAGAAAACGGCATTCCGTACCAGATATGGCCACTACGAATTCACAGTGATGCCATTCGGTTTGTCAAACGCACCGGCAAAATTCATGGACCTCATGAATCGACTATTCAGTGAGCAGTTGGACACTTCGGTTGTGGTCTTCATCGACGACATCCTTGTATATTCCAAATCACCAGAGGAACATGAAATCACTTGAGGAAAGTGCTGAGACACTGCGCAAGAACCAGCTTTATGCGAAGTTCTCCAAATGCGAGTTTTGGCTTGATCAGGTATCATTCCTTGGACATGTCATCTCGAGCGCAGGTATCTCGGTTGACCCTTCTAAGGTAGAAGCTGTACGATCATGGCCTAGACCCAAGACTGTTACCGACATTAGGAGCTTTCTTGGTCTAGCCGGTTACTACCGGAGATTGTAAGGGACTTCTCGAAAGTCGCCAAGCCCATGACTACATTGATGAAGAAAGATGCACCGTTTGTATGGACAGACGAGTGCGAGTTATCATTTCAGAAACTGAAAGACTCATTGACCTCAGCGCCCGTCCTTACTCTTCCAGAGGGCACAGAGGGATTTGAGGTGTACTGTGATGCATCAGGCAAAGGAATGGGATGCGTACTCATGCAGCATGGCAAGGTTGTGCTTATGCCTCCCGCCAGCTGAAGAAACATGAGGAGAATTACCCGACTCACGACTTAGAGTTAGGAGCCATTGTCTTCGCCTTGAAGATATGGCGACACTATCTCTATGGGGTAAGCATCACCATCTACTCCGATCATAAGAGCTTACAGTATGTATTCACTCAGAAAGAACTCAACTTGAGACAGAGAAGGTGGATGGAGTTTCTCTCAGACTACGACATCAATCTGCAGTATAAGGAAGGGAAGGCAAACATTGTAGCCGACGCCCTGAGCCGTCGAGCACACTCGCTCCATTCGCTACTCGCTTCTTCTAGCTTGGTTGACGAGGTGCGAGACGCTCAGTTGAGCGACCCTTACCTAACCGAAATCAGACACAAGATCGAGAATGGTACATTTGAGAAGAAAAAGTATGATTTTAAGCTACATGAAGATGGTTTGATTCGGTTGAATGGCAGGCTATGCGTCCCCCGAAGCAATGCTGAGCTAAGGGATCGCATCCTGCGAGAGTCACATAGTTCTACATTATCAGTCCATCCGGGAGCCTCCAAGATGTACAAAGACATGAAGAGGTACTTCTGGTGGTCTGGAATGAAGTCAGATGTGACGGAATTGTATTGAGATGCTTGACATGCCAGAAGGTAAAATTTGAACACCGTAGACCGGGCGGAATGGTACAATCGATGCCAATTCCGGAGTGGAAATTTCATGATATCTCCATGGATTTTGTTGTAGGACTCCCACCTGCAGGGGAGGACTCAACATGATCTGGGTTGTAGTAGATCGCCTTACCAAGGTTGCCAGATTCATACCGATGAAGGACACCTGGAAGGTAGTAAAGCTAGCTGAGCTTTTTGATAAGGAGATTATCAGACACCACGGAGTCCCTAAGACCATAGTATCTGACCGCGACACCAGATTTCTTTCGAGATACTGGAGAGCACAAGGGAAGCGTTGGGTACAGAATTGAAGTTGAGTACCGCCTTCCATCCTCAGACCGACGGTCAGACAGAAAGGACCATCCAGACACTGGAGGACATGCTTCGGGCATGTGCCTTGGACTTTCAGGGGAGTTGGTTAGATAAGCTTCATCTTATCGAGTTCTCGTATAATAATAGTTATCACGCCTCGATTAAGATGTCGCCTTTCCAAGCTCTATACGGTAGACCTTGCCGTACACCCTTGTGTTGGGATGAGTCAAGTGAAGCGGTCATAATAGGACCGGAGTACCTTGAGCAAGTGCAAGCCGAAGTGCAACAAATCCGAGCTAACATGAAGGCAGCCCAAGATAGACAGAAATCCTATGCGGATGTGAGACGACGCGACCTTGAGTTCGCCGTGGGCGACCAAGTGTTCTTGCGAGTTTCACCTATGAAGGGTGTCTTCGTTTTGGTCAGAAGGGCAAGCTAAGCCCAAAGTTTGTAGGGCCGTACACTATCACGAAAGAGTTGGTTCAGTAGCCTACAGGTTAGCACTACCTGAGGACTTGGGACGTGTCCATGATGTATTTCATGTGTCACAACTCAAGAAGTATATGGCTGATCCTTCTCATGTGTTGGAGCCCGAGAGACTATCCATTGAGCCAAACATGAGATATGTCGAAACCCCAGTGAGAATCCTTGATAGGAAGACCAGAGACACTCGCCATAAGTCTATACGAATGGTGAAGGTCCTATGGTCTAACCATGATGTCGAAGAAGCGACATGGGATTGGAAGATGCCATGAAGGCTAAATACCCGCAGTTATTCATAGACTAGAGAGTCTAGTATTTAGTATACGGGTACGGGTCGTACCCCTTTTAAGGGGGGTAGAACCCTTTCGCTTTAGCATTGCTTCGGGGTAAGCATTGCATTTTGTATGGCACATGTAGTGCAAGTGAATTTAGTATGGATGTGTATGTATGTGTAATGTGTAATGAATGATGTGTATGTGCAATGTATGGTGTATTGGTGTGTGTATTGTGGAATGGTATGAATGAGAATGATGATTGTGTATGTGAATTGTGAATTGGTATGTGTACTCGAATGTGTATGCTTGTAATGTGGAATGAAGTAAACACCTCATAGGTGTAGTAAGACACATTAGGCAATTGGTTTGCTAATGAGTAGAATTATAAAACTATTAACCTTGAGCAACTTTGAGGGCAAAGTTCTTAAGGGGGGTAGATTGAAATACCCCGTAATTAAAAATAGTGATTAATTAGGCTAATAAGTAATTTAGAGGCTTAATTAAGTATAAATAATTACTAGGGAACAAATCCCGAAGAAAACGGATCCTTAAAATGGATTAAAATCACTAACGAACCTTAAAGCGCGTTTTTCGAGGTAACCGGGAAAACGTGTCTTTAAGCGGGTCAAATAGACTCGTAACAATTTTGGCCAACTAAATAATCATTAATAAATATTAGTGAAGCTTTAGAGCCAATAAAATCAAGAAAACGAGAAATTAGTAAAAACTATCAAAAACGGGAAGTTGTGGGGTAGAAACTTAAATAACCAAGAGTTATGTGTCCACTTTGAAAATAAAAAGTAAAAGTGTTATATGTGTGTGTGTGTGTGTCCGATTGGGACCCTCCCCTCACACTCCCCTCTATTTACAAAAGACAAAAATAATTAAACAACCTCACTCACCCTATACTACCTCACTTTATTCTCTCTCCTCCTCTCATTCTCTTCTCTCACGCATGCACCCTCCTCCCTCACTCTCTCTTTTCTTCTTCTTCTACCTCTCTCACGATTTCCATGGTGAACAAGAAGAACAACACAAAACTCATCTTCTCTCCTTTGTAACTCTCTCCAAACTCCTCCAAAAATTATAAAAACACCACCATTGTACTCCTCTCCTCAAGAGCTACATTTCCATCTTTCCAAAATTCAAAAACAAGCATTTTCGATTTTATGGGTAGACCCCATTTGGAGCTTCAACACCACCATTAGAAGGCCCTCCTTCTCCTTGTTCTTCTAAGGTAAAAATATTTTGAAAACTCCATCTTTTTCTAGCTCTTGTGGGCAAAACGAAAATCTAGACTAAACCCTTGTTTGGTCTCTTGTGTTCTAGCCGATTTTGGCTTGTTGAAGGAGTTGGAAACCTTGTTCTTGAACCACTCCAAGCTTCATTTGCACTCTTGAGAGGTAATATGAATTCCAAACCCTAGAAATCTACATTGAAAGCTTAAATAATATTAAGAGTAGTTTTGGTATTGAATGTGTGTGTATATATGGGTGATAATGTTAGATTTGTTGAATACCAAAACCGGTAGAGAGAGAAGGAAGGAGAAAGAAGAAGAAAGAAACTAGAAGCAAAACAAGGTAAGGAATGCTCACTTTTGTGTAGTCTTGTAATTGTATATGTAACAGATTTTTAGAAATGAAAATTGGTATTGAAAAATGGTAATGCATGAGTAGTATAATGTGTAAGAGAATATAAGTATTTTGAAGCTTTAAAAGTCATGTAAAACTGTTACAAAACAGATTGGGGATTAGTGTTTGTGTGCAGGAAATTTTGTAGTGTTTTTAGTGTTATTTTAGTGTTGGTATTGTATATGGGAGCTTGTGTATTTTGATTGTTGAAAACAGGTGAGACAATATAGATGTGAGTAAAACAATGTGGTGAGAGTATAAAATTATAGGGGAGACTATGGCAAAATTTACCTAAGATTAGAACACTTAGAGAATTAAAACTAGGTGACTAGTGTGGGTGTGTAACAGATTTTGATTAAGGAAGATAGAGGATAAGTTGAGGGAGATAGATGATGTATTCGAGATGTATTAGGAGTGTTAGAAATGACATTAGAAGAGGGAGTTGTAGATGGAGAGTGTTAGTGCTAAAATCTGTAGCAAACACAACTAGGGAAACAACTAGTGAAAATGTGAGTTGAAACTTAGAAAATTAGGTGAGTGAATGAGTATAAAATTGTGTAAGGAGTTAGGAAATGAACTAGGGGGTATTAGGAGGTTTAAATGGTGTTAAAACATGTAGGATTAAGTGTAGGAACAATGGGGAAGTATTGGGTTAAAGAGAGGACTGAAAACAGAAAGTAAAATGCAAATACTGGGCCGGACCGAACTTGCGACCGGACTTGCAAGTTCGGTCGAGCCCAGACTTACAAAGATGGGTGAGCTACTGGAATTGACCGAACTTGCGACCGGACTTGCAAGTTCGGTCGGACCAGAAATTTCCCCCGTCTGTAACCTACTGGAATTGACCGAACTTGCGACCGGACTTGCAAGTTCGGTCGGCCAGAAAATTTTTCGAGGATACCTACTGGAATCGACCGGACTTGCGACCGGACATGCAAGTTCGGTCGGCCCAGAAAATTTCCCGAGGATAGCTACTGGAAACGACCGAACTTGCGACCGGACTTGCAAGTTCGGGCCAGAAGAATTTCGGTACTCTGAGCTACTGGAATGGACCGGACTTGCAAGGTCGGTCGCAAGTCCGGTCCGGTCAAAAAAAAAATATTATTTAAATTAAACAATATACATATATATATATATATATATATGTATATACCTACATATATATATGTACATGTATGAAAGCATGCCAAGGTTAAGTAAGAAAGTAAAACCTAAGTAATGAAAAGTAAGTGAGAAAAGTGTAAGTGTAAGAAGTATAAGAACATAGTAAGTATGAGTTAAGTAATGATAGTTAGATTAATCATTTAATTGTATGTATATAATAGGACTTGATTTGTGACACCGAAGGACGTTTGGAATCACGTACAACGGTGAACGGTATGGATTCCTCATGCCCCGTATGCTATCTTGGTTACTCTGATTTGTGTGTTGTGTGCTAATTGATCACCAAATAAGATAAATGCACGAATCGGAGTTAATATGCATACTTGTGAATATGTAGTGTTGTATGATGTTGTATATCTCCTTTAAATCATAGTTTGTATAATTCATGAAATGTATGGATGATAATGAATGTGTGTATGTATGTTGTATTGTTCCGTGACCGTTATTTATTGTGTTTGGACTTCTAACTTATTCCTAACAAGCTAACCATCCTAACTTAAAATGGTAATTAAATTGGAATGAGTAGAAGTCCGATATAGTTTCGGCCACGCGTGAGGATGCGGAGTCACGAGAGGTTGGCTCCAATTCCTGACTCTTAAACTGGTCCGCGGCCCAAATCCCTTAAGTGGGTAGCATCCCGGATTGGTGAGTCAAGTAAATCCCGGATGTGGGACGGTGTAGTCCCCAAGGCCGGAGGTCCCGACGACTTAACTTGAGTATAAGTAAATAAGTAAGAATGAGTAAGTAAAGTAAAGAAAGTAAGTAATTGTATGCAAGAAAAAGTAAGTAACGAGTAAAAGAGTAAAGCATTCCGATTAACCCGGATGCATAATTTGGCTAACCTTGTGAAGGTAAGTAAGTTGTGTGCTACTACATTGTTGCCTTGAATTGTGTAATGTATTGTATGCGCATGTATGATGTATGAAGAGCATGTATGTATGAAATAAATGAATGGCATGTTTAGTGGACGTCAAATAGTCGGCGTGCCCTAGCTAGCACGCGGTATATGCGGAGTCCATATGCAGCTTTTGCTGAGCCCCTTGGGGCACCATTTTTACTACACGCAGGTACTCGAGATTGATGAAGATGCGAAGAATGAGTTCATTTCTTTTATCTTCTTTTTGATTGTAAACAATGAATTTATGATGGGTGTACTGAGTAGTACATGGCTGTAGTTTTTGAGTAGCCGGTGTACCATGGGGTACACCTTTTTGGATATTGGGAAAGGAGCGTTGGTATAGATGAGTAGCCTTAGAAACTCATTCTTTTGGGAAGTGTGGTAAAGGATGTAATGTAATACTTTAAATACTCGGTGATCCAGGATGTAAGTATTTGGCATATGTTATTTTGGTAAGTAAATTAGTAGCTCGGTACGTTATGTTCATCAGACCGTGACTGTAAGTATTAGTAGCCTAGCTAGCCGTATGGGCGGTTAGCGGCATTGTTTCACCCGCCGTAGTAAGTATGTAATAATTCCGCTGCGAACTCGTAGGATTAATAGGACGATTAGACGGTAAGCATAGGATTAGCGGTTGGGGTGTTACACCGACAGAAATCATATGCAGACACCAGGAGGAGGGACATTGAGTTCACTACCGACGACATGGTATTCCTCAGAGTGTCACCCATGAAGGGGATCTTCCGGTTCGGGCAGAAGGGCAAGCTGAGCCCGAAGTATGTTGGACCTTATGCGATTAGGGAGCGAGTGGGCCCGTTAGCCTACAGACTGGATTTGCCAGCAGAGCTCGGGAGGGTGCACGACGTCTTTCACGTTTCACAGTTGAAGAGGTATGTACCCCATCCATCGCACGTTTTACAGCCAGGGACTTTAGAGTTGGACCCCGCTCTACGATATGAAGAAGTACCGCTCCGTATCCTCGATACGAAGACGAGACAGACTAGGAACAAGACCGTTAGCTTGGTCAAGGTTCTCTGGTCAAACCATGAGGTGGAGGAGGCTACATGGGAGTTAGAGGACTCCATGAGAGCGAAGTATCCAGCACTCTTCGAGTAGTGGTTGTGATACTTATACGGGTTCGTGGTCAAACCCTTTTTAAAGGGGATAGACGCCACTTGGCTAGCGCATATGTTATGCATTAGGTCTTGTTTTTGTGGTGTGTTTTGGTGGTATGCTGCGTCATACATGTTTGTTTGGATGATTGTATGTTTGATACATCTTATGTATGTGCCTTAGTGCACCAGTTTGAATATATATATATATATATATATAGTACCGAACTTGATATGTGTTGTATCAACTATGATACATATAGACTAGGTCTGAACCTAGTGGGAGTTACTCCCTAGCGATGGTCTGTTGATTACTTAGTGGAACTGGATTCCTTAGGTGAACTGTATATGAATAAGGACTTCGGGACGAAGCCTTTTTAAGGTGGGTAGATTGAAATACCCCTAACCTTAAAAACTTAATTAAATGATCTATTAGTGATCTAAGATGGTTAATAAACATCTTTATACCATTGTGGAACAATCTAAAGATCTCAACAAGGCAAAACATGCCTTAAGATCGGTAAGGCCAAAAATGTGCTTTAAGAAACCATAGAGATTGTATGACCTCAATTAGGATCCAAAGTGGATTCATAAGTATTATAATTAAGTATTGAACACTATAAAACAATTCTCAAAGGAAACCAAGCTCAAAAACATGTTCTAACACAAATTGTGCTTTAAAACTCCTTAAAGCACGTTTTTGAGAAAATTGACTTTCTGAGTGGGTTTTGAGTGGTGTTAGGCATTGGATTAGACCTTGTTATACTAATGTACTATAATGTACCACATTAGAAGGTCTAAATCCAAGATTTAAAAAAAAAATCAGAAATATGGCATTCATTTGTGAATAATAACCCAAATAGTGCATTTTAAGCAATATTGACTAAGTCAAGTCAATGGTCAAGACTTGACTCATCCATATCCTAAATGAGGCGGCAGCTTAAGGGATGGAGGACAGCACATTCACCTTTAATCAAAATATCTAGCCAATTTGGTGAATCACCATTTACTATTCCATTTATTACTTTTCTTACCTTAAAACACAAATTATTTCTTTCTCTTTCCTCTTATCCCATTCCAGCCAAGCACTTAGCAGTTCCTAAAGCTCTCAAGCTGTGTTCTTGAGCATTCAAGGCAAATCAAACTCTTTTCCACCTAAGGTAATGGTTTAAGGCATATTTTAGCTCTTTTTCTTCATCTCTTCATCACCTACACATGGAGCTTATAATCTATCACTTTCCATGGCTTATTCTCAGGATTTTAACCCTTGAACAAGATCCATTCTCGGCTGAAGCAACCCTTGGGACCAAGGTGGTCAAAATTTCCATTATAAGGTAAAAACATACCTTAAGGATTCTTACTTTTCATCCGGTTTTCTTCTTCTGTTTTCTATGAGTTTATTCACTCATAATCTTCATATTTTCATGTTGATTCAGTGTGTTAACCACTTGGAGCAAGAGTGGCTGAAAATCAAGAGAAAAATCATTCTTTAAGGCATTTTGCCAAGGTAAAATCTATTACCATAGCACCTTGCTGTTGTATAGCTATTCCCCAAGTTTTTATGGTGAATTTAACACCATGTGGTGTTCTTGATTCAGGCCGAAACCCCTTTGAGACTACCATTCCTTTTTAAGGTGATTTTTACCTTAAATCTTACATTTAATTGTTCCTTATGGTTAGCTCATACTTGGAGTGTAACCATATCTTATTTTGGTGTATTAAACATGTTTAAGTGCTGTGGTGATTTTTCCTCCAAGCTGTCGAGTTGGTTTTAGGGCATTAAGCACCTAAATCAAGGTATAAATACCTTAAACTTATGTTATTATGATTTTTCAACTCATATAAATTATGTGCCAAGAGTGGAGTTAATTAAATGGGTGATTTTAACTTAAGTATGGAAAAAAATGACTTAGATAAATTAAGCTAGTCATTTAAGTGGTTTAATTAACATAATGGTCAAATTATGACATTATGTGGAAAAATAATTAATGTACAGCAAGGCCGAGAGTTTATAGTATATTTTGAGCTATTTATGTGTAATTTTATATTATAAAGCAAAGTTGTAATAAGGCCATGTCATTAGGCCATTTTAATTTAAGTTTAAAAGCTTATTTAATTTAATTTATGCTTATATTATTAAGTTTGGGGTCAAACGGTAATTACTAGTAAAATATAAAGCCGAGGGCATAAATAAGAGGAATTTAGGGTTTTTAAATGAATTTAATAAAAATTATAACATTTTATAAAATTTTGGGTCAAAATTGTAAAAATAGAAAAGTATAGGGTATAAGTAGTAATTACCGAGAGTTAGGGTCCAAATTGGGATTAGAAGTCAAAGTTGACTATATAGGAGACTTTGACCAAGTTTGGAGAGTTTATGGAATTAAAATACTACCTTATAATAAGTTAGTTATTAAATTGTAAAAGATTTATAAGAGATTGGGTGATATTATGATTTCCGAAACTTAAGGGGTCTAAATGGAGTTTTGAACAGACCTTGGGTTATTAGGAATTTTTGGGAATTTATTTGGTTAAATTTGGAGTTAATATGAATTATATAAGTATAATATATGATATTTTATATCATTGTTACAAATGGGTAACATATGAGTATAAACCGTGAAATATAGAAAGTATAAGGTTAGGAATGATATTATAACCTTTGGTATAGTTTGGTAATTTTTGGAGTTAATATAAGGTTTTATTAAGATATGTGTATAATATATAGTTTTAATGACATTAGGAAACTATATATTATAAATTGGGGAGATTTGGTAATTATACAAAGTTAGGTGGTAGGAATTAAATTAAAACAGACCCTAGGGTCTGTTCGGCAATTATAAGCATTTATAACTATAGGTTATAATTATACTAAGGTTTAAGGATTATAATATAAGATATATATATATATTATAAGTGTAACAATGGAATATAATTTGGGGTTGATTTGTAAATTATGGAAGTATAGTGGAATATAATAAAAACCGAGAGGATAATGGGCTGTTTGGTATTTTATAACAATTTATAACTATAGGTTATAATTGTTTTAATGAATAGTGTCATAATATATGTTATATAACTATAATATAACATTATATAAATTATGTGGAGGATTTTGTAAATATTTAAGAAAATAAGTGCTGTTCGGTAATATGGGCATTTTTTAATACAAATTTATAATATGGTTTTTAATGTTATAAGGGGTGTAACATTCATAATATAGGAAATATTCATTAAAAGAGAATGAATATATTATAAAGACTTACCATATAACAAATAGTCCCATAATACATATATATAAAAATAAATATATGTTATGGAGTGGAAAAATACTATGTGGTTCAATAACCATATAATATCATAATTAAAATGATATAAGGTAAAGAGAAAAGAATTATAAACATTAGATAAGGAAATTCTAATGTTAGGAGTATACATGAAATAATAAGGGTTTATATAATTCAAGGTATTTTTGCATATGAATTATACTACATTAAACTTGGAAAAACTAACCTTAGAAAAATAAATACTAAGGTGAAATGTATAATATATGATTAAGAATTATACATGCAATATAGAAACAAACTATATAATATACAAGGGTATATTGGATTACATGCGATAACCGAATTCAAACATTAAGTATATTAATATACGAGTCGAATCTACGCATGTAATATAACGTTTTTCCTAATCCCGAGTAAACCGAAAACCCGACAAACATTGTTAGTTAATAACGGGGAATAAACCGGGAGGTATTAGTGACGGTACGGGGTACCGCAGAGTTATGTCGTTATACGGGATGCTAATCTATAGCGTTATGTATTATTAGACTGTTAGAGACGACACGAGGAGCATCGGATCTAGCTGATTCATACTCCACGGTTATATAATCAGGGTGAATAGTATGTTGTTACGTGTCTCTGATTGTCTCTGAGGGCATCCTCAGTTCAGACTTCTGTGTAATATGTGATAAGATTGGTTGTCTGATTGTGTGAATAAATATGCATGAACTGTATATTTTAGCTGCTTATTATTTACTGTTGTTGCGTTAACGGTATTGGTTCGTATATATGAACCTATATATATAAAACGAACTAGCGGCTATGGTGCTATCTTATATGTAATATAAGGATCGTCAGAAAAACGTTGTAGCACTAGGAAATAAGATATATATATATATATTATCCGAGACTTTAATACGAAGCATTGGCCTTTTCTAACACCGCTCTCGTATCTAACACTGGATCCCGAGTTTACATACTCCGGATTGGACTAATGACCTTAGTCTGCTGTGTTAGTAAAAAAAAATGGTAATGCGATGCGATGGTATAATTAATTAACATAACAAGCCAAGAGGATGGGCTCTTGGTGCGCGCTGTGATCACAAAAACGATACCAGGATGTCCACTACGGGTCCGCAAGTATCAAGAAATTTTCCCCGAACTAGGGACGATCGTTGGTCGGAGACTCTACCGCTGGAGTGGCTACTGCCGGGGGTGACCCGCCATAGTATATGGGTAATTTAGAGACACATTGTTTTTAACGCGACATTGTCACTAGGTATAACCGAACATTTATTACAGGTGAGACTTGTACATTGGCGAACAATATTGCTTTATGCCAAGGACGGGAGTTAATACTTGTTTATTATTCTCGTTGTCTCGCCTTGTTGTTCATTGGTTATACTGTGTGGATTATATTATGTGTGTTGATGGTTGTGTTTATTGTATGGTTATTACTGTTAAATGTTTTACAGTTTAAATATTAAAACAGTATTGCATGTAACGAATCTCATGCTCTCGACCAATTAATTGAGGGGTTTGAGGATGCATGACGGGGCATGTGATAACATACTCAGCAGGGGCTGATTCCATACCACAACTATTTTTATTTTCAGGAGATTAGCTGGAGGGTCGACGTGGGGCGCGACAGTTTTAGTGACTTTTGGTTAGACTTGGTACGGATTGGGACTATGGTTATTTTGGACTCGGGTTTTGTAAACCGAGGTGTATATTTGGTTAGACGCTCACATGTACAGTTTATGTATAAGACGGATTGTTGTTGTATATATTTTAGTTTTATTTAAGCACTACTATCTATCTCTTGTGGTCACTGCGGGAACACGTTTCGTATGTTGATTATCATGTAACTCGTTATCACCCGTATGGGCGAGTGATAACAGTGACACCATTAGAACGATAGTCTGTTATTTACCGCTGCGATTTAATTACTAAGTACGACATTTATACTATAATTAGGAGCCGAATTAGTAGGGGTGTTACATTCGGACACGACAAAAACTACAATTCAGAAGCAAAACAGATGAACCAAAATGCCAAAATTCACCATTTTTAACACATCAATTCTTTATATCAAAGTAGGCAATCAAAACACATTTCCATGGGGTTTTAGCAGAGCGAAAACACATTTCAAAACCAGCTTATATTCACAACAAATCAGAGAACACATCGAACACATTCAGAAACAAACAAAATCCTGGAATCCTCATGGGTGAACACACCCATGTCGAATCCATCTACCACCTACCTCAAATTGAAGAACCCGCAGACTCTACAGATTCCCACAACAAACTCTTCTCGAATCCCCACTCAAAACTCAACGAACAGCTAGCTGAATTGATCAAAAGTCAAAACTAAAATCAGAAACGAGGACAACGAAATGGAGAACAAATACTAACAAACCCACAAACTCCAAACTTGATGACAACAGACAGCAAACCGAATCCTCACACAGATCCACCTGACAACAAAACTCCAGATGCAGAAAACAAAGGGAAAATTTGAGAGCGAAGAATGAAGAAGGAAAAGGGGACCAAAGAAAGAAGAAGCGGAACAGGAAAACTGGAATGAGAAGGAGAAAGGAAGAAAAGAAATGACATGAAAAGGAACTCCTTCCTATTCTTAACTAATAACAAAACAAAATGAATCTCCTTCGTTCCTTTCGCAAACCAGGAAAAAAAAAACTGGGGCACTACACGTAGCCTCCATTTCTGACAAAAAAAAATTGTTGCTTAACAGTTAAGATAATTATATCAATTATAAAAAACTCAATAATAATAACTTATTATTATCCTCGGGAATTCTAATAGTAAGAATATATTTACTATTAGATGTAGAATATTTATCTTCATTAGTTAATATCAAACTGAATAATATAATAATTATTATATATTATTATAATAATATATAATTAGACATATCAAATATATTTGACTATTAACCTAGCAACTCAATCCCTAATAATTTCTTTAACTTCATTAAGTCTAATCACAAGGATCATTGGAATTGTTGAAGGAGAATACATTGCATGTTGTCAATACTCCCTCCTATTCTAAATCTATGTTGTTTTAGAGATGAATCTAAAACGACATATATTTTGTATAGGAGGGAGTGTTATTTATATTTGTATATATATTGTGTGTGATGAGATAAATAGTAAATTAATTTGTTCAAATTCAATCATATTTCGGTAGGTAATATATCATGATTTATACTACCCGTTAAACAAATACGATTGAGGGTTTTCCTAGTTTTGATGACGCATTATAGGTCAATCAAATCATATGCTACTTCTAATAATTGGTAAAACAACTCCTAGTAGTAATATTATCGGTTGAAGTTTCTTGTACGATGCTTTGAGATAAAACACGAACACAGTTATATATAAAAGCCAAGAAGTTACCGATGTATCTACATGTGAATTAATTGTTTAATTTAGTCGTAGCTTGTGCAATTTTGTAAATGAGCGAGTACTATGTATAGACTATAGAGCTTGTGCAGTTAATGTGGAGATGACATTCGCACAAATGGACGGCCAGGAACGTTTTAGAGGTGAGTCTCAAGTAATGGATTGATCGATCAGTTAAAGGACTACAAATGATTGATTGAGTTGGTAGGTGAGGATATTTCCCATAAATATGAATGTGATACACATATTGTCTCTACAAAATCGATGTTTATAACATGTGCCGTGCATGATGCCGATGGTGTACTATGTTTGAAGCAGTATATGGTTATGAATTATTGGGAATGGATGGCGATAGGTATGCATTTTCTGATCTGGTGCATACCTACCTAGCCCCTTCACGAGGTCTCTTGTTTTTTTGGTAGACCTCCACGAGTTCTTTTAGATGTCCTTGCGGTTCATTGTGTTTGGTGTATATTTCTGTCCGTGAAAGTAACAATATATGAAGTACAAGACGCAAACATTTTGTCGAGACTGCATTAAATTTTTTGGTGACAACAATGCCCTCAGCTACTGTGGGAAATATTTGGACTTATCTTTTTCGTGTTGACGGTCTCGGTTGAGGAGAAAAGTGTGAACAAAATGTGATCGTGCATCATCTACAGTTTTAGAGCCTGCTGGGTCATTTCATTTATATGTTAATATAGATGTTTTTGATAGGCAAGTTAGATGCCTGCAAAATACACTACAAACAAAATATAAAGAGAAAATGTCACAAATCCCCTACTTACTAGTGCTACTAGTATTGCAAATGAAATCCACCATAGCAGGTAAGTCAAAGCTTGACCTATAACTGTACATTGTTATGACCAAGATGAAGAGCAATTTCCAGTCCCTTTTTCATGGTTTGGGTGTTTACAAATATCAAAGAAGTATACGATAGTTAAGAGATTAGACTTATGAATCATTTTGATCTCTTAAGACACCACCATACCTTCCTTGCCTCCCTCAGTGCTAATTCGATAATGCTCTACTTTGAAGGTCTCCAAAGAGAATAAGTTTAAGAGCTTAAGTTACAAGCATTAATAGCCAAAGAGTATTAGCCACCTTAATCAAGATATCAACACTTAAAACATTAGACAAACCAATGACAAGACTTCGATACTAGCTACCGTCTCTCATCAAATGGATCCAATTGACATCTATCATAAATCATCCATTTATCTAATTGTTGAACTTATAAAGAAATATTAATCAATCATCTCAATATCACCACTAATAAAAATAACTTAGTTTCCCCCTCTCTTCTAGCTATATTGGCCATGCAAATAAGAATACCATGAATGAGTTTCAACAATTCAGTATAACCTAGTTTTGGCCCTTTCCCTTATTCAATTTGGATGATATGTAAAACTATTTACCGAGGGTTGTAAGGAACATAATGAGTATGCTAGGAAGTTTGATAAGATGTGCAATGGTAGTGGCCTCAATCGCTTGAAAGAAGTTAGGTCATAAAGGGGTAAACTCACAAACAACCCGCCAAAAAAGGCTAGCTAGCTACTTCATTGTGGAGTAATAATGTGCTATCACATGATAAGATTGAACTGATCATAAGCTCAATGGGTTGGAGAAACAAGTACAAAGTTTTGACAACCAGAGTCATCAACAAAGATACATTCCCAAAAGTTCTCAAAATGTAAGGCCAATTAATGTCGTGAATTAATATCCTTGAATAAGTTTCTCCTAATGAGCAGATGATCAAGGCAAGAAAAATACCAAAAAAGATAGATGATCAAGAAGATCACGTTTTATGATATTTCTTTGATAAACAAAGCAAATGATTAATGGCCCATATCTCTATGAAGGTAATTTATTTAGCACATTGATTTGTGCTCAATCTTTTCTAAAAAAAAAGTTAATTCCAATTTTACCAAAGATGGGTTTGGAGGCTTGGTCTCTCTACTTAGAGGATTTATAAAACCCTAAAATTCTAACCAATATCACTACTACAAATTTTGTCAATAACTACTAACTAAAGACAAAAGTTATAAAATTTAGTAGTCATTGATATAACTTGATGTTTTAGTGTAGATAATACAATTGTTATTGAAATACAGTAGTCTTAAGCACCCACACCACTAAACATGAGGCGGAGGTTTATTCTTTAAGTGAAAATAGAGTACAGATCTGTGTTTGAATCCCAATTGATGCATAAATATCACGAACTCAAATATAAAAGCAACATATTGTATTTGTACTCTCGCGCACTCCCACCTTTACAGTACTCTTGCATGCAGTATACCCACTCCCTCTCACAATACTCTCTCTCACTCTCACTCTTCCAACCTTATCTTGTTTTCTGTTATTGGATGTTCAGAGAGAAGCAAAAGCTCATGGTGCTTAGTGTAAACTGCAAATGCAAAACGCAATCCGATGAGATTTCTACTCGACAAGGAAGCGTTGATCGCTCTGGTCGAGCACCGAGCCAAAGAAGTCAAACACAACCGGAAACACATGAGCGGAATCCTCTCCTTTATGCTTGCATCCAGTATCTACTATGCTTGTTCCTTAGATTGTGTATTTAGATTGTTGTTCTCATTCTTCTTATGTTTACCTCACGACTATAGTTATTGCTTATTATAGGGAAATCTTATGAGAGAATGGAATTGATTGTCCAACATTGCTTATCATTCCATTTTTCATTTTGTATAAATCATATGCTTAGTGATAATCGGGATAAAGGTAGATTACATTGCGATTGAGCTTGAAGACTAAACGAGGAATATTTCTTTTTGAACATTTTGAATCAAATTGTTTGATTGATAGGTTGCAAGATTGTATTTTTAGACCGTTGACTAGTGTTGATGGGCCTTAATGGATAGATTCATAGAGAAACAAGTCCCCTCAGAAACACATGATCTTTCTGCCTTTAATGTTTCATATTGGTCATATAACTTGTGCTTTTTAAGTGATTGATAGAATTTAGTTTTGATGATTCTTTTTCAAAACTTATTTCTAAATCTAATTGTTGTTTGTGTTTCCAGATGTTCTCCTTTCTATACATGAAATCAAAAGTTAAGATTAGTCTTAGTACCAAGGAGTCTTGTGAATTTTTCCACGATCCAAATAAAGAGAGACTGAAGGTGGTGTACTCTGAATACAATATAATCAATGTTTATCTTTTCATTTCCCCGTGTGTAGCTGTTTGGTACCTAATGTATTTCTTGTCTTGAATCTTAGCTTGGAAGGAAATGATAAACTCTATGTCGCATTACTTTTGTTTTTCTATGGAATTCTTTGTTGTATAACAACTATCTTTTTTGTACCTGACTTTCAGACAAATTATCATTATAAGTTACAACTTTAAAGTGTTTGGTTTCTCGATTTGATTATGCAATGAGGGCAAGGTCAAGAAAGTCTTGAAGGTAGAACCTTTCCCAAATGGTTTTGGTCTCTTCTTTAATGTAAGTAACTCCCTCCTTTCCACTCTCTTCCCTTTTTGATATTTGTTTTACTGTTGCTTGTTTGATGCCAAAGAACTATATTTCTAATTGGCATAGTATGGGACTTGGGTGAGGTAACCTAAGTGGAGTTTACAAACATCACAAGACTCATATTGCTAGTTGAATAAAAGGACCAAAAAGACGTTAACCATTTGTAGCTACCTCAGTCACGCCTGCAACTCAAGGAAGCAACTTCAGCTAGCTTTATGTAGATGCAGATGTAAAGTAAAAGTTTAAAATTGTACATGTTTCTTGTCTAGCAGTACTCAAGAATGTTATTGTAAAACCTTATACATTTATAATGTTATGGTATGGATAATGTGAAATTTGTTGTACATTTGTTGTATAGTTCAAAAGTTGTATGGTATATAATGGCAAAAATATTATTTGTACGTAATATAGGAAAAAATATACTAGAAAATTGGTGTAAAAACAACCAAAGATAACTGCTAAATATAGTTGTCGATGGGTATATAACAGTTGTGAGATACTACAAAAGAGAGTATTAATATGCTCAAAGACAACTGTTTTTAACATTTTTTGAATCTGACTACAGTTGTCTA
The DNA here is from genome assembly GCA_023374045.1 of Limonium bicolor. Taxonomy (NCBI): domain Eukaryota; kingdom Viridiplantae; phylum Streptophyta; class Magnoliopsida; order Caryophyllales; family Plumbaginaceae; genus Limonium; species Limonium bicolor. The sequence continues at coordinate 286,557,328 of CM041777.1, forward strand.
AAGATGAACATACATAAGATAACTGGAACTGTTACAATTGTTAATAACAGTTGTCAACTTTTTGACAGTTGTTGTAAACATTTTTTGTAGTAGTGTATGTTTCTTTGTTATTCCTTATTATTTTTTATTCATGGAAAAGAAAACCAAATTATCCTAATGCCCAGTTCTATAAATTGACATTGGTCAGGTCAAATAACCAACCAATCATATATATCACGTTGATAGTGATGTTTATATATAGAAGACTAAAAAAGGATTAAGTGTAAGAAGAATTTAAACGGAGTCTTATGGAGAATGCCCCTGTGATTGTATTAATAAATTTGTTCATGAACTTAATTGGTAAGGTTGGTCATGGCATTGTCACCTTAATCATCGAGGTTGATTGTGACATTGTCATCTTAGTGAAAACTATTAAAATATGTCACTACTATGACTTATTTTCTTGGATAATATGAGTTGCTATATTAGCAGTGTAAAAAGATAGTTATAAGTCCTTAAGAGTTTCCTAATGGTTGTTGAATGCTTAACTAAGATCATAAAATGTCATATCTTAATGTTATTGGAGCATAATGGATAATCTAGTTATAGTATATATATATATATAAATACAAAAATCTCACAATCCATAAGATTACATGAGATTATGCTTGATTGAGATAAGTGGCTTAATACTCATATGATAGATGATTACATTTATGCTAATAATATAATACATGCCTCCCAAAGTTTTTATTATATAAAAGGGATGTTGATATTAATATGGAACAAATAAGCTAAAGTTGAAATTTGATAGCTTGAATCAACTTGGTGCCCCATATAAATAGAAGATTAGGGATAAGTAAGTCAAATGACTAAAATGAAGTTTTCATTGGGGAGAGCAATGATGAGTCTCTTTGGGGTGTACCTAGACAATCAATGAAAACGCCCAATACATTCATTGTATACAAGTTAGATGCCAAGTTAAAATATGTCTAGTTGATTATCCCGACTATTGAAGTTATTGTAAAACTATATTTTTTTTCTTCCTTAGTCGAGGTTTTTTAATGAAGCAGCATGTAATAATATATTTCATCCAAGGGGATTGTTATAAATATGGTGGGCTTTACATTTTATTCAATAACTTACATATTATTTACTTAAATATTAGGGGTTTTTCATATACGCCACCCTTTATAAATATAGACTCTTATATTCTCATATTAAAATAACAAATTAGTTGCATCTCTTATATTTCTTTCTCTTTTCTCCATTTACAACATCTCAAATAAACTTTGGCTTACAGGATTAATCATTTGTTGAACAAAAATTCTATATTTAAGATTGCATGGTTTTTTTTTCTAAGGATAGTTTTCTGTGTTGTGGGTGGCATGAGCTAACTAAAATAATTTTTTCATATATTCTTTACCATAAATCCCATATTCAAAAGACGATTTTGCCTTCTTCAATAAGTCCAACTTACATACTACCTTATCCTACTTTGATCAACTGTTTGTTTTTTTTGCATATTTTTCCACCCCAATATTAAACATATAAGATAAAATAATTTCATAAAATATATTTCTACAACATATAGTTATTCACATAAGTATTCCATTACAAACCTTAGATTTGTAAAATTATGTTATCTTACATGTTAAATATTGAAGTCAAACGACATGTCCAAATAGTAAACGAGAAGGTCAAATAGGGACGGAGGGAGTATATTTTCAGTTGAATTAGTGTAAAGTTATGAGATAGTTGTAACTTAACCTAAAATATCAACGTAAAATACAATTAAAAAAATAAATTGTAAATAAGTTTCAACATCTAGTTATATAATTACTGCTAGGTTACTATTAGTATTTTAAAGAAAAATGTTATCGCGTTCAAAAATATAGCGTTTAAGTATTTAAATTTTGTTCTAAAATATAAATCATTGGAAAAATTCACAATATGTCACTAAAATGTTTTATAATTTGTGATATACCCCTATTTTGAAATTTGTCCCTCATAGAAAATGTTTTGAAATTCACAAAATACCACAACTGAGTAACTTCCGTGAAATTTGCAGTTAACATGTTCCGGATAATGACCATTTTACCCCTGACGGTTTTTTTTAAAAAATATTTTTTGGGAAAATTCACAATATACCCTTTTTCTTTCGTAATTCACAATATAACCCTGTTGGTTTTCGTAATTTAACTTTAAACATGCTTCAATGTTGTTCAAAATTGATGAAACTATACATGGACGATGCGAAAGTGCTATAGTTTCATCAATTTTGAACAACATTGAAGCATGTTTAAAGTTAAATTACGAAAACCAACAGGGTTATATTGTGAATTACGAAAGAAAAAGGGTATATTGTGAATTTTCCCAATTTTCTTTTAGGGAAAATTCACAATATGCCACTAAAATGTTTCATAATTCACGATATACCCCTTTTTTGAAACTTGTCCCTCATATGCCATGAAAATGTTTTGAAATTCACAAAATGCCACGATTTGGTAATAGACGTTAACTATGCCCTGGAAAATGACCGTATTGCCCCTGATATTTTTTTTAATTTTTTTTAAGTTAGTGATTTTTATAACTGACTATTTTTTAAGTTCATAATATACCCCTGTTTTTACAAAAAGTTCACAAAATACCTCTATTTTTACAAAATAGCCCCTGTTTGTAATATGTCATATTTTTATAAAAAGTTAACCTTATGCCCCTGTTTTTTGCAAAAAAGCTTACTGTAACACCCCAACCGCTAATCATTTCATAATCCTTTAATCGTTCCCATACTTACCTTACTCGCAGCGGAATACCTGCTTACTTACTTGCTCCCGGCGGGTGATACAACGCCGTTAGCCATCCAAGGCCAACAAGGCTACTACTACTTACTGTATCGGTCTGACGATTAGAATAAACCAAATACATACTACATACTTTACAATGCCAAATACTTACTTACAATTGATTACCGAGTATCCAAGTTAGGCAAATTACATTCCATGACTACTTCCCAAAAATGAAGAGTTTGTACAACCTCTCCTTACTATCCAATTAAGAGTTCAATGTCCAAAAAGGTGTACCACATGGTACACCGGCTACTCAAAAGGCTCTAGCCGTGTACAACTCGGTACACCATTCCAATTCCTACTAACTACTCCAAAAAGAATCACATCTTGACCCTATTTTACCTTCACGCCTCGCGGGTACCTGTGGAGTAAAAACATTCCCCCTAGGGGGTCAGCTTACGCTGCATATGATAACCGCATACCCCGCGTACTAGCGAGGGTACGCCAACTATTTGGTCGAGTACATGCGGTTCGTTTCATTCATACATACATACATGCTTTATACAATACAATACAATACAATACATTCATTTTACCGAGCATACACACACACAATACATACAAGGAATACAATACAAGTCATTCATTCATACTTACCATACTCACCGCATTACGGAGATACAATTCTCCAATACATACAAGGTCTTGTTAGCCTTATTACACACCGGGTTAATCGGGTGTTCAATACTTTTACTCCGGGTCAATGACTTACATTAGTCAAGACCAATACAAATACAATACATACTCTTACATACTTTACTTCCAGTTAAGTCGGTATGACCTCCGGGCAGGGAATACTACTTCCCACCACCGGGCTTTAGGGTGGCCCACTAATCCAGGATGCTACCCATACAAAGGGAATTGGTCCAAGGAAAAGATTATAGCCAGGATTCGGTTCCAACCTCTTGTGGTTCCTTATCCTCACGCGTGGCCGAAACTATATCGGGCTTCTACTCATTCCATTTTACTCATTACTCAAGTTAGGAGTTAGGTTGTTAGGAATTAGTAGAAGTCCATACTTACTTCCATACATACATACATTCACAAGTACTCATACTTACACATACGCTTCATTTCCATTCATACACTTCATGAATTATACAAGCTAGATGTTCAAGAGCATAAACACGAACAATGTAGTTCAGACACATATAAGTGCAATATAAATCCGGTTCATGCATTTATCTTGTTGGTGATCACATAAACACACAAATCGGGGTAACCAAGTTAGGATACAGGGCATGAGGAAATCATACCGTTCACCGTCGAATACGTTCTACCGGTTCCTTTGGGGATCAACTATTTGATTCCTATACATACATGAAGCAGTATGATCAATGATCTATTATTGATCTAATTTACTCCCTCTTTAATACTTTCAATGTATACGTACTACTTCTTTACATTCTTACTTGGTTATAAAACCATTCTTTTCTTTACTACCTCACAAACTTGTTCTCTTACAAAATTACTTACTTCCTTACCATTATTACTCCAGCAATGGTGTATTACTACATATATATGCATACGGGTATATAGGCATATATATATGTATATATGATTGCTATAGTCATATAATTAAAACAATTTTTTTTTTGTTTGACCCGACCGACCCACCCTGGGTCGGTCCCCTGGGTCGGTCGGGTGCAGAGACTCGATTACAGAAAATTTCAGACCGACCGACCCAGCCAGGGTCGGCCCACCGGGTCGGTCGGCTACAGAAAGAATCCGACTCAAAATTTCTTCTCGACCGACCCAGGCAGGGTCGGTCCCCTGGGTCGGTCGGCTGCAGAGACATTTCCACCCAAAGATTCCCACTCGACCGACCCAGACAGAGTCGGTCCCTGGGTCGGTCGGATGCAGAAGCTTTCGGGATTACTGATTTTCGGGTCGACCGACCCTGCTAGGATCGGTCCTAGGGTCGGTCCAGCCCAGTACTCATTTTAATTACTTATTTTGAATCCCAAACTCTACTCAATTCACACCCAATCTTTTCCTACTCATTTCCACATGTTTCCTACATGTTTAAACACCATTTAAATCCTCTAATTCACCTTCGTTCATCCATCAAACTCATTGCTAAATCCATCAATCCACTTACACCATTTTCCTCCCTTTATTCCAGCACTTATACCAATTTTCTTTCTTCATTGCTACAGATTTTCATTCAAACTTCTAACCTTCATTACTCTCTCAACTAATGCTACTCTTGGCATCTCAAATTCATTACTCACATCCTAGTTCCATTCCCTTAACCTACTCTTTTCCCAATCTGATTCAAAATACAAAACCACTCCTCTTAGACTCCCCAAATACTTCCTCATCTTAAACAACTTAAGTCCTCTCTTTTCTACACAAAATTTGCCATAGTCTCCCCTATATTTTTAACATTCTCACACCATATATTTCAGCTCACATAATCTCATTCTCGCAACCTGTTTATACCACACATTATATACACAATTCAACACTACTACAACAACATAATTTCCTGCACACATACCCATTCAATACCCAATGTTGTCCCAAGTTTTAACATCATTTAAAAACTTCAAAAGCTGTTACATTCTTTGCTCCAATACATTTTTACATTACTACTACTCATACTCAATACATTACTCATTTCTACTACTCCAAAAACTGTTACAATACTACATATACAACTAGTTCGAGGTAAGCACAATTACCTTGTCTTTCTAGTTTCCTTTTCTTCCTTTTTCCTTCTCTTCCTTTCCTCTTCCTTTGTTCTCGGTCCCAATGAGACTCAACACACACAAGTGCTACAGCACATACACATACACAATACCATTTAGCTTCCTTTTATACTAACCTTAGAATTTAAGCTTTAGGGTTTAGAAAAGAGTGTTACCTTTCAATGAGTAGATGAAGTTCTTGACTAGCAAGAGAACAATATTCCTAGCCCAAGGGGAAACCAAAATCGGCTGAAGCAAACAAGGAACCAAGAGTTCAAAACTGAGAATTCTTAAAATGCAAACAAGGGCTAGAAACCATGGATTTTCGAACTTCTTTTTACCTCAAGATGTTAAGGAGGTGAAGGTGCTTCTAATGGTGGCTTCAAATCTCCAAATGGTGAACACCCTCAAAACGAAAGTAGAGCTTTTGGGTTTTTGAAAGGATGAAAACATTCTCCTTTACAAGGGATTACAACGGTATAATTTTTGTTGAGTTTGGAGGAGATTTGAGTGGTCAAAGAGAGGAGAGAAGTAGAGCTGTATGGGGGCTCAAGAAATCGCCATTATCGGCTGAGAGGAGAGAAAAATTCAGAGGGAAGGAGAAGGGAGTTACGTGGAGAGAGTGAGGGTAGGAGAGAGAGTGTTAATTTTTTTGTTTATTTTTTGTCCTTTAGTCACTAAAGGCAAATAAAGAGGAGGGGAGTAGTGAGTGGACCGGCCCCCTCTATACACACACAGCATTTTCAGATTTTTATTTACCAAGTGGACACATTAGCTTTGTTTATTTACTCTCTCACCCCACAACTTACCGGTTGTTACAGTTTTTACTAACCGGTACCCGTTTTCCGGAATTTTCTCGTTTAATTAATTTTATTGGTTCTAAAGCTTCACTAATATTTATTAGTGACTATTTAGTTGACCAAAATTGTTACGAGTCTATTTGACCCGCTTAAAGTCACGTTTTCCCGGTTTCCTCGGGAAACGTGCTTTAAGGTTCTTTTATGCTTTTAACCCATTTTAAAAGTCCGTTTTCTCCGGGATTTGTTCCCTAGTATTTATTTTAGTGTAATTAAGCTTTTAAAAATATAATTAGCCTAATTAGTCACTGTTTTTAATTACGGGGTATTTCAATCTACCCCCTTAAGAAACTTTGCCCTCAAAGTTGCTCAAGGTTACGGTTTACCGTTTACTCATTTGGCAAGCCAATTGCCACAATACATTCTACTACCACCGTACAAGGTGTTCACAATTCTTACACTACCAGCATACGCAATTCAAACCATGCCACATACTTAGTTCAAATACCATACACAATACTCAATCCATACACAATACTTCATTCAATACCATACACAATGCTCCATCCAATTCATACAATCCACAATACATTCGCAATACTTCACAATGTCATTCGTGTCATATACCGTACACACAATTGCATTACTCATTACATACATACCATACACATCGTATTACATACCAATTACTACTAGCACTACTTTGTGCCAATACAATACACTTAGCACTACATGTGCCAACCAAATACAATTACATACATACCATACTATGCAATGCTAACCCGAAGCAATGCAAAGGCAAAAGGCTCTACCCCCCTTAAAAGGGGTACCCCCGTACCCTCCGTGCTATACGGATACTAGACATCTAGTCTACAAATAAATTCGGGTACTTCGCCTTCATGGCGTCCTCTAATTCCCAAGTCCTTCCTCGACGTCGTGGTTAGACCACAAGACCTTCACCATTCGTACAGATTTATGGCGCGTGTCTCTTGTCTTGGTATCAAGGATTCGCAGTGGAGTCTCGACATATCTCATCGTCGGCTCTAGGGATAGATGTTCGGGTTCTAATACATGAGAGGGATCGGCTATGTATTTCTTGAGTTGTGATACATGAAAGACATCATGAACGCCCCAATTCTTCAGGCAATGCTAGCCTATAAGCTACGGCTCCAATCCTCTCGGTAATGGCATACGGGCCTACGAATTTCGGGCTCAGTTTGCCCTTCTGGCCAAATCGGAAGACACCCTTCATAGGTGAGACACGCAGGAATACTTGGTCGCCCACGGCGAACTCAAGGTCGCGTCGTCGCACATCCGCATAGGATTTCTGTCTATCTTGGGCTGCCTTCATATTGGCTCGGATTTGTTGTACCTCAGCTTGTACTTGTTCCAAATACTCCGGTCCTATGATGACCGCTTCGCTTGACTCATCCCAACACAACGGGGTACGCAAGGTCTACCATACAAAGCTTGGAAGGGCGACATCTTAATCGATGCGTGATAGCTATTGTTATATGAAAACTCGATAAGATGAAGCTTCTCAATCCAGCTCCCCTGGAAGTCTAAGGCACATGCCCTTAGCATATCCTCTAGTGTTTGGATGGTCCTTTCTGTCTGACCGTCGGTCTGTGGATGGAAGGCGGTGCTAAGCTTCAACTCAGTACCAAGCGCTTCCCGTGTCGCTCTCCAGTATCTCGAAAGAAATCTGGTGTCGCGTCAGATACAATGGTTTTTTGGGACTCCGTGGTGTCGGATGATCTCCTTGTCGAATAGCTCTGCGAGCTTCGCCACCTTCCAGGTGTCCTTCATCGGTATGAATCGGGCAACCTTGGTGAGGCGATCAACTACTACCCAGATCATGTTGAGTCCTCCCCTAGCCGGTGGGAGTCCAACAACAAAATCCATGGAGATGTCGTGGAATTTCCACTCCGGAATGGGCATGGATTGCACCATTCCTCCCGGTCTTCGGTGCTCGAACTTCACCTTCTAGCATGTGAGACACCTCAGAACATACTCAGTCACGTCTGATTTCATTCCTGACCACCAGAAGTACCTCTTCATGTCTTTGTACATTTTAGAGGCTCCCGGATGGACATGCAATGTCGAACAATGTGACTCTCGCAGAATGCAATCCCTTAGCTCAGTATTGCTTCGGGGGATGCATAATCTGCCATTCAAGCGGATCAGACCATCTTCATGCAGTTTGAAGTCGTACTTTCGGCGCTCGAAGGTACCATCTGTAATTTTCTGTCTGATCTCTGTGAAGTAAGGGTCGCTCAACTGAGCGTCTCGCACCTCGTCGACCAAGCTAGAAGAAGCGAGTAACGAATGGAGCGAGTGTGCTCGACGTCTCAGGGCGTCGGCTACTACGTTTGCCTTCCCTTCTTTATACTGGAGGTTGATGTCGTAATCCGAGAGGAACTCCATCCACCTCCTCTGCCTTAGGTTCAATTCTTTCTGGGTGAATACGTACTGTAGGCTTTTGTGGTCGAAATAGATGGTGATGCTTACCCCATAGAGATAGTGTCGCCATATCTTCAAGGCGAAGACAATGGCTCCTAACTCTAGATCATGTGTCGGGTAATCTCCTCATGCTTTTTCAGCTGGCGAGAAGCATAGGCTACTACCTTGCCATGCTGCATGAGTACGCATCCCATGCCCTTGCCCTATGCATCACAATACACCTCAAATCCCTCTGTGCCCTCCGGAAGTGTGAGAATTGGCGCTGAGGTCAATGAGTCTTTTAATTTCTGGAAGGATACTTCACACTCCTTTGTCCATACAAAGGGTGCATCTTTCTTCATCAATGACGTCATGGGCTTAGCGACTTTTGAGAAGTCCTTTACAAACCTCCGGTAATAACCGGCTAAACCAAGAAAGCTCCGGATGTCGGTAACAGTCTTAGGTCTAGGCCATGATCGCACTGCTTCAATTTTGGATGGATCTACCGAAATGCCCGCGCTCGAGATGACATGACCGAGGAAAGATACCTGATCCAGCCAGAACTCGCATTTGGAGAACTTCGCATACAGCTGGTTCTCGCGCAGTGTCTCAAGTACTTTTCTCAAATGGTTTTCATGCTCCTCTGGTGACTTCGAATACACAAGAATGTCGTCGATGAATACTACTACTGAAGTGTCCAGCTGATCACTAAATAACCGATTCATTAGATCCATGAATTTGGCTGGTGCATTAGACAAACCGAATGGCATCACCGTGAATTCGTAGTGGCCATATATCTTGTTCGGAATGCTGTTTTCTGAATGTCTTGCTCTTTGATAGCAATTTGGTGGTAACCGGATCGGAGATCAATCTTAGAAAAGACGGATGCTCCCTTCAACTGATCGAACAGGTCGTCGATGCGTGGCAAGGGTATTTGTTCTTTACAGTGACCGCATTCAATTCGCGGTAGTCGATGCAGAGGCGGAGGCTTACCGTCCTTTTCTCACGAAGAGGACCGGTGCTCCCCAGGGTGATACGCTCGGGCGTATAAACCCTTTGTCGAGAAGATCATGTACTGTTCCTTGAGTTCTGCCATTTCTGCCGGTGCCATACGGTATGGTGCCCTAGCGATGGGACCAGTACCCGGTACAAGATCGATTTCAAATTCTACCGCCCTCTGTGGTGGCATACCAGGTAGCTCTTTCGGAAATACATCAGGGAATTCTGAGACTACTGCTACCTCGTCACTGAACTCTGGATCTCTCTCCAGGTCTTGCACGTGACATAAATACACTTCATGCCCTTTTCTGAGCTCCCGATACATTGCCATGGCGGAGATGACTGTAGTTGAAGGCTTTCGGTCTCTGGCGGTATGAAACAGTGACCCCAGATGGACTCTTGAGCAGCAATCGGTGCTCGGCGCATAGGATTCTCCCCTTGTGCCGCTCCAACCAGTTCATTCCAATAATTAAGTCGAATCCCAATCCGTTGAATTCAATGAAGGAAATGGGAAACGCTTCACCTTTGATTTGAATGGTGGCTGATTTGTAATACTTGGTACATTGTACCCGCTCCTTCGATGGGAGAGTAACCAAGAAGTTCGGTAGCTCATCCGCATCTAGCCCCAACTTCTTCGCAAGAGATGGCGATATGAAGGTGTGAGAGGCGCCGGAGTCGAATAATACTGAGGCTTCGATGCCGTTTACTGGGAAGGTTCCCGTTAGAATGGTGCCGCTCTTGCCGGCTTGTTCTTCGGTGAGGACTCAGGTTACCTTCGGTACCGAGTCCACAACCTATTGATTCATGAGATTATAAGTAAAGATGGTGGAACGCAAGTGGAATTTAATAACCAACACTGCTTTTATTGAATAACCAACCATCATACATACTGTGTCTCTAATACACGTTACTACTGGATTACATGCTACTACAAGATTAATACTTTCTAAAGGTAAGGTTCAGGCGTCCTGGTATCATGTGTGTGGCATTGATTATTGCCGGTGGTGCCGTATTCAACTTGATCTTCTGGATCCCGTGATACAGCAACCTTGATTTTCCACCCATGATTAGAACATCTCCTGATCTCAATACCAATTTTTCTGCGAGGTCCACACGCTTCCGCTCGCTATACAAAAATACGGCGTCATCACCAATGGACCAAGACACTACGGGCACTCCTAGTTCAAGAGATTCCGCTGTCTCGTTGTCTTGGTGTAAGCCAAGTCGTCCTTCTTTCTCATAGAAGTTGACGATACACAGATCTGCTTCAAGTGCAGGGATTGGTTCATCTTCACATTGTTGTGCAATTTCTACAGCTTGTGTGACAAGCGTTTGGAATTCTGGGGGTATTGCTGGAGGTGTTGCTCCGTCTCCTGCTCGCGTTGTTTGGTATGTCTTGGTATAAGGGTTCCAGTCCTTTCCCAAGCACATCATTTTCAGCTTCATTGTAGCTCCACCGGGGAATTCGGGTGTATAAAATCCTCCTGGACCCGTTCCTAACTCGTTGCATCGTCGGATGATTGAAATTTGTGCTTCGGGTGTCAGGTATCCTTTTAATAAATCATACCTGGGCGGATGACCTGACACTGTTCGTTGTTGAAGGTGGTTGGCGATGTCGGTCTCTTCATGAGGTGAGTTTGAAGGTATTGGGTAACAGATATGGAATTTCCCTAAGGTGGTAAATTCATCTAGAATGTTCTAGGCTTACTAATTCATTTCATGCTCAATACATACTTCCAGTTACTTACTCATGCTCAATTTCATACTTCAAGTACTTACGCATTCATGCTTTATTCATACATTACTTTAATACTTAGTCATGCTTTCAAGGATTAAAGGTTACGGTAGTTACCTGGGCCGGACTTAGTCCCGGTCCCATCACGGTCTATGATGTGTAAGGCCGGCTGCCTCTGCGGTGCGCCCTTCTGCGGACCCGGGATCCCTGTCCCTGTGAGGTGTGCTGGGCATGAGCATCGCCAGATGCAACCTCCTTGCCTCACGCTGCTTGTAGCCCTGGTAGTTGCCCTTGGGCTTAGAGTTCTCCGGGCATGCATTGGCACGGTGGCCCGGTTTCTGACAATTGAAGCAGCGGATCTCCCTTCCTTGGCAATCTGTGCCGGGATGATCCTTGTTGCAGTTACGGCAGATGTAGCTGCGGCCATCAGATTGGTTCTTTCCTTGGCCAAATCCAGAACCTATAGCTTTCAAGTTAGCAAGGTTTATACTTACAATACTCTATATACTTACAATTTCACAAGTGTACTAATTCGGTTTCGGTTTCTTACCCCTGTAGGGCTGAGACCTCAGTGGCTTAGCTGCCACTGGTGCGGTGTAGGCAATCTGTAAAGGCTCAGTTGCCTTGCCCTTCTCAGCATGGGCACCGCCGTCTCCGGATGTATTTTTCTGCTGGTGGGAGTGCTTCCCCTTCCTTTTCTTCCAGGGTTTGGATTGGTTTTGTTCATCGGAGGGGTTACCCTTGCCGCTCACCTTGCGCTTCAGCGCTTGTTCCTCATCTCTCAGCTGGCAGGTGATCTCAACTCGAGATGCAGCGTGGTAACACTCCTGAATTACTTAGGCATTAGGTTACATTTACATACGGGAATACTAATTCACATTACTCATGGCTTTTAAGGGTTCAACTTGTTTACCTGAAGGGAGGTAAACCGAGTGAAGCCCATGCCATACCGGAGTCGATGGCTCAATCCGCCGTAGAAGCGGTCGACCAAGACTTGGCCGGTATACCCAAGGTCGGGTAGAAGTCGGAGAAGAGAGGTGAAGGTGCGGTAATATCATCAACCGTCATCTTCTCAGTCATTTTTAGTGCATCGAGCTCAAGCCTTTTCTTGGTCTTGACATGCTCGGGGTAGTACTTAGTTCGGAGAAGAGAGGTGAATGCTTCCCATCCGAAAGCAGGGTCAGCTATGTGCTCGGCCTTAACGAGCTTCCACCAGTCCATAGCCGCGTCTTTGAGGTAGTACGCAGCTATCCTCACTCGAACTCCAGCGGGAGTCTCAAGTGTCTCGAAGGCCGTCTCCATCTCGGAGAGGTAGGCCTCGAGCTTGGCGGGGTCGCTCTCGCCTCTAAAACAAGCAGGTCGAAGGTCGGCGACAGCTTTTACCCAATTCGTTCTCGGGGATGAGGTGGGTCGGGCTGCTGCTGCTGCTGCTGCTGTTTGCTGTGTTTGCTGTACAGCCGTGATTACTTGCGGTAGCATCTGCGCTACCGTGGCGGCGACGATCTCAGCTATCGTCTGCGCGCCCGGTCCATCAGATGTCTCTCCTCTAGGTCGGCCTCGACCTCGTCCTGACATCTGAACAAGTGTGGATTACATTAGATGTTGTGATACTATGACCTCATGGTCTTCATTCAAGCAATGGTATCGTCTTGCAGACGTTAAGGGTATCCGTTGTTAACAACGGTAGTTCCTAGTTAGGTTTCTAAATATCCGTCTTATGACGGTTGAAATCCTAACTCGGTAATCACTACACTTAAGAGTCTAATCATCAGAGCGATACTTCGCTCTGATACCACTTTTTGTAACACCCCAACCGCTAATCATTTCATAATCCTTTAATCGTTCCCATACTTACCTTACTCGCAGCGGAATACCTGCTTACTTACTTACTCCCGGCGGGTGATACAACGCCGTTAGCCATCCAAGGCCAACAAGGCTACTACTACTTACTGTATCGGTCTGACGATTAGAATAAACCAAATACATACTACATACTTTACAATGCCAAATACTTACTTACAATTGATTACCGAGTATCCAAGTTAGGCAAATTACATTCCATGACTACTTCCCAAAAATGAAGAGTTTGTACAACCTCTCCTTACTATCCAATTAAGAGTTCAATGTCCAAAAAGGTGTACCACATGGTACACCGGCTACTCAAAAGGCTCTAGCCGTGTACAACTCGGTACACTCTTCTAATTCCTACTAACTACTCCAAAAAGAATTACATGCTGCCCTTACTCTACCTTCACGCCTCGCGGGTACCTGTGGAGTAAAAACATTCCCCCTAGGGGGTCAGCTTACGCTGCATATGATAACCGCATACCCCGCGTACTAGCGAGGGTACGCCAACTATTTGGTCGAGTACATGCGGTTCGTTTCATTCATACATACATACATGCTTTATACAATACAATACAATACATTCATTTTACAAGCATACATACATACATACATACAAGGAATACAATACAAGTCATTCATTCATACTTACCATACTCACCGCATCACGGAGATACAATTCTCCAATACATACAAGGTCTTGTTAGCCTTATTACACACCGGGTTAATCGGGTTCAATACTTTTACTCCGGGTCAATGACTTACAATAGTCAAGACCAATACAATACAATACATACTTCTTACATACTTTACTTCCAGTTAAGTCGGTATGACCTCCGGGCAGGGAATACTACTTCCCACCACCGGGCTTTAGGGTGGCCCACTAATCCAGGATGCTACCCATACAAAGGGAATTGGTCCAAGGAAAAGATCATAGCCAGGATTCGGTTCCAACCTCTTGTGGTTCCTTATCCTCACGCGTGGCCGAAACTATATCGGGCTTCTACTCATTCCATTTTACTCATTACTCATGTTAGGAGTTAGGTTGTTAGGAATTAGTAGAAGTCCATACTTACTTCCATACATACATACATCACAAGTACTCATACTTACACATACACTCATTTCCATCATACATTTCATGAATTATACAAACTATGTTCAAGAGCAACAACAAGAACAATATAGTTCAAACACATATAAGTGCAATATAATCCGGTTCATGCATTTATCTTGTTGGTGATCACATAAACACACAAATCGGGGTAACCAAGTTAGGATACAGGGCATGAGGAAATCATACCGTTCACCGTCGAATACGTTCTACCGGTTCCTTTGGGGATCAACTATTTGATTCCTATACATACATGAAGTAGTATGATCAATGATCTATTATTGATCTAACTTACTCCCTCATTAATACTTTCAATGTATACTTACTACTTCTTTACATTCATACTTGGTTATAAACCATTCTTTTCTTTACTACCTCACAAACTTGTTTTCTTACAAAATTACTTACTTCCTTACCATTATTACTCCATCAATGGTGTATTACTACATATATATGCATACGGGTATATAGGCATATATATGTATATATGATTGCTATAGTCATATAATTAAAACATTTTTTTTTTGTTTGACCCGACCGACCCACCCTGGGTCGGTCCCCTGGGTCGGTCGGGTGCAGAGACTCGATTACAGAAAATTTCAGACCGACCGACCCAGCCAGGGTCGGCCACTGGGTCGGTCGGTACAGAAAGAATCCGACTCAAAATTTCTTCTCGACCGACCCAGGCAGGGTCGGTCCCCTGGGTCGGTCGGCTGCAGAGACATTTCCCCACCAAAGATTCCCACTCGACCGACCCAGACAGAGTCGGTCTGGGTCGGTCGGATGCAGAAGCTTTCGGGATTACTGATTTTCGGGTCGACCGACCCTGCTAGGATCGGTCCTAGGGTCGGTCCAGCCCAGTACTCATTTTAATTACTTATTTTGAATCCCAAACTCTACTCAATTCACACCCAATCTTTTCCTACTCATTTCCACATGTTTCCTACATGTTTAAACACCATTTAAATCCTCTAATTCACCTTCGTTCATCCATCAAACTCATTGCTAAATCCATCAATCCACTTACATTACACACTTTTCCTCCCTTCATTCCAGCACTTATACCAATTTTCTTTCTTCATTGCTACAGATTTTCATTCAAACTTCTAACCTTCATTACTCTCTCAACTAATGCTACTCTTGGCATCTCAAATTCATTACTCACATCCTAGTTCCATTCCCTTAACCTACTCTTTCAATCTGTTCAAAACAAAACCACTCCTCTTAACTCTCCAAATACTTCCTCTCTTAAACAACTTAAGTCCTCTCTTTCTACACAAATTTGCATAGTCTCCCCTATATTTTTAACATTCTCCACACACTATTTCAGCTCACAAATTCATTCTCCAACCTGTTACACACACTTATATACACATTCAACCACTACAACACATAAAATCCTGCACACACCCATTCAATACCCATGTTTTCCCAAGTTTTAAACATCATTTAAAACTTCAAAACTGTTACATTCTTTCTCCAACATTTTTACATTACTACTACTCATACTCAATACATTACTCATTTCTACTACTCTCACTACTCCAAAAACTGTTACAATACTACATACAACTAGTTCAAGGTAAGCACAATTACCTTGTCTTGCTAGTTTTCTTTTCTTCCTTTTTCCTTCTCTTCCTTTCCTCTTCCTTTGTTCTCGGTCCCAATGAGACTCAAACACACAAGTGCTACAGCACATACACATACACAATACCATTTAGCTTCATTTTATACTAACCTTAGAATTTAAGTTTTAGGGTTTAGAAAAGTGTTACCTTCAATGAGTAGATGAAGTTCTTGACTAGCAAGAGAACAATATTCCTAGCCCAAGGAAGCCAAAATCGGCTGAAGCAAACAGGAACCAAGAGTTCAAAACTGAGAATTCTTAAAATGCAAACAAGGGCTAGAAACCATGGATTTTCGAACTTCTTTTTACCTCAAGATGTTAAGGAGGTGAAGGTGCTTCTAATGGTGGCTTCAAATCTCCAAATGGTGAACACCCTCAAAAACGAAAGTAGAGCTTTTGGGTTTTTGAAAGGAGAAAACGTTCTCCTTTACAAGGGGATTACAACGGTATAATTTTTGTTGAGTTTGGAGGAGATTTGAGTGGTCAAAGAGAGGAGAGAAGTAGAGAGCTGTATGGGGGCTCAAAAATCGCCATTATCGGCTGAGAGGGAGGAGAAAATTCAGAGGGAAGGAGAAGGGAGTTACTGAGAGAGAGGTGAGGGGTAGGAGAGAGAGTGTTAATTTTTTTGTTTATTTGTTTGTCCTTTAGTCACTAAAGGCAAATAAAGAGGAGGGGAGTAGTGAGTGGACCGGCCCCCTCTATACACACACAGCATTTTCAGATTTTTATTTACCAAGTGGACACATTAGCTTTGTTTATTACTCTCTCACCCCACAACTTACCTTGTTACAGTTTTTACTAACCGGTACCCGTTTCCCTTTTCCGGAATTTCTCGTTTAATTAATTTTATTGGTTCTAAAGCTTCACTAATATTTATTAGTGACTATTTAGTTGACCAAAATTGTTACGAGTCTATTTGACCCGCTTAAAGTCACGTTTTCCCGGTTTCCTCGGGAAACGCGCTTTAAGGTTCTTTTATGCTTTTAACCCATTTTAAAAGTCCGTTTTCTCCGGGATTTGTTCCCTAGTATTTATTTTAGTGTAATTAAGCTTTTAAAAATATAATTAGCCTAATTAGTCACTGTTTTTAATTACGGGGTATTTCACTTACAACATGCCCCTATTTTCCTTTTAAGCTGTTGTAACAACTATTTTTCTATTCAAACAAAAAGCTATACTAAAACTGCTGGGATTGTGACTTCTTTTAATGGTGGGCACCGGTGATGCAAGATCAATACAACTCTTATCCTAAAGTAAAACACACTTTCAAACAAATCACAAGCCCATCCATTGTAGTATGCCTTGTCAGCTGAAATGTTCTTCGTGAGTGAGTGAGATTGGTTCGAGCTCCACATTTGCAACATATTGTTTACAAATTTTTGTTGATAAAAGAGGGTGCTTATATAGGCAAAAAGTTGTTGGAGTCAAACTAACCGTTTGAACAGAAAAATAGTTGGTATAATAGTTTAAAAGAAAAACAAGGTCATATTGTGAAATTTTTGTAAAAAAAGAGACATATTGTGAAGTTTTTGTAAAATAGAGGCATATTGTGAACTTTTTGTAAAAAAGGCGTACTTTGTGAACTTTTTGTAAAGCAGGGGTATCTTGTGTAGTCATTATAAAAACCACTAACTTAAGAAAAACTAAAAAAGATTAAAAATAAAATTGACATGGGTAATATGGTCATTTTTCAGAGCACAGTTAACGTCTGTTACCAAATCATGACTTTTTGTGAATTTCAAAACTTTTTCGTGGCATATGAGCGATAAGTTTCAAAAAATAGGTATATCGCGAATTTGGACACATTTTAGTGGCATATTGTGAATTTTTCCTTTTTTTAAAGTCACTATTGTGTAACGGCTATTTTTTGAATCTTTTTAAAAAGTTCATAAAATGCCCTGATTTTTACAAAAAGTTCACAATATGCCTATGTTTTTTTTAAAAAAGTTCACAATATGCCCCTCTTTTTCTTTTAAGGTGTGGTAACGGCTAGATTGTTGTTTCTAAGGCTAGTTTGACTTCAACAACTCTCTTTTGCCTATATAAGCACCCTCCTTTTATACAAATAGATCACAAACTTCATACTAAAGCCATGACCATTTTTACAACCACAATCGATGAAAAATTCCAAGCAATTCATTGCAATGTGGAGTTCAAGCCAATCTCGCTCTCTCACGCAAGAGCACTTCACTCTGAAGGGCATACTACAGCTTGTGGAATCTTTCAATGGAGGGCACCAGTGATGCAGGATCGATACAACCCATCATCGGAAATCAAGACAAGCTGCTTCAAGCAGCTCATCCTCAACCATGAGAGCATGTACCCCTCAAAGCAACCACATTATGTATTTTATTTCCGTAGTTCTAGCATGGGAATTGCACAGTCATGGGTGCAGTTTGGTAGCCCTATTGTGGATAAAAATTCCAACTGCAACTACAACTACGAGTCTACAACTCAAAAAACCACATCTTCATGCTCTGCTTCATCTCTTCTCTGAGTTCATTCTTTGTTTCCTCCCTCATTTGGTTGATAAGATATGCATCAGCTATTATTCTTTCTGGATGTGGAGTTTTAGAAAGAAAAAAGGCAACACTAGAGGTAAATGCTTTCATGGTTGAGTATGAGTTGCTTGAAGCAGCTTGCCTTACCTTCGGATGAGGGTTGTATCGATCATGCATCACTTGTGCTCATCAATGAAAGAAACCACAAATTCAGTAGTTTTAGTATACCTTTCCGACTGAAGTGCACTAGCGTGAGAGAGCAAAATTGGCTAAAACTTCACATTTGTAATGGATTGTTTGAAAATTTTCATCGATTGTGGTTGTAAACATGACCATGACTGTCAGGGGCGTCTCTGTAGTTCGAGGGGCCCTGTGCTAAACGGTTTAAATGAGGCCTCATATAAACTAATGTTAATATAAAGTATAAAAAATATAGTTTAGTTGTGTCACAATTTTGTACTTATGAATCAATTCTATAATAGTGTTAAATCTAAAAGATATAGATAAACAGTTGCTACAAACTAAAAAGATGTATACTAGTCACTTTAAAAACTCATTAATTATTAAGTATTTTTTTGCCAAGAGAAAAACAATTACATACCGATAAAATAAATTATTTACTTATTTATTATTATTTTTTTGAATGATGATTATTTACTTATTTATTTTTAAATGCTAAATAATGTTAAAATATAATTTATTATTGATGATTTGATTATGTAATTTTTGTCTCTTTAAATAATAATTATATAAAATTGAAAAAAGATAAGAATTTTAAAATATAGGGCCCCTCACATTTGGGGGCCCTGTTCTAATACACCGGGTAAACCCCCCTCGTAGCCGCCCCTGATGACTGTAGTATGAAATTTGTGTTATGCTTGTATAACAAGAGGGTGCTTATATGGGCAAAAAAGAGTAATTGGAGTCAAAGTAGCCGTTGGAACAAAACAGAGGCATATTGTGAACTTTCTTATAAAAACAGAGGCATATGTGAATTTTTTGATAAAAACAGAGGCATATTGTGAACTTTTTGTAAATCAGGGGTATTTTGTGAACTTTTTACAAATATCTTAAAAAAAGCTATAGTGATTTTACAAAAGTTATTTTAAAAAAAGGAAAAATTACATCCCCACCCATGAAGTTTGGCGAAATTACACACCCCACCCACGAGGTTTCAAAAATTACTTTGCCTACCCATGTGGTTTCCGCTATTTTACATCCAGCAACTTTTCTAATATTTGACCAACGTAAAAGATGGTTAAATGTTATCCAAAATTGATGAAACTTTACATGGACGATGCTAAGGTGTTATATTGTTTTTCAATGTCAAATCCAAAGTTTTTTAAGATCATATATGACTTGTGGGACCCAATGAAAATACGTTCACATGTCACATATTTCATTGGGTCCCACGGATCACATATGAGCTTAAAAAACTTTGGATTTCACGCTAGATCAAAATATAACACCTTAGCATCGTCTATGTAAAGTTTCATCAATTTTGGATAACATTTAACCATCTTTTAAATTGGTCAAATATTAGAAAAGTTGCTGGATGTAAAATAGCGGAAACCACATGGGTGGACAAAGTAATTTTTGAAACCTCGTAGGTGGGTTGTGTAATTTGACCAAACGTTATGGGTGGGGATGTAATTTTCCCAAAAAGAATGAAAACAAAGGTCATGTGTAAAATGATCATTTTCCAAGGCATATTAACGACAAATTTAATGGACGTTACTCAATTGTTACATTTTGTAAATTTTAAAATATTTTTATGACATATGAGAGACAAATTTCAAAAAAGGGTATACCACGAATTATGAAATATTTTAGTGACATACTATAAATTTTCCCTAAATTATTTTAATTTTTTGACATACTATTTCTCAAATTTAACCTTAATATTTATTGTAAACCTAACTATATTTAAATAAAAATATATACGTACTTCATGTTTATAACTGTGTAAATTTCTAGAACTAAACAATACTCCATAGTTACCATAAAACTAGGGTTATTTAAAAATGTCCTATTTCTTGCCAAATTATTCGGTTTCCTTTGTGGGTAGGACTAGGATATGGGTGTAATTTTCACATACAAAAGTAAGAAGAAGTTGGAGACTGTTAACCCCCACCTCATAAACCCTCGCCGGCGATTGACCAGCTGCGTTTGGGACTGAGTTGTAAACTATACAGGAAAACGAACTTCCGAGCATATTGATGGTGGGTTCGGCGACAAGGAAGATGAAGGAATCAGACACTAAGAAGAGGAAGAGAAGGCTCGAAGCGTCAGGGGATGATCCACCGCGCTCTGCTAAATCAGTCCGGGCGGAAGATGCAAGCTGCTCCAAGGAGAGCGGAGTGGTGCAGGTGGATGCCATGAAAAGCACCCTTCAATGGCGGAACTTGGACCTGCTCTTATCTGTTCAAAGTAAAGACCTCCCTGCTCGGAAGTATAAAACTCTCGCTCTCTCTCTCTCTCACACACACACACACGTTTTTATTGAAGCAAACATTGAGTAGCTTTATTGCTCCTATAATATATGTATTTCGTATGCTTAGTGTGTTCATTCCATGAAAGAAGAATCGTGGAATTGGATTAGGATATTCTTCATCATTGGGTTCTCGCAAGAAACAAAATTTTGTTGGAGCGTAGCGAGGTCAGGATGCATACAGTCAATGACAAGCAGTCCCTTGCTTCCAATAATTAGAGAGTTGAAGAGCACATTGAAGAGTTTTGAGAGTGTGCTGTTAAGGGGGAAGGGGTTTATCCGTTTCTTGTGTTTATTATTGAAGTTTTTGTTAGAATAATTAGTAAAAGCACCGCGAAGATTATCATTGTATTATGAATGTATATATAGTGATTTACATGAGTGGTGGGACTATAAACGTGGGTAGTGGGTGGTTATGCATGTACAAAAATATTTATTTTAACAGCCCCCCGCAGTCTCTACTGGTGGGTCACTAAGGCAGAGAATGGATCTAAAATCGAGAAAAAGTGGTGAGGGTAGTCCTTTTGTCATTATGTCGGCGAACTGATGTGTGGTTGGAACGTGAAGGACACGAGCTTGTCCAAGTGCAACTTTTTCTCGTACAAAGTGTAGGTCAATTTTGACATGTTTGGTGCGTTGGTGTTGGACGGGATTGGAGCTCATATATACGTAGCTGACATTGTCGCAGAAGACAATAGTAGCACGAGATGGTGGCGATCCGAGTTCGTGAAGTAGGTTGTGTAGCCAACAAGATTCGGCAATGGCGTTGGCGACGGCTCGGTATTCAGCTACTGCACTGGAGCGGGAGACAGTGTGTTGACGCTTGGAGGACCACGATATGAGGTTCGAGCCTAGGAAGGTGCAGTAACCGGATGTGGAGTGTCTGGTGTTGGGGCAGCCGGCCCAATCGGCGTCGGAGTAGATGATGATTTGGTCTGAGGGATTGGGAGTGATATGGAGCCCAAGATTGAGGGTGCCCTTGAGGTATCGCAGGATTCGTTTGAGAGCATTAAAGTGTGCTTCACAGGGGTCGTGCATGTGGAGGCAACACTGCTGAACGACATAGCTGATGTCGGGTCTAGTGAATGTGAGATATTGAAGGGCACCAGCAAGGGAACGATAGGCCGTGGGATTGGTGAGTTTGGGACCAGCATTGGCTCCAAGTTTTGTGTTTGTGTCAACAGGGGTTTTGCAAGGGTTGCAGGCTTCCATATTGAATCGTGTTAGTAGATCTTTGGCGTAGGCTGTTTGATTGAGGTGGAGGCCTGTGGGGTGACAGGTGACGGAGATGCCAAGAAAGTAGTGAAGGGGGCCTAGGTCTGTCATGGAAAATTCGGTACTGAGAGCAGAGATTATTTTGCGGAGAAGGGAGGTGGTGGAGGCGGTGATTATTATGTCGTCTACATAGACGAGAAGATGAGCTTGATGATTACCGCGTCGAAAAACAAATAAAGAGGGATCAGAGCGGCAGTTATGGGAACCCAACCGTATGACGTAGGTGGCAAAGCGTTGGAACCATGCTCGTGGAGCTTGTTTGAGACCGTACAGAGCTTTGCGGAGTTTGCAGACGTGGTTTGGAAACTGTGGATGGATGAAGCCGGGTGGTTGTTGGCAGTAGACATCTTTGTTTAGCGTGCCGTGTAGAAAGGCGTTTTTGACATCTAATTGGTGGATGGGCCAACGTTTCGTGAGAGCCAGGGAAAGGATGGTATGAATGGTGGTGAGTTTGACGACGGGGGAGAACATTTCGTCGTAGTCAAGACCGTGCTGTTGGGAGAAGCCACGAGCGACCCACCTGGACTTGTAGCGTGTGAGACGTCCATCTGCATCAAATTTATGACGGAACAACCACTTGCCCGAAACAATATTAGTGTTGGGGGGACGGGGAACTAGATCCCAAGTTTTGTTTCTGATCAAAGCATCGTACTCTTCCTTCATGGATTTGTACCAGTTAGGGTCTTGCAGAGCGGTTTTGTGACTGAGTGGAAGAGGAGGGGTTTGAACAAATAGGTTGAAGATTTGTTTTGGTTTGATAATGCCAGAGCGGGAGCGAGTGGTCATGGGGTGTGTTGATTGAGTGTTGGAAATGGGGGCTGGTGTAGTGGTACGGGTGGGGCTGGTAGGCCGCGAGCTGGGTTGATGTGTTGTGGGTTGCGGGGACGTTGTTGGATTGAGGGGACGTGGTGACGTGGGCTGGGTCGGTGAGGAGGTGATAGGAGGTGTGTGGATTGGGCCCGCAGGAGAGGGGGTGCGCATGAAGAGGGCGGTATAGTTTGGTTGTGGGAGCCGGGTTGACTGGGGGGGGGGGGAAATCTGGGTTGGGTTGACCGGGAGTAGTGGATTGGGGTGGGCTGTGGGGTCCGGCTGATAGGGAGGGGTGGGGCCGGTACGCGTGGGTTGGGCGTGAGGAGGGGTGGGCGTCGGAAGTGGGGAAGGAAGTGGATTGGGGTGGGTTGTGGGGTCCGACTGAGAAGGAGGGGGTGGGCTGGGAGCGTGGGTTGGACGTGAGTCGGAAGTGGGGAAAAGGGGAGATCGGTGTCTGGCTGTGGAGTGAAGTATGTACTGACGGGTTGTGAAAGTGTAGAAAGAAATGGAAAAATATTTTCATAAAATATTACGTGTCATGAGGTTATTACCTTGTGTGTTTTGAGATCCAGGCAACGATATCCTTTGTGCTCCGGTGCATAGCCGAGGAAGACGCAAGCGGTGGTACTAGTTGTAGTTTGTGGGTGGTGGAGGAGAGTTGGGATAGCTGAGGCAACCGAAGGTTTGAAGATGATCGTAGGTGGGTTGTTTTCGATAGAGAAGCGTATGAGGTGTGCTGTTGGGTGTGGTGGAAGAGGGGGTGAGGTCGAGTAAATATGTAGAGGTGGTGAGGGCTTCTGCCCAAAATTTTGGGGGAAGGTGACTATGGAAAAGGAGAGTGCGTATTGCGTTGGTAAGGGTGCGGATGATGCGTTCGGCCTTACCGTTTTGTTGGGACGTGTGTGGACATGAAAAACGTAGAAGGGTGCCGCGAGATGTGAGGAAGGAGCGAAGATTGTGATTGTCAAACTCTCGACCGTGGTCACATTGTATATATTTAATTGTGCAGTGAAAATGAACAGCAACATACGTGTGAAAATTTTGAATAACATCAGATGTTTGTGATTTGAATTTTAGTGGAAAAGTCCAAATGTAATGACTAAAATCATCCAACAATACCAAAAAATATTTGTACCCTCTTAAACTGAGTACATGAGAAGTCCATAAGTCAACGTGTATTAAATCAAATGGGTGTGTAGAAATATTCTGTGAAGAAAAAAATGGTAAACGAACATGTTTTCCTAACTGGCAAGAGTGGCATAATGGAGATGCCGATTTATTTGAACTAAGCAGCTGCTGTTTTACCAAGGAACGAAGAGCGGTGGAGCTTGGGTGCGCGAGCCGTGTGTGCTAGGGGTGGGCGGTGGTGGTTGTGGCCGAGAGGGAGTAGGCTGGGGCGGTTGAGGGTGTGGTCGCCGGTGGCACAAACGGGTACAGGTCGCCGCGGCTATTGCACCGGTGGATCACGTTCCTTCTGGTAAGATCCTTGATCGAAAAACTGTGGGGATCAAATTCAACAGAACAATTATTGTCAATACTAAAACGTCGGACAGATATTAAATTTTTGAGAAGTCGAGGGTTAACTAAAACATTGCGAAGAGATAATGAGGGAGAGGAGGAGAGATTGGCATGACCAATGTGAGTGATTGGGAGGGTGTTACCGTTGCCGACCACGATACGGGAAGGATAGTGTGTGCTAGGAGAAACAATAGAAAGGATACCTGGGTTTTGGCTCATGTGGGAAGTCGCACCGGTATCCATATACCAGGCCGGATCATTCGCGCGAGTGGAGGGGGCTAGAGCATTGACAGCGTTGATGAGGCTTTGCTGGTCCCACGCAGGAGCAGGGGCGATCTGTTGGTGGACGAGAGCTTGTGGAGGTGCACTTGGGCGTGGGCCTAGGATGCCGGGGCTGGACCAAGAAGAAGACCACTGCGGTTGCGCGGTCAGTTGCTGTTGTATGGCCCAAAGTTGCTGTTGAAGTGACTGTCTGCCGCGCCCCCTTCCTCTGCTGCCACGACCACGACGATTTCCACGGGTGGAGTTGCTGTTGGTGTTGCGCGCGGCTGTTGCTGGTGCGTCAGGCGAAGACGGTGTTGCCGGAGGAGGAGAGGCGGTGCTAGAGGTGGTGGCGAGGGCAGTAGCATTGGAGATGACGGAGTTACGACAAGTTTCTTCGAGAATGAGGCTGCTTCTGACTTGTTGGAAGGTAGGGAAGGGGCGCTGGAATTGTATTATACTGCAGAGGTTGGAGTAGGAGTCGTTGAGCCCGCTGATAGTTTGGAGGACGAGATTCTCGTCTGAAACGGGGCTGTCTACATCAGATAACGCATCGGCCAGAGTCTTGAGCTGCATGCAATAGTCATTGATGGTCATGGAGCCCTGACGAAGTCCACGAAATTTTGCTTCTAGTTGTATTGCGTGCGCCTTTTTATTGTTGCGGAACAAGTCTTCGATTGCAGTCCAGACCGCGTAGGCGGTGGGGTTCGGGTGCAGAATAAGGCTAAAAATGTCTGAGTGAATTGTAGCATATATCCAAGATAAGACAGTAAGTCTAGAAGAGACCAACTGTCATCGAAGCGAGTGGGGTCCATCAATATGGGAGAGAGATAAATTTGCCGAGAGTCCGAGGAGAGATGGCCCAGAGGGTGTAGTTTGGGGGGTTTTTGGGTAAGCTCTATACGCACGTGATTAGTGATGCTGTTGACATGCAAGGCTTGTTGGACTGCTACAGCGGCGGGATTGGAGGAAGTCGCCGGGATGGGTGGGGAGTTTGCACGGCGAGGGGGTGAGTGAGGAGGAGAGGCCAGTATGGTATTTTGGGAGTGGGCTGGAGAAGGAGGTTGGTCGTCCATTGCTGTTGATGCGTGAGCGCAGAGAAGGTATGATGGTGATGAGCAGGAGGGATCGCGATGGAGAAGAAAGGTGGGAGATGGTATGCGCTGCTGATTGGTTGAGAACATGAGCGAGAGAATTTGGCAACGGCAGGAGCGTGGAGAACAAAAATCGGTGAAGGTGAGAGAGGATATTCCTGGTTTGTTGGGATACTGGGCGAGAGAGTTGGGCAGGAGCGGGGAAACAAAATCGGTTAGGATGGGAGGGGAGATATTTGAGGATCTGGAGAATTGTTTAGGCTGATACCATGTTAGAATCCTGTAAAAACCCCACGAAGTTATCATTGGTATTATGGATATATAGTGATTTACATGAGTAGTGGGACTATAAACGTAGGTAGTGGGTGGTTGGTTATGCATGTACAGAAATATTTATTTTAACAGTTTTGATTTTTTTCTTTGACTAAATTGGATTCTATGAACAAGAAGGAGAGCAGGAAGTGCAGATAAACTACTCTGGAATCACTTTTTATCAGTATTGCTGATGCCTAGACAATTTCAGCGTTTGCCTATGATATGGCTAACTCATCATGTTTGTGTACAGGAAAATTGAGCTAGTTCATGATTTTGTGAAGTCCGGAGTAAATGATGATGCAGAGGAAGGTCTGCAGACTGTGAGCGCTCCACGTTTGGTAGTTCATATGATCAATTGGGTCCAGTCTGTGCTGATTTCTTCAGAAAAGGAAATGAGGCACACAGAGGAATATCTTCTGCTGGAAGAATCCCCATTGCATTTGGATTGTCGATGCTGGGATATTTTCAGATTTTTCTTACAGGAGTCCCTAAAACTGCGTGTTCCATTAAGCTTATCACGTGATATTTTGAGAGTCATCTCTTCTGTTGTCAGAAGCATGACATGTAGGTTGATTGCAACTTCTGCTGAATTGAAAGATATGGTTATCAATGATGAGAGGCTTAAAGTGTACAGTGTGATGCATGGTTGCATAAAATCAATCTTCATGTCCCATGGTGGTGTGTTGAATGCAAATCTGGGCTTGTGGAGGAGTGCAGTTGATGCAGTCTTTGAGCTTGCAGTGAAATTTCTAACCGAAGAGCTTGGAGGTTGTCAAGTAGGTAGTTTCATCATTGAGCTATCATGTACAGTGCTTGAGCCATTCGCTAAGTTTCTGAAGGTTCACCCTTGTCATAAAGGTGGATTTTGCGATTTTGTGGATAATTTTCTTGAGCCTTTGTTACACTTATCAGACAAGTTGCATGATCAGTGTAGAAGCAATAGTCATTTACGGATTGAAAACCTGTTGAAGTTGGTTGAAGAAGTTCTTTCTTATGGCTTGTTTCATTCGGTGCACATAGATGAATTTATGAGCTTGCACAGTTTGGAGAAGTTCAAAACGACAACAGGTGAAACCATAAAGGATTCAAAGACTGTGGTTAGAAGTTATCATAGGCATCTGTTTGAGAAATTGGAGGAAATTGTATCTGGGAAGAAATTGAGTCCAATCGGTGGTGTCGGGGAGCTTTTTCGGTTGTTTGCTAATCAAGTGAAGAAGCAGAAAATCTACTCCCTGAAAGCAGAAGGCTCAAGGGGTGGGATTAAGTCTCAGAGTAACACCTCACTAGAATTGTCACAAAGTAATAACATGGCTGTAAATGACAATAAAACATTAAGCTCTGCTATGAGGAAGTCAATCTTGGATTTCTTTGTACAGATTATTGAGCCGTTACTGTATGTGAAACTTCAGCTCCACTCTGAACTTGAAATGACATCTTCACTGCTTAGTGTTCATCAGGCACTAAAAGCAGTAAATAAGATGTTAGTCAGTCTTACGCTCGAGGAAGTGTATGTCCGAACAGAGGATGTTTCTGAAGGTGCCTGCCTGAATTTTTTTAAAGTCATGTATGATGTAATTATGTCATTCTCTGCCCAAATTATTCAATCATGTCTCTCTGATTGTAATTCTACTGGATTTCAACAAAAGGATCTCATGGTCTTGGTTGCTCGGGAGCTCGTTGTTGCTATAAGCTACCTTTTGGACCTTGGGCATGAAGTCATGGGAGATGACATAATGAATACATGGCTTGTAATTCTTAGTTTTCTAGCTTTGAGGCATCAGATGGAAGACACATCAGAAGTTCGTTCACTAACTTCAAAGACGATAGACCTAGGATGTCAACTGGTTAACATTTACAGTGATCTTCGTCAGGTTAGCGGCGATTCTTGTAGATAATTAACTTTAGGAAACATTTCCGTGGCTTTTCCTATTGCTTCTTTCTTTGTTTTCTTAGGAGCACCTCTTATAGTTGGCTGGTGTGATACTATGTTTTCCTTTTTCTTTCAAATTCTTATTTTTTTTGTCTTTGGCCCGAAATACAATTTTGTTCTTTAGTTTGTCTTTCTACATTTCTTATTTATTTCCTGTGTTTTGTTTGTTGGATTCTGAGTAATTGAACCCAACCTACCTAGAACTATTCATGTGTTCGCTAGTTTGAGACTTTGAGTACCTATGGTTCCAGTTTTGGGGTATATTGCATATATTATGTTTTAGCCTTTCCAATAATTTTGGGAGGTATATTAAATTTGTGCACAAACTGCATCTTTTTTTAGTTCTGCTGAGGGTGAGTAATATATAATGGAAAGTACCAGTATAATCTTCATCTCTTTCTCTTCACCTTAGGTTCTTATTATGCAACTTTAAGCAGCATATCTTCACTTTGTCTAAGGAGGTATTGTGGATGTACGCTTGTCTGGGATGAGTTGCTCTTTAATCTTCACTCTATCCCTGGGTGCATTCCCTGTCAAGATCTCTTGGACCAATTAGATTGAGTGTCCAACTTGTTTATGTATTCTCTGAGTTTGCTAAGGTTTTGTGGATGATTTTCCACTTGTATTGACTTGATTTTATGGTCCTCAAACTCTTACCATATGTTGTTAGGCATTATATTTGTGTGAGAATGAATTATCATAATGGAAAAGGAAAATATTGGCGCCACTTATTGTACATGAAGAAATAGAAGAGTTGAACGGCAACTTGCCATCATCTATTTGCTAGAAGCCTGCTATTGCCCTTCTTGAAATCCTACTTTGTCCATGTATTGCATTAAATCTTACCTAACTGACATAGCTTCTAGTTTCTTTTGGTACTAGCAATCCAGCATCATTGTATTTTGTTTTTGTTAAAACTTTGCAATCAAATGTGATGCTATCTTTGTACTTGTACAGGTGAGCCATGCTGTTTTTGCACTGTCTAGAGGACTTAGGCTTCTAATTACCGATCATAATGGTCTTGAAATAAAACTCTCTGGAACTTTATCTCTGTCATCAATCCATTATGAGCCAATTGCTAAATCTGCAAGAGTGTTGTTGTGCTCTAGAAAGTTCAGACAGGCTGTTCTTGGTGCAGTAAAGAACATTCCTGAAGGACAAGCTAGTGGATGCATTCTAACATTAGCTGATGATTTATCAGATTCCTTAAACTGGATTAAAGTTGGATGTTCTGATAGTGGTGTTGATCCTGGAAAGGTTAACCCTTTTCAACTTGGTTTGAGAGCAGAAATTTTGGGCATGGTTTTGTCTGAAGTATATACTGAGGTCCTGGATTCCCTTATTATCACTGCTGGTAACAGTAACCTTGTTGGAGCATCTGTGAAGAACCTTCTCTTGGTCCTAAGACCTAGCATGAGTGCCTTAGTTGCGTCAGAGAGAAATGGATCTGGTGAATTTGTATTCTCTGTAACAGGATTACCATCAGGAGCTCACACCACCAATGTAGCTTGTTGGATCATTTTATTGTTCTTTCGTCTATACTTGTCCTGTCGAAGTTTATTAAGACAGGCTATGAGCCTTATGCCTCCAGTTTCATCTAGAAAGATGTCTTCTGAGTTAGGCGATTCTTTTGTCACATACTCTGGAAATGAATGGATGGAAAGATCTGTGCCAGTTGATGAAGGCTATTTTTCCTGGATTAAACAGCCTTCCCGTTCGCTTCTTGATATAATTAACTTTGTTAAGAATAATTTCCTTCAAATAATGTCAGCTGATTATTCTGCATTGATATATGTAATGTACTGCATGGCACTGCAGAGGGTTGTTGATCTGAATAGACTGACAAATTCGATCAGCTACCTACTGAGAAGAGATATTAATCTTGATCGCAGAAAGCTGATGGGAGGCAAAGGAAGCAGTAGAAAGTGGGAAAAGTTGAAATCAGTGTTGAGTGAGGAAGCGTGTGGCCTCACTGCATTCATGGTGAATGAAGGAAAACTTGAAAAAGGAAGTGCAGAAACTGCAAATGGTATATTCATAAGTGATGACCAAGAACACAATTCATGGAATATGGTTGTTTGTTCTGTTAATGAGAAGACACTGCCTATAGCAGTTTGGTGGATAATATGTCGTAATGTTGATACTTGGGGTCTCTGGGCTTCTGGGAAGAGTTTGAAAATTTTCTTCTCTACATTATTTTCTAACGCTCTAGAGCACCTTGGGGAACAGTGCATTGGCAACCCAATTGAGATGAAAGTTACAATCGGGCAGTCCTCATTAGAACTTCTCCGGGATACTAGTTTCTATGAGCTAAGTGTGAGTTCAAATTTCAACTTTTTTTATCCTCATTATTTTTATAATGTTGAATCTGAATTCTGGGTTGATGTTGGAAAATATTGCTGGGTTAGTTGCAGTCTTCTTGCATTGCCACTCTGATTATTACATGTTGACCTTTATTATATCTTCTCTGTTATTTTGACCATAGTAAATGAATATTGACATACATTGGATGGTTGTCCTGTTCTGATAAAGATGTAACTGTCTCTTTATAGCTATGAATGTGATGGATCTTTGTTTTTTGTTTTTTTCCCTGCAAGCATGCTTACTATGATGAGTATTCTCTAGATTTATCCGTCAACTTTTGAAATTTAGCAATCTAATTTGGAAAGAGCAGTAATGTAAGACATATTATAAGTACACACTACCTTAAGTCCGTTTCAGGGTTTTGCCCAACCTGACTCTGTTTCATTACTTGGAATGCTTGTTTGAGGTATGTTTATGGACTTAATATTCTCACAATTGTTGCTGATTCTTAATAATAATCTCTTCCTTAGTATGTGCACAGGTATCTGGCATCGAGGTTTTGTCTTGCTCTAAAGAAGTGTGTGTTAGAGCTGTCTGGAGATTGTGGGGGTATTGATGGTGATTTTAGTTCAAAGCCAGACTGGGAAAAGGCTTTGAGTTCACTTGAAGATTCAAATCTCAGAAAGTGCTTCATGAACAAAGTATCATCTTCTCACATCAGCCCTCAAGTGGTAACTTGTAGAAAGCTGCTTAAGTTTTTGGGCCACATGCCTAAAAGATCATTAAGCACCAAATGTTTCTCTCTTTATGCAAAATCCTTACTCAACTTAGAGAGGTACTGTTACTGATTTTCTTGCACTGTATATTCTTATAGTCATGTGGATGCCTAGTTTTTGTACTCTTTATTTTCATTTGTAGAATGCTTGGGGAAATGGTGGATCTCTTTTGTTTTCTTAAGACAATATTTGTGGGTGGTGCCATATATTCTTTTTTTCAAAGAGTTGTTTGACGTGATATGCAATTTTCTCTTCCCTGTTTCAGGTTCGTAGTTTTCGGCCTTTTGGACACTTATGGAAACTCCAATTTGATAAGCCAGCGGGAGCTTCTCAGTTTGTTTATGTATTGTCGGAGGGCATTACAATCCTTAGTTATTGCTTTCTGTGAAGAGAGTACTGATGCAAAACAGTCGTCCTCTATCCCTATGTTCTGCAAGAGGTCATTTCCCTTTTTATGGCTGCTGAAGTCGATGAGTGCGGTGGTTCAGAAAGGGAAACTCTTGTCTGGGAGCAGGAATGCCCAGTACAATGATATTACCACTTCATTGATGAATACTACTTCTTATGTTTTTCTCACATTATCTAAGTATCATTTTAAAAATGCTGTTCAGTTTCTGATAAACTCTGAAGTGGTCCATGAAAATATGAAGAGTAGAGGTGTTAATGCTTGCGAAAGAGTGAAAGCAATAGCTGAGTTACTGATGAATCAGACTTGGAGCTCCAATCTTTCTTTGAAGGGGTCCTCTGAAGGTGCAATGGAAGATAATTTTACATCTGTTGATTTCAACCAGCATTCATCACTATTGTTATGTTTGCGAGGATTTCTATGTGGTCTGGCCTCTGCTTTGGATAATGTACAGGCTGGAAGCTTTAAAATGATTTCAAGTATGAAAAGTACACATCCAACTATGATGGCAATAAACCACTGTATCACTGCTGCTTCAAAATTTATGGATTTGTTTTTGCAAATGCTTCTTATTGATGAATGTCAGCAGACTGTCTCCTCAATCGATGCTCAGGGATTGATGAACTTGGATTATAGTGGCAATCCATGTACTATGAAGAAGTTTTCTGATAATGAGAATGATTTTAGGTCAAGAAATGTGTGCAGTATTTCGTCTGACCTTGTTGCTGAGATAGTGAGTTCACCGATCAACAATGTGGGGCAAGCTGTTGCTGTTTTAAGCGGTGATGAAACTTTATTTCCAGAAAGAGTGAGGATAGGATTGTTGCAAGGCTTTTTAAAGGGTGAAGATCTTGATAAAGCATACATTTTACGGGAGCTTTATATTGCTTCTTCAGCTATCATGAGGATGAATATGCTAATAAAATGCACTGCCCTGTCACTAGGCACTTTGCAAACTTGTACCTGCAGTTCGCTGGTTTTATTGATGGAATTTGCAGACATTGTTCAAGTGCCAGAGGGCTTCTCTTTTGTGTGGTTAGATGGTGCTGTTAAATTCTTGGAAGAATTAGGGGCTAAACTTGCATTCAGCGATCCTACAAAGACAGGGGACTTGTTTTCCAGGATTGTGACTTTGCACTTGAGGGCTATTGGAAGATGCATTTCTTTGCAGCAGAAGAGAGCAACCATAGCATCTCACGAGAGAGAGTCTAGTATCAAGTCTCTGAGAAGTCACACAGAAGCATTCAAGTGCTCTGATTCTATTGAACTTCTCAAAGCAAGGCTGAGACAATCTCTTATGATGCTGATCAGAAATTCATCCGAGTCCCATCTTACATGTGCCATGCAAGCTCTTGAGAAAGCTCTAGTTGGTGTACAAGAAACTCCTACAGTAAGGTACGAGATTTATGTCAGGAGCTGTGATGGAGGATCAGTTTCTTCTACTGTTGCTGCTGGTGTTGACTGCTTGGACTTGATTGTTGAGTTAGTTTCAGGTTTGTCATAGATCTCTAACACTGTTGTATAAGCATGGTCCATGTGTATCGTTGTTGGGTAGATATACTAACGGGATATAGATAATTGAGCAGTGAGCATATATATATATATATTGAGCTTTATAAGCTCCAGACTAATTGTTTGCTTTGTCAATACTAGGGCAAAAGAGGTTGAATGTCATGAAAAGACACATGCAAAATTTCGTAGCTTCTCTATTCAACATTGTCATGCATCTCCAAGGCCCTTCTGTATTCTACAATAGCTCAGCTTCTACTGGAGCAATTCTAAACCCTGATCCAGGATCGGTTGTTCTCATGTGTGTTGAATTGCTGACCAAAATCTTCAGAAAATATGGCCAGTTCCATATGGATACCTCATGTGTGGCGCAATCCTTGAGGATTCCGGGTGCTTTACTTGATGGCTTTCACAATCTCAAACTGCGCAAAGAGGGATCCTTATTAAATCATATGAATTTTACTTTGCAAAAAGATAAAGGAAGTGTGATTTCTGGTTCGGTGGATTCGCAATTTGTCATAAACCTCTACATTGGGTGCTGCAGACTACTATGTACTTGTCTAAGGCATCATCGGAGGTATACTATCTGGTGCAGTAATATTTTATTGTTATATCTTTTTTTACAGTGTGCTTTCTTTTCATCTTTGGTTTATTCATATTATACTGATCTTTCATGTATATTATTTCCAGTACATGTGTGCACTGCATTGGTTTACTTCAGCAGTCGGTCGAAGTTCTTCTAAATTGTCTGGAGCTAGCGGGTGCAGATTCAGTGGAAAAGACAGGCCAATTCACTTGGAATCTTGAAGAGGGAGTATTATGCGCAAGTCATCTTCGAAGGGTCTATGAGGAGGTTGGTTGTGTTTCTAACGCTAACAAGTGGACTCTTTTCATACTCATGAACGGGGAGCTCTTACCTGGAGCGAGCCTACTTGTCTCTCATTGTTAGCCTGCTGCATGCGTGTACAATTTGGAATGGAACTAGTGCGTTTCTTTAGAAAAATATATAAACATGCATGGAGAGAAGTAAAAATGGTCAGAACTGTTGTACAACTGCTCTTAGCTGAACCCAATCTTATTCTTGTTTCTTTCTATGAAGCACTTATACTAGTGTCTTTTCCAAATCTTTGGACTGAGTGATGCTTATGTTGCTATGTTTTAACAGATTAGACAGCAGAGAGATGCCTTAGCTCCGCACTGCTTTCTGTTCCTATCGACTTACATTTCTGTGTATTCTGGATATGGCCCTCTGAAGAAGGGGCTTAAGAGGTACGGACCCTATTATTCAGTCCTGGGGACAAACCGCTCTGATTGAACAACCCTTTTTTCTAACATTATACGGTGCGACAGGGAAATTGAAGAGGCTCTCAGTCCAGGAGTCTATGCCTTGATTGATGTTTGCGACAATGATGACTTTCAGTACATGCATACTGTATTTGGAGGTGAGCATTCGTTTTTGGAGGACTGATAATAGATATTCAGATCTACTGCGGATTATGTCAAGCGGTTGTTGATTTGATCTTTTTCTTTCACATTACACTTGCAGAGGGTCCTTGTCGAAGCACTCTGGCGAATTTGAGACGAGGTCACAAGTTGAACTTCCGATATGAAGGGAAAGTGTGATCCTTGTTCGATTGTTGAATGAAGACACAAGATTTCGTTGATCAAATGCGGAGAGGACTGGTATTGTTTGAGTAGTTGAGGTTCTTTTAGCTTATAATGTAACTGGATATGTTCCCTAGTTCACTGAGCGGCTTTGGATTTTTGTGATTTAAACCATGCTTGCTCCTTGATATCTGTGTCATCAACCAATGTCAAAGTAATTGAGCCTTCATTAGGGTGGGTGTATGTATATTATAGAAGTGGCATATCTTGGTCAAGTTAACTGATCAAGGTGGGGGATATTATTTGTAAGTGGTGCAGAAAGGAAAGCAGCCATGTAGCATGTCGCCCACACTTCATAAGTTCCTTATAATTTGTGTTCTTTCGATATATATATACATTTTTTTATTGGCTTTTTTTGCATTATCGTTTATGATGTTGCAAATCGTGAGAAGAAAAGCAACTGATTTTTTTCAGTCTTTTTTTGATATAGAACAAGATACAAATAATTTATCTCATTAAAAGTTGACTGGAAAAATTGTGGATAAAAATCAAGGACAATGGAAAAAAAGTATTATTTTCTAATAATTTCAAATAGCTAAGATAATTATTTAGAAATAATTTATTTTGACATTTACATTGTTACAATAAATTTATTGGATGTCGTTCTGTATTTTAAAAATCTTACCACGAATTTTTTTTTTTCGTGTAAGGCAAATAACAAATCATGACGAATACTTCTTATGAAAACATCATTATAGTCCTTTGACTTATGCATTTTAATCTTCTAGATTGGCGTTGCTATATTTATTTGGGGTAACTAGTTAAATAAAACTATCAAACCGTCACTTTAGTATATTTATCTTAGGGAAAATTCACGATATACCCCTGTTTTTTTTCGTAATTCACAATATACCCCTGTGATTTTTGTAATTCAACTTTAAACATGTTTATTGGGTCCCATAGGTCACATGTGAGCTTAAAAAACTTCAAATTTGATATTTGACCAAAATATAACACTTTAGCATCGTCCATGTAAAGTTTCATCAATTTTGGATAACATTTAAGCATGTTTAAAGTTGAATTTCGAAAATCACAGGGATATATTGTGAATTACGAAAGAAAACAGGGGTATCTCATGAATTTTCCCTTTATCTTAAAGCCCCGTTCGTTAGCTAGAGGCCTGAATCCAATAAGCTTAATGTTGTTTTGTTGGCCCACATTAAGGTGCAGGTGAAATTGATGCCGTTTGTTTGTGAGATGTTGTTTTTGAAACACCTTGATGGTTAAAGGACGTAAATGTTCCTTGACAAGATGTCTATTCCAAAAGGTAGAGATCGTCAACTCCCCTCTTTTGCTTACGTACGGAGTGAAAAAAAAACAAGGGTAATAAAGTAATGTGTCATGTAATGGGTATTAACTTTTCGCGCTGGAAAAACTGAACGCAAGTATACAAAGCTTTAAGATGAAGCTCTTCAATTTGTGATACGCTACATTTTCACCGGTGCAAATCATGAAGATGTCTCATCCCACGATGCCTAACTCGCGAATCGTTCTGAGCGAACGGACCCAAGTATCTTCACCCTTTGATAGGCGGCATGGAGAGACCCTGGGGTAGAATGTGGCTCCATTACACATGTTAGAAATTTATTGGAGGAAAAAAAGTAAAGAGTTAACAATCCGCCATAACTTCTTTCTCAATGTGTGAATGTGGACATAGGAAAGAAAAAATTTTATAACTTACAAAATATAAGTGCAAAAATAAAAAAAAATTATACTATTGTTTATCATTTTTTGTGCTCTTCAAAACAAAATGCATCATGGATATGTTTTGGTAAAATTAAAATTTTCTATTTTTAGAATGAGTATATATTACGTATTTTTAAAGTGAATCTTATTCATTAACAAAATGAATCTTCTTTAATAATAAAATGAACCTTTTCATCAACAAAATGAATCTTACCACAAACACTCTAAAAACCGCCATAGGAAAGAAAAACGTCGAAGACATTTTAATGGTTTGTAGTGCAGGGTTTAGGGTCCTAAACCACAAACCCTGAAAGTGCGTCGAGTCAGTCACGACAATATAAAGTGTAGAACTAATACCAAAAAGATTACCCTACCCCCCTAAACACCCTAAAAAATATCCTAGGAAAGCTAAAAATGTCGAAGGCATTTTTAGGGTTTGTAGTGCAGGGTTTAGGGTCTAACCCTAAACCACAAACCCCAAAAACATGTCGAGTCGATAACTACGATATAAAATGTAGAGCCAATGCCAAAAATATTACCTCACTCCCCAAACACCCTAAAAACCGTCCTAGGAATTCTAAAAACGTCGAAGACATTTTTAGGGTTTGTAGTGTAGGGTTTAAGGTAGACCCTAAACCCTAAACCATAAACCCTAAAATACTGTCGAGTCAGTGACTACAATATAAAGTGTATAACTAATGCCAAAAAGATTACCTACCCCCCCCCCCAAACACCCTAAAAACCACCCTAGGAATGCTAAAAATGTCGAAGGCATTTTTAAGGTTTGTAGTGTAGGGTTTAGGGTCTAACGACCTTAAACCCTAAACCACAAACCCTAAAAAACTGTCGAGTTTGTGATGACAATATAAAGTGTATAACTAATGCCAAAAAGATTACTCTACCCCCAAACACCCTAAAAACCACCCTAGGAATGCTAAAAACGTCGAAGGCATTTTATGGTTTGTAGTGCAGGGTTTAGGGTCTAATTACCTCTAATTCACTTTTTAACAACCTTTGGTTCAATTTTTAACAACCTTTGATTCACTTTTCTTAAACTTAAGATTCACAATGAATCTTAAAACATATATACATACAAAGATATAAAAAAATTAAATTTATCAAAACATATTCATGTTCGATCTTATTTTGAAAAGCTTGAATTATGATGAACAATGGTATACAATTTATGTTATTTGGACTTATATATAATAAGATACAACATTTTAAAGTTTTGCAAAATGATAAAGTAGAGATAGCATGACCTCCGGGTTCGAAATCGCCTTGATAAGTAGAGCTTATATATTATATTATCGACATAGATGTAACCAACAACAATTTAGGTATCAACCATTAATCTCAACCCAACATACTCACAATCAGTGGCGGACCCAGAATTTTTAGTTAGGTGTGTCAAACTTATGAATTTGGATTTTTGAAGTTAACAATAAGCTTTTATATAATGTTATATTGAAGTTGTTATCATATTGACAATAGATACTAGTAATGCAACTGGGGTTCCCAGCACTTATATAAAAAAAAAAAGATACTAGTAGTGCAAGGTCTATAGTAAAATAAATTATATTCTTAAAAACATACAAAAACATATTATTCTTAATCAAAGTTAGTAAAGCATCATTCATGAACAAACTAGAAGAATAAATTTAGGTTGACAAGTAGCAAATGTTAACCAACAAATTGAGTAATTAACTTTAGAGCCTTTGTTGTTCTTAAAGATAAAAAAAGGTGGAAAGGTGGTAGTGCATAATAAATCAAGATTAGAGAAAATACACAATATTAGGTGAGGAAAGAAAGATGCAATTAAAATATATAAGGGCTAAAACAAAACTAAAAAAATTAAAAAAAATATATAAAATACACGGATGAAAAATGATTTACAAAGTGAAATACAACATTATTAAGGTCATTCTTTAGCCTTGAACCCAATTTATTTTACATAATATTCTGCAATGAAATAAACAAAATCATTAACCATATTTGAACTCAACTTATATTTATCAACACATGAGTGTCAAAACACCTAACTAAACATGAATAGTTATAGTATATAAATAAATTATAGCTTTATTATGAATTGCAAATGTGTCAGTTGACACACTACACTCTACATTGGGTCCACCCCTGCTCACAATTAATCTTATGGATTGGGGATTTTCATATTTACGCATCTATATATACCATAACTCACTATTCTTTGTTGTAATGTTAGTACTACAAAATCTTTGTTCTGTACTCAACAATCATAAGAAGATTCATTAAGAGTTTGGATTATAATGTTACACTGCTATTATAACAACATAAGTTACACAAAGATCTATTCAGTATGACTGTTTTGTGGT
Organism: Limonium bicolor; assembly: GCA_023374045.1. Classification (NCBI taxonomy): domain Eukaryota; kingdom Viridiplantae; phylum Streptophyta; class Magnoliopsida; order Caryophyllales; family Plumbaginaceae; genus Limonium; species Limonium bicolor. The sequence continues at coordinate 286,596,306 of CM041777.1, forward strand.
TGTTTTGGTCTGGTTGTTTTACATGCGATAATATATTATTGAAGTAAAACATAGGACCCACGTGGGATCCACACGGGGACCACCCCTTTATACCACCTTTATACCATATACATACGATGCCTTAGGACTTAAGTAACACTTGTTCAATAGTTTTATTCTAAGCGGCAGCCTGCAGGTAATGCCACAAGTGATCTTATCGCTTAAGCTCATTCAAGGATTTATCATCACAAGGCAATTCCCATTAAAACGTCCCTTAATTGTTTTAGAAGTTAATCCTACGATAAAAATTAATCAAATTTTTAGTCACACTTTGTGTTTTCAAAGTAATCAACTACTACGGAAAATGCCTATATAATCAAATGTCAAGACTTCTAGAAAATTTATATGCAGCTGCATTTGTATCGAGCTGAATTCACATCATTGTTAGTAGTTCAAGTTCGCGACATCACAACTTAAAGAAGTTCTTACTCTGGTTTCATCGTGTCTTTAAAAACCAATCAATTTGATATCCTTGTCATCATATATGACATGTTGGGCTACATACATTTGATGCGCATATATATAAATATATGTATTATCAATATTGATTTCATGTCATCTAAACATGGCATAAGATCTCGAGATCTTTATCAATATTAAAACTTTCATCAGATACATGTTTACCTTATATACCAATAATTTGTAATCTACCACACTATTATAATATATTTTTATTTTTATATTTTAATAGAACTTAAATTATATATATGTCACTTTTTTTATACAATTTCAACAAATATATGATTCAATTTTTATTTCTTTAATGTTTTTACATATTTTAATAATTTTCGTGATATCAAATTAAAAATATTTATGTGGTATAATGTGAACTATATTTATTAACAAGTACGAGTTTTTTGGTCTTAAAAAGTCAGGTTTTATAATTAGTGGTATGTGGTGAATTATAATTATTTTTTGTGGTATCAGAATTTTTTTTAGAAAACTGTATTTTGTAAATTAACAAACTTTTTCATGGTATTCCGTGAATTTTCTCTTTACAATTTTAACAAACTTAATCTTTTTTTACTGTTTTTATATATTTTTATTAATTGGGAAAATTCACGGGAAACCAATAAATTTTTTATTAATTCACAAAAGACCACAAATTTTAAAAAAGTTTTTAAGATACAACAAAAAATAATTTTAATTCACCAGATACCATAAATTACTAACCCAAAATTTGTTAAGACCAAAATACCCCTACTTGTAATAAACATAGTTCACGATATATCACATAAATATTATTAATTCACAAGATACCACAAAACTTAATAAAATATATATTAAAAATAGTAAAAAAAATAAGAAAAATCTAAGTTTATTATTTTATTGGTCAAAATAAAAAAAACATATATAATTAATTTTCAAAAAATATAAAAAATACTATATATATAGAATTAAAAGCTAAAAAACTTCATTAAAAATAAAAATAGTTAAGAGAATGATAATTAAATTTTTTATAATATTTCTACTCAAAGTATTTTTAGCTGGGTTGTTATTCGCAGTACAAAATTACTAATCACCGCAGTACAAAATTTTTTTATATCATTTTAACGTTGTAAATATGTAGTGACATCATGTCGTAACTTTTGTTTTTTAAAAAATATTTGATCACCGTAAACAGTAAAAAAACGCTCTCATCAAAATGAAAGACACTAAAAACAGTTTATAGTTTGTTTGAACATTATAATTGCGAATAGACATTTATTCATTTAAATTATTGACGTTCTAATGTATTTACTACCAAACGATGTTAATATAATGAAACTAAGTCAGAATGAGCGTTTTTGCCAAAAAATGCTCAAAAACACGCACATTATATATAAACGAACCGTGTCCCGTATCTTCATTTCTCACGCACGCACAATCTCTCCTCTAAATTACTCACCGGAATCCTCTCTTCCAGATCGCCGGAGCCGCCGCCGGAGCCACCGCCGGACCACCGCCGAAAAATTCTTTTGGTGAGTTTTTCAAAAAAACAATTCCCAAGTTGTAGATCTTGATGTGGTGATTCCGAATTTGGTGTTAGCTTTTTCAAAAACTAAATGATTTAGGGTAGATCTACAATTAAAATTCTGAAGAAAAAAAACTTGAAAACTCCATTAATGGAGTTCTTGGAGCTCGCCCCGTCAAGAGACACGACACGCTCCAGTTCGCCTCGCCTGTGAAGGCGACTCGCTCTAGGTCGCCTAGCCAGAAGACACAAGCTGCACCCACTCGCCTCAACTCCTGACACGGAGCGCTTCATCTCGCCTCACTAGAAGACACGAGTCGTGGAGACTCGCGGTGCCCGTCAAAGCGATCTCGCTTCGCCTCAGGACGCGACACGGGCTGCTCCAGGTTGCCTCGACAAGCGACACAAACACAGTTTGTTCGCCCCAACGGTAGGAATGAACGGGCTGAGCTTGCCTTGGCGGCGAACACTAGTTGGGGCAACTCGCCCCGACAGCTGACACGAGTTGGCTAGTTTCGCCCCGACTATCGGGGCGAGTTTTTTTTTTTGATTTTTTTATAATAAATTTTTTAAAATTTATTAAAATAATTATAAAACATAACATTTTAAAATTATCAAGTACTAATAAACCAAATCAAATATTAAATAAGAGAATGACAATTATAATGTCAAAGAGTTACAATAATGTTTAATTCATTTAAGAATCCCATCTTTCTTATGAGTTTGTCAACTTTTACCTTCCTGGTCAAAGGGGTTGACTAGGAAAGTCAGAGTTACCAAACTCATAAGAAAGACGGGATTCTTAAATTTATTAAACATTGTAAGTCTTGAATTATAGCCATTCCAATTTATCTTATAATAACTTAGACTCTTTATGTCTAATGTTTTATTATATAATTTATACATCAATTATAACCTAAACATATAATTGTAACACTACATAAGTCCTTATAATTCCAAATGAATCTTAAGGTTCCTTAGACTTATACTAACTTTACTTAGCTAGTACATAAGGATGTAAATACATCAAATTGTTCTTTGTTCCTTGTTTTGGCCGATTTGTGTGAGGTTTTATGGTCTGATTTTGTGAACTTTTAGAGTTAATTGAAGTTAATATAGGTTATATAAGGTTATATTATCTGTTGGTTTAAATTAATTTGATATCACAGCTTAGCTACAATTAATTATCGAAGAAAGGAAATTAACTGCCGTGGTTAACTTGATGATTCTGAGCAAGCAAAAAAGTGTATTGGTATTTACTGTGAAATTAATGTTACTGTGAAATCTTACCCTGACTAATGATTGTTGGGTTTATTGTTTGAATGTTGTGTGGTGACTTGGAATGAAGAATGAATTATATAGTTATAATTAATGTATGGGAATGAAGAATGAATGATATAATTCAAAGGAATTTACATTCTCACCCCCAATTTATTTTATAACATTACAATCTTACATAATACTCAATATACATATAATTTATGTCTTTATATTTATAACTCAAAGTTTACCACCAAGAATAACTTATAAGTCTCTTACATTTGACAGTGGTATGCTATAATTGTTCTGTTGATTTATTCTTACTTACTTGCATAGCTTATCTTTAATGTAGGATCACTTAGATCAAGGTTGATTAGACTTATAATAAGTTGATTAGAGACCAATATGTTACTCATGTGAGTGTGGGTTCTGATCAGTTTTTGGGCGTCGATTGATTACTTGGTTGGTTAAATTGTTGATTATGAGCAATCAAAAAAGTGTATTGGTATTTACCGTGTAATTAATGTCTCCTGTGAAATCTTACTCTGACTAATGATTGTTGGATTTATTGTTTGAATGTTGTGTGGTGAATTGGAATACATATCATTTATGTCTTTGTAATTATAGCTCAAAATTTACCACCAAGAATAACTTATACGTATGCTATAATTGTTCTATTGATTTATTATTACTTACTTGAGTAGCTCATCTTAACTGGGTTGCTTCAACTTGTGCAGTGATGGGTAGGTTGAAGAAAGCTCTAATGAACGTGTACACCAAAAAGAAGAAGAACAGAAACGTGGAGCAGCAAATGAATGCTTCATACCGTCGTGAGCGCGGTGCCGGAGTTGATCGTCCACAACACTCATCTTTCCAGCCATAGCAGGGTCATGTTGAGCCTGCACGACACTCATTAGTCTAGCCACAGTAGGATCATGCTGAGCCACCACGTCACTCATCATATCACCCACAGCATCCGCCCATCATGGACCCATCCCCTGCCCAGTCCTTCCACGATTCCGACCTAGTAGCACACATACCTAGGAGGAAGATGCCTGCAGCTTCATCCTCCGCAGGTTGGTCATCTACTGATCTGGCCGAGCTCCGTAGCTCCAGTTACAATATAGAGGGTCAGATTAGCCACCACGTGGGGCATGTGGAGGCACAGACTTCTGCTGGTGGTAGCTATCATGACCACCGTGTGGAGCATGCAGAGGCACTGACTTCTGTTGGGGGTAGCTATCATGACCCCCCGACTCCTCCGGATGTTGCAGCAGCCGTTGACATGGACATCGATGAGGAGGAGGCTGAGGAGACGGATGAGGATGAGGGCTTGGACGAGGACGACCCTGATCATGAGAGTGTGACTGATGAGGAAGCTGCTCTCGCTATGGAGCCCGTTATTCCCACTTTCTGGAGGCTTAATGAAGTACCAGTACCCAGTGGTCCACTACTGACTAGTTTCATCACCAGTTTCGGGGGCATGTTGCCATTGACCTTTGGTCAATGACTAAGGTATGTATTATCTTATCTTTCACTTTGGCAAGTAGATTTAATTATTTCTTCATGCGTGTGTACAATTTGTGATAATTATCTAGGACCGGGGTGTTTTGGGAATTAAACCCCGAAACCCTATAATCACGAATTGGCCGTTTACCGGGGTTCCTTGCAAAAAGGCAAGGAATATGATTATGCACTCAGGGTTGGATCATCTGCTAGATGTCACATGGGATTACAACAACATGTCATTGATCTCGGCCTTTCTGGAGAGGTGGCAGACGGACACCAATTCTTTCCACATGCCTTTTGGAGAGATGACGATCACACTTCATGATGTGTGGCAGATACTGAGGATCCCAATCGTTGGTCATCCAGTTGTGGGGAATCCGTCAAATAGTGAGCTTAAGGAGACGATGGTTACGTTGTTAGATTTTCAAAACGGTGTTGAGCAGATGACAAAATTCATGCGACATACTGGCGCTGTTCAGATATGTCCACTTATGGAGTGGTGTTCGACCGGGCAGAGGGTACCTATGAAGGAGGCGTGCGGTTGGCTCTACTATGCGGTCGCTACTACCATCTTTGCTAACAAGGGGCATTCACGCATAAGTCCTCTACCGTACTGGTTAGTCACCCCCATGAGTAAACATACGAAGCTAAAGAGGCATGCATGGGGAGCAGGTACTCTTGTGTGGTTGTATCTCTAGCTGGGGATAGCATATCGTGCTGACTGTACTAGCATTGATGGCTCTTTGACCCTTCTCGAGGTAAGTGTTTTAATGTACAACAATGTGTAATAAATTTTCATGAATTCACATTAATAGTTGGTATAATTTATTTTTTAAATTTCTGTAGTGCTGGATATATGCATACTTCCCCACTCTTAGACCAACAGTTAGTGCTGATTGGCGTGATGGGGATGATAGACCGTGGGCTATGAGATGGGTCAGGTCTACCTCCCAGCATAAAAATAAAGATTCGCTGGAGAACTACTGCAAGCATTTAGATGCTCTGACAGCAAGAAATGTAAGTGGTACAACAATTTCAATTTGTATTATTTACATTATTGTTTCTTATTGATGCTTACATTTCCCTGTTATCCAATGTAGATTGATTGGTTACCCTACGGTCGCGAGAAGGTGAATGAGAACAAGGGTCACACTTGGTACAGGGGTACCTGTAGTACATGAGCGTGAATGAGCCATATATGCCGGGGCGTTGTCTTCGCCAATTCGGGTACGTTCAGTGTATCCCATCTCCCCCTATTAGACCGAACATTAGATCTGAAAAAAGAGGGAGAAAGGGAACCCCCTATAGATGTGTGTACCCCCCATGTATAGTGTGTGGGACACCACACGTGAGTGTGGTCCTGCTCCGGGGTTCACTAAGACACGGACGACGCTACATGCATGTGACAAAGATTATCTGGATCGGTACGTTAAACACACCCATCTGAAGATCATGAATCCTGACATGTACGAAAACACCTTCGTTCGTTGACCGGATCCCACCTTTGTAAGTTGATCTCTTCCTTTGTATAATTTCATTTGAATATAGCATTTTATGAATGCTAGGCTAACTTTATAATATTATGTTAAAGCTCATGAGTGAGGCAATTGAGGTTGGTAGGCGTTACTTTCCTGGGAACTGTAGCTGGGACTGGCGTTACTACCATGAGGAGATGCTAGACGAGGAACAGAGGCAAACTGAACGGGGGATAGATGAGGTCTTCGGTACCTTATCTATATGGGATTCATACTATCACCAATACGACGCGCCATAGTTTAGGGTTTTATGTTTTTGTTGTTCTAAGATACAGTATGGATGGTTTGTTGACTTTGTACTTTTACTTGACTAAATTGTTTGTAGTTATAATTGTTCACCTTTCTTCACCTCTTCTTGTTTTTCTTTCTCCGCTCCTTATTCTCAAAAGACTACCATCGTTGTTGTTCTTCTTCTTTTTCGTGCGATTAGAACTTAAACCAGAAGAAAACATATACTGATTGAATCCATCTTTCGCTTCATATAATCTATTTCACTCATAATGACATCCTGATTGCGCTCAAGTTTCATCACTTTCCTCCACATCTTATTCATAAACATATTGATTATGATTATTAACTTTTCCTAAAATAAAATGATTAGAAAGATGATATGATATCCTGGCATCAACTCTAGATCATTTGGTATAAACATGGAGAATTCAACAATATGGCCAATGTTCTGCACTAGAAGACTATCTATGACATTCAACTACTCCTCGTTAGGGAGTAATTCAGTGTTGGACCTCCGTTTCTTCAACATTGGCTTGAATGTAGAAAAGAAGTTGTAGAATGTTTCATCCATCACTAATGATCGAATTTTGGCCCATCTGTGTCTCCAACCGCTGGACAAGATGCTGATCCTTACTTGGTCGACCAGGGGTAACTTTTCTAGTATACCTTTGATCACAACATCCAGAAGGTTACTAATCCTATCCATAAGCACGAGATAAGATGGAGCTCAGGGTTTGGCTTTAGGCCCAAATTAAATCTAGAAAAGTATAACAACATGTTTATTCCACGTCCAAACATCTACCAAAGATTATTATAAATCCAGAAAAGTATAACAACACCTTTATTCTACGTCCAAACTTCTACCAAAGATTATAAATCCAAAAAAGTATAACAACATGTTTATTCCACGTCCAAACATCTACCAAGAGATTATAAATCCAGAAAAGTATAACAACACGTTTATTCCACGTCCAAACATCTACCAAAGATTATAAATCCAGAAAAGTATAACAACACATTTATTCCATGTCCAAATGGAACAAACCTAATGTTTATGCATCAGAGAACTGAAATATATCAAAATGTAGAAATTCTTTACAGAAGTCCTAGTATAACAACATGTTTATTCCACACCCACACATCTGCCAATGTGCTGCACTAGAAGACTATTTATGACATTCTAATACTCCTCATTAGGGAGTAATTCAGTGTTGGACCTCCGTTTCTTCAGCGTTGGCTACTATTTACAACATTCTAATACTCCTTGTTAGGGAGTAATTTAGTGTTGGAACTCTGTTACTTTAGCTTTGGCTTGGATGTACAAAAGAAGTTATAAATCCAGAAAAGTATATCCCAAGGGATCCCTTCCAGCACAAAAGTCCTAGAATTTAAACCCCATGAATCACATAATCGAAAGTGAATAACTATGTAATAATCCAAACATCTAGCAAGTGGAACAAGCCTAATGTTTATGTCACGAGAACTAAAATATATCAAAATGTAGAAATTCCTAACAAAAGTCCTTGTAAAGACAAGACCCTTTAGTTTTGATGATAACAAACCTTGTATTGTTTATCTAATGTGTTTGTCAAGATTCATGATTCAGATAGACAGTGAATACGTGGCTTAGCACGCAAGGTTGCAAGTGCACTTAAGTCATGAGTGGCTTAGCATGCAAGGTTGCAAGCACGCTCAATCCACGACATGTGCCCTACCAGTCGGGCACCTGTCCATGAGAGCTCCGGAGGACTTCTAGCACAGACAACCAATCAGACACCGCACGAAGATATCTCTTATGCTTAAAGATAAAAATCAAAGATATAAGACTGCAAAGGATCGACACATTCAGTTAAGACACATACATCCAACATGAGCAACTTGTTCAAGACAAGCTCGCGACAAAAGAAGATGTTCATTAATGCATAAGATAACAAAGCTATAAAATAACATCATTACATAGCCATAATGAATTCAGAATAGGGAATTTATGAGCACTTAATGAACTAGACAGAATCAGGCAAGTGGGGCACACAAGTGGTGATCGACTTATCAAGAGGGCTGCCGCCAACTTGACCAACCATGAGGCGACACGTAGCTCAAGCCTCCAGATCAAGTTGAAGACTCTCTACAAGTCTAGTGTGTTTGTTATGTGAATAATCGAAGTAGAGGTCGACTCCTAGAAGTGTAAAAATTAATAGGACAGTTGTTACATCCCAACAATCATGTATATATACTTGCAATTATTTCATATGTAAGCAAGCCCTATATGAGAGAAAAGATAGAGATAATCTGGGCAAGTGTGGATCAGACTTAGGAATGTGTGTAAGTGCTAGAGAGTTGGTTAGCTAGAGAGGACTGGGTAAGAGTATCAATACATTGGGTATTAGATAGGATGACAGGTCGGGGAAGGGTCGGCGAACCGTAGGCCGATAGTCAGGAGAGGGTTGACTACTTTAGGGGTAAAATAGAAACTGTCCCGGGAGTCCGTGTGTGGGGCAAGGGAGGTTGAGTGAATTTCGTGTGTGTAAATTCTCAATCAAAATGTGTTTTCCAGTTTAAAGTTATCTCTCGTATCTCCCTAAACTATCAAGTTTTATTAGAGTCCACGATACGTCCACGACACGTCGGGGATGCATCAGGAGCGCTTGCGGGTTTCAATTGGTATCAGAGCGCGTCTCTTCTAGAAAGCTAATCTCTTTGAAAGACGATCAAGATGTCTCATGCAAGCATTCTAGCAGCAGAAGAAGGTTCTGCACCAAATCGACCACCACTCTTCAATGGAGACAACTACACTCACTGGAAGAACAAGATGGAGTTTCATATCAAGTCTGACGATCCAAGAATGTGAAGGGTGATAACACATGGAGAGTACACCTTCCAGATTCCTCAAGGACAAGACATATCTATCGACAGCATGACGGATGATCAAATCACGAAGCTGGTATTCAGCGCTCGAGCTGTAAGAATACTTCACTGTGCACTACTACCTGAGCAATACTCCAAGATTGCTTCAGCTAAAACAGCCAAAAAGATTTGGAAAACTCTTGCGGTCACCTATGAAGGAATGATGAGATAAAAAAGACTCACATTGAGTTGCTACTCACTCACTGGGAGCTATTCAAGAAGGAAGAAAAGGAGAGCATTTTGAAATGCATACAAGGTTCACTAAGCTGATCAACGAAATGTTGGTGCTTGGAAGAACTATCACTAACGAGGATCAAATTCGGAAGTTCCTCAGATCTCTTCCTACCTCCTTTGACAGTAAAGTCAATGCCATGCAAGAAGTGCATGATCTCTCCAAGATGTCTCTAGCAGACATGCTAGGATCTTTAATGGCTTTCGAGTTAAAACTACAACACAGGAACTCAGAAAGCACATCAAGAGATAGAGGGAAATGCATAGCCCTTCAAGTAGCTGAAAATGAAAGATCCGAGTCAAGAAACGACAATGATGAAATGGTTCTCTATGCTAAGAGGTACGTTCAAAAGTTCATAAGAGATAAAATGAGGAAAGGCAAGGAGTCCTAGGAGTCGGATGATCAGAGGAAGAGCAATGACAAGTGTTTTGGGTGTTCAAAACGCGGACATCATATCAAAGACTGCCCTCAGCAATCACGAGAGGACAACGACAGGGTCAAGAAGCCTGTCCGACGATCATTCAACAAAGGACCAAAGAAGGAAGCCTTCATTGCCGCATGGGGAGATTCTGAACAGAGTGATGATAATCAAACCTCCGACAGCGACATCTCAGAAGATGAGAAGTCTCACCTATGCCTTGAAAAAGTGTGCTTGATGGCACATGGCAATGATGTCTCAGAATTAGAAGAAGAAGAACAACAACACAAGGTAAACTATTCTAAACTTAGAAGGAGAATTCAAAAGGCTGAACTTCTAGGACTTAGAAAGTTTTCTCTTATATTAGTTGATCACCTAGAGGCATTAGAAACTGAAAACGATGAACTTTTGGAAGAAAATGAAAAATTGAGAAAAAACCTCAGAGAAAAGCAAGGTAGATAATCTCATGAGGGCACTCATGAAATTACAAAGAGATTATAGTGAAATTCTCTCCGTTCATGAAAAATTGAAGCATGAAAAACAACCTGAAATCGATGAATTGATTGTTGCTCTTAACACTAAAGAAAAGAAACTAGCTACCATCAAAGAAAAATATTCTAAGATAGATGCTGTTTCCAAGACCCCCATGAGGAGAAGCAAATGACAGGTCGGATACCGGTCAGAGACCAGTCGTAGAGATGTCTGCAGCTTATGCAGACAACCTGGTCATCATGAATCCAATTGCTATAAAACGAGTTTTATGAGGCATTGGTAACTCAAGAAACTAGGACTAAAATGGGTAGTCAAGAATGATCTTAGAACATCAAATGGTGGAAATGGGTTCAACCTTTCTATGGACCCTAACCCCACACCACTAACGTGTTAAGTGCAGAATCGAGTAAGAATGGACCCCTGATGGTACATCGATAGTGGGTGCTCTAAACACATGACAGGAGAAAAAAAGAAGTTCTTCTCACTCGAACTAGGAAGCCAAGGAACCGTTTCCTTTGGTGACAACAAGAAAGGAAAAATCATCGTTGTAGGTAAGGTTGGTATTACATCTGATTATGTCATAGATAGTGTAAATCTAGTTCATGGTTTAAAATTCAACTTGCTTAGTGTTTCTCAAATTTGTGACAAAGGCAATTCAGTTCACTTCTATCCTACACATTGTAGCATAGTAAGTCAGAACAATGGCAAATAGTTGTTAAAGGGAAAAAAGGTGGAAAAATGTTTATGTAACAAGCTTAGAGGATATTGACAGTCCAAATCTTCCTTGCTTGACTGCTTCAACAGATGACTCTACACTATGGCACAAAAGACTAGGGCATGTTAGCACTTCTTTACTAAAAAAACTTGTCAAGAAACAGTTGGTAAGAGGTCTTCCTGAGATTAAAGAATCTGAGACCAATCTTTGTGATGCTTATGTTAAAAGCAAATAGACTAAGACTTCTTTAAATCAAAGAACTTAGTTAGTACATCCAAGCCACTTGAATTACTTCACATGGACTTATATGGACCTATGAGAGTTAAAAGTTTTGGAGGAAATTGGTATGTGTTTGTAATTGTTGATGATTACTCACTGTTATTTGGACACTCTTTATTGCTTCCAAAGACGAATTCTTTGAGAAATTTCAAGCCTTTGCAGGAAAAGTCCAAGTACAACTCAATCTCAAGATCAAAAATCTTCGGTCTGATCATGGGTCAGAGTTTGAGAATCAATAATTCATGGATATGTGTAAACAACATGGGATTAGTCACACATATTCAGCACCAAGAACACCCCAACAGAATGGGGTAGTTGAGCGAAAGAACAGAACACTACAAGAGGTAGCTAGGGCCATGCTATTAGGGAGCAGTCTTCCTCAAGTCTTCTGGGTAGAAGTGGTGGCAAATGCATGCTACATCACAAATAGAACGCTCATACGACCTATCCTCAACAAAACTCCCTATCAGTTAATCAAGGGAAGAAAACCAAACATAAGTCACTTCAGGACATTCGGTTGCAAATGTTATGTCCATAACAATGAAAAGAGTCCCCTTGGAAAGTTTGATGCCAGAAGTGATGTAGCCATCTTCCTTGGATACTCTGAAAGAAGCCGGGCATACAAAGTATACAACAAAAGGACACTGAAGGTGGAGGATAGTGTGCACGTAGTCTTTGATGAGGCTGACGTACACAAGGTCAAGGAATCTGATGAAGATAAAGAACTTGGATTCAATCTAGCTGATCAGGATCACATAGATAATTCCAAAGATGTCGGCTGAAGAAAACTTGCCCGACAGGTCAGTGACAGGTCAACAACAGGTCGATGAAGGAAATAATGATGTCGAGGATCCTCTCTCTCCATCAACCATTCATCAATCTCGTGCTTTGTACAAAAATCATCCATTGGAGAATATCATATCAGACATATCCAAAGGAACTCGGACAAAAGCACAAACTTGAGATCTTCTAGCCTTCTTAACGACAGTTTCACCCATCGAGCCCAAAAACGTCAAGGAAGCTCTTCGAGACTCAGACTGGATCAATGCAATGCAAGAAGAACTAAACCAGTTTGAAAGATGTAAAGTCTGGCATCTTGTGCCTCGTCCTACTCATCAAGGAGTACTTGGCACAAAATGGGTCTTTAGAAACAAGCTAAATGAAATGGGAGAAGTTGTCAGGAACAAAGCTCGCCTGGTAGCTCAAGGATGTCGTCAACAAGAAGGAATAGACTTCCAAGAAACCTTCACTCCAGTAGCAAGGATGGAATCTATCAGATTACTAATTGCATTTGCTGCACACAAAGGAATCAAACTCTTCCAACTTGACATCAAAAGTGCTTTCCTAAATGGGTACGTCAAAGAGGAAGTGTATGTTGAGCAAGCTCCAGGTTTTGAGACACAAGAAGGAAAAGACATGGTACTCAAACTTGACAAAGCTCTTTACGGGCTCAAACAAGCACCAAGATCATGGTATGATCGCTTGTCCTCCTATCTATTGGAAACCACTTTAAAAGTGGTAAAGTAGACAAAACTCTATTTGTTTACAACAACAAAAGAGAATCCTAATTGTGCAAGTATATGTTGATGATATAATATTCGGAGCCTCTGATGAGAAATATTGCAAAAAGTTTGAAGCACTGATGAAAAAGGAATTTAAGATGAGTGATCTGGGAGAATTGAAGTTCTTCCTAGGACTTCAAGTCAAGCAGAATGATGAAGGGACCATCATATCCCAAGAGCAGTACGTAAAAGATTTGCTGAAGAGATTTGGAATGGAGAGATGTAAGACATTTGACACACCAATGGCAGTTGGCACTAAGATGGGCATCATGACTGGTGACCGACCGGTCGACCAGCGATCTTACAGAGAGATGATTGGTTCTCTACTATATTTAACTGCTAGTATACCTGACATCATGTATAGCGTTTGCTTATGTGCCAGGTTTCAAGCAGATCCAAGAGAAAGTCACCTCATAGCTGTAAAAAGAATCCTACATTACTTAAAAGGAACCATGAATCTTGGTCTCTTTTATCCTAAGTTCAATAATTGTAATGTTGTAGGATTTTCAGATGCAGACTATGGAGGATCTATCACCGATAGAAAGAGCACTTCAGGGACAGCATTCTTTGTTGGGTCTTGTGTTGGTGAAAAAACTACACTATAATAAATATAGATTTATAACAAACTAATAGGCAAGTAAACCTATTCGGAATAGTATAACAAGTGTCGTATCCACAGAGAGATTGTTCAATTATCCTAGTCTTGGTAGTTAATTAAAAACTGTAAAAAGGGGTTTAGCCGGTGGCAAGCTTGATTTGTTGTTGGATTAGTACAGAAATAATAAAAACAGTAAAAACAGTTGCGAATTAAGTGGATGGAAAATGTGCTAAGGAAGGTGAAATCGCCCTATTATAACTCAGATGTTAAATATAATCCTAGTTTGCTCTTATTTGTCTGTTAAGAATTTTATCTTGTGGCCTTTCTAAATCATAGATAAGGACAACTCTTAATTAATTCAGTAGACTTTTTACAATCAGAAAAAGTCTAAAATCATTAATTAGCTTTAAGCGAGAATTCTTTTTATAACAGCGATGGATTTTATCTGCTAATCAAGGAGATAATATCTAACGTTTGTCTCTCTTTGTGGTCTATTCTCTAATTTACAAAATCATTGAAATTAGAGAAACCGTAAATGCGTAAAAATGATCAGTTCTTAAACATTTAATAATAGAGAGAGGCAAAACAAATATTTATAAGCAAACTCGGTATTATAAATATGTCTGAGTTATTTTGGGTTAAACACCCATCCTAAGCACAAATATAGAATTACTCAGACATCGACAGAAATAAAAACAGAGTAGAGATTGAAATAGTCATTATTTAGGAACTGCCTGCGAAGAACGGATCTGCACTCGTCTGCCTCTTTTCTCTCTTTGTAAACTACTGCTTCTGTTTGAGCACGTGAGTGAATGTGGTGAAGTGGTGAAAATAAATAAAAGATGGAGTGTTATGGTGTTACGAGAGGAATTAAATGGAAGAGAATGGAGTGTGGTGTTTGTGTGGTTTCTTCAGCCTCTCGTCGTGCGTGGTCCTCTTGTGCAGTTATGGTGCTGGGTTTATATAGAGGTTTGGAGGAGGCAGATCCGTACGTATGAATTGATTGCAGGTTGATTGCTCTCATTGATTTGCTTCATTCATTGCAGAGAGCTGGAACGCGTGAGAGATTTAAGGTAGGCGGTGCGGGAGTAGATGAATAACGGAATCAACTTGCAGAACGTCGCGAAGAAGGAGACTGGCGCGTCTCACGTCCGCCCTGTGTCCGCATGCTAATAGGCGGTTGCATGGGTGTTGCGCCATGAGTCTTGTCCGCCTATAACAAGGCGGTTGCCTTGGTGTGTGAGACGTCCGCCTATATTAGGGCGGTTGCCTTGGTGTTGGCCGCCAGGAGTCCGCCTCCAAACAGGCGGTTGTGCCTTGACCGCCCAGGAGTCCGCCTCCAAACAGGCGGTTGTGCCTTGACCACCCAGGAGTCCGCTTGTGTACCTCACTGAATGGGGCGGACATCACAATGTCCTCGCCTCTGACGTCGTTGTTTTTGGCGGACATATATATATATATTGTAATTTCTTCTGCAATCTTCAACCGGCTCCAGATTCTTCGTTATAAGTCCGTTTTCTGAGCCGTTTGCGTCTATGCGTTCGTCTCTTCGTCTACTTTGCTTCTAGCTCGGTTTTTCTCATGTTAAACCAATAAATTTGTGAGATAAACAATAAAACATAAACTAGAGGAAAACTAACCGAAGTGGAGAAATGAGCAAGAAAAGTGTTAATATAATATATGAAATACACCTATAAAACATGCTCATTTGGACACTTATCATCTTGTCCAATTGCATAAGGATCAAAGAAACAACAAAGTGTTGCAATCTCAATAGCTGAATCTGAATACATTGTTGCGGCAAGCTGCTGTGCTCAACTCCTATGGCTTAAAAAACAAATTGGAGACTATGGCGTCAAAACAGGTACTTTACCAATTATGTGAGATAATACAAGTGTCATCTCTATTTCCAAAATTCTTGTGCATCATTCTCGTACCAAACATATTGACATTAGACATCACTTTCTTAGAGATTGTTGTGAAAAGGAATTAGTTGGTTTAAAGTATATTTCTACTGAAAACCAACTAGCTGACATCTTTACTAAGCCATTAAGTAGGGAAAGTTTTACTAAGATTGTTCATGATCTTGGAATGATATTCGTTAATCACAGTTAAACTGACTTTTATTTCCCACGATCGGTCACCGACATGTGAGCAACACCTGTTATATTGTCGTTCAGTAGTCAACAATCAGTTTAATGCATAGAAATCATGTCAAATGACTACTTGAAGCAGATATGTCATTTTCCACAAAGTGAGATTAAGTTAGAGATAGTCCAACGGATAGAAATGGAAAACTTCTCAACGGATCACTGACAACTGTCACGAACGCTGCCCGTTATGAATAGTACTGTAAGGACATGTTAGCGAGCGGACGAGGAGCGGTCGCCGACCATTACTCGATATCTATAAAAGGGTGATGGGAGTTTTACTCCTGTTACACTATTGCTCTCACTCTCTCTAATCTCTTTAAGCACTCAGAGCATATTCTCTTCTCTCTCACAAAACTTCCTGCGAGATTTAGAGCAAAAAATCCCTTGCCTCACAGCCGTTAAAGAACACCATAGCAAAAAGTTCTAAATTCCAATACAAAATCCTCTACTCTGAAAATGGCACCCAAGATTGCTCTACGATCAAAAGCTAAAGACATCCTCATAGAAGTTTCTACGCCACAAGTGACTGACATCCAGCAGACAGAATATCCAACTCAACTGACAAGGAAGGAGGAAAATGAGCTTACGGTTAAAATAATAGAGGAAGGAAACCTTCTCGCCAGTGAGGTAGAATATATAAAATCCCACATTCCCAAAACCTACTACCTCATTGAATCCGGCACTTTCAAACCCACTATCATTCCTGATCCTACTCCCACACAAGTGTAACACCCCAACTAACAACAACACACTTATCAACAAACTGCAGCGGAAACAAACTTCATCACATTACTTAACTTCTTGGTGTTACACGCCGTTAACCACCCACGTGGCTAACAAGGCTATTACATATACAATTGTACCGGTCTGATGGACTAGACTCCCGAGCGACTACACATTACTATCCCTTTCCATTAACACAACAACAACATACACCTTTCAACTGTACCGAGTATTCACAAACTGATGCCGATAACAATCTCGGTCTTACTACACCTACTGTACATATACAACTTAAATGATTACCCATGTACAACGACTACCCCGTCCTACTCTCGAACGGCTTCCTGCTCTTTGTACCTGAAATAGGAAAAGAAGAGAAAGGGTGGCCCCCAAGGGGCTCAGCACCTTTGCTGGTATGGTAATCCCGCAGCCCACATGCTACCGGGCCACGCACAACTAATTGTCGTCTTAGCATGCGGTTGATTATATTTAAATCATGCATGCAACTGTAAACGCACAACACACAACATTTCGCCTCAATGGGCTCAATAAACGGATAGTACATCCTTATTTGATAAGTCACTCATGGTATTCATTATCCCTAGAGTGTTTCTCCTCTAATGGAGCTACTTCCTTAATAGACGACAACTACCCATTAATCGGGTTATCCTTAAACGCCTCTTATCACAAACTGGGATTCATATCCATGATCCACATACTCCACATTTTACAACATATAACATGCATCACATAACAACACACAACAACACTTTTCACGTTTCAACGTGCACATATAACATCGCAATAGAAATTGCATTACAACAACAACACATAACATAACGGGAGCGGCTCTCTTAGGAACCGACCCAAACATTGATAATTCACTGGTGAGCCTAGAGAATGATGTCACTCTCATGATAAGCTCGTTATACAACAACAACAACACTCATTACCGTCCTAGTAGTCGGACGAGTAACTTAAGTTAAGATGGTTCGGGTTTGGTGGCCCGAACACACCACACAAACACATGTTCCCCCTAAACCGATCATAAGTCAGAATAGCTAAGCTTTGGAATAAGCTAATGGGAGATCATAACCCGTGAGGGAAACAACCATAACAGAGAGAAGGGTAAAGCTAAGAAGGATACCCACTCCCAAACAACGCGTGACCGGCCAAACCGGATTCCTCACCACTGTTAGTACATACTTCTTTTAGACATTAGTTAGAACCCCACTATGGAGCCTATCACATAACAACACATACAGTATTACAACTGGGTTAAACATACAAGGGAGATCCCTACATTCACATACACATATCACACAATTAACACACGCATAGCCATGGTTAGAACGTCCCATGGTTCGGGTCGTTTAATCCGAATACCGAACTCTCATGTGATCCTAGACTCAGTTAACTACGGTTAACACTTCCGAGGTTAAATGGTATCGGAGTTGAACACGCCACATATATGAATTGTTGTAAACTCATTACATGTTTTATCTTACAACGTGGCAAACATACAGAAAAAAAAACACATTGGCATACAAGCCGGTGTAATCCGGTAGGACACAGGTTGCAAGAAAACCATACCTGTCACCGGAGTCCACTTAATCATGTCTACCTACGTTCCTCGAGCAATTCTCGAACAACTGATAACATTACATGTACTTTTATTAACATCGGGGTAACATGTTTGTTTAAAGTCTAATGCTTATAACTTTTCCCCGTTAATTTAGTTAAATAACTTCACATTTTAACTTGTTTTACTTTTACATTTTAATACAACTTTTCCCCCACCAAATTGTCATTATAACTCACTTAACATGTCCTCACAATCTTATAACATCATTACTTAATAATCCCCATCATCCTATAACCTTAAACAATGTTTTTGGTCCGACCGACCTTACACAAGGTCGGTCCATTCCAGAACACATTACCGTCAAAAATTCTACTCCGACCGACCTTGTAAGTTCGGTCGCATGTTCGGTCCATTCCCGAGAGTTTCTTCCCTTTGAAAATTCAGGCCCGACCGAACTTGCCAAGTCCGGTCCCATGTTCGGTCGATTCCAGAAACTTAATTCGTACACAAAATACAGGCCCGACCGACCTTGCAAGTTCGGTCCCCAAGGTCGGTCCATTCCAGAAACTAATTCTCGCAGGGTAAACTGGGCTCGACCGACCTTGGCAAGTTCGGTCGCAAGGTCGGTCTGCTCCAGACCCTTATTTTCCATTGCCCATTTAACTCCAAACTTCTCCTAAGGCCTCCTAATGTTTTCTAACATCATTTGGTACACTTATATCCTCATACAACATCCATGAAACTCATTATCTATCACCTTAAACACTTACTCATTTCATACCGAAATTCCTAACACTTATGTTATTTCCTCCTTAGTTTTCCAAGTGGTGTTTCATGCCTATGATAACCACTATGCCAATAATGTTTCCTCACCACTACAACATCATCTCTCAAACTTCTTTTCTTACTAACTAACTCTCCTTTTCACATCTTACCTAAACATCATTTCTTCCTTGTACATCAACATTCTCAAAAACACACATTGAATTCCTAGAACTTCCAAGATAATACCTAAATCCTTGTATCCATCAGGAGTATTCTCACACTCAACACTTAGGTTTTCACCCTTTTACAACCAAAAACACTTAATCACTTAATGCACATTCCTTACACACAAACATATTGTTTTTCCTTCTTTAACCATCCAAGACACTCATCTTCATAAGGAATGTTCTTTACACACATCTTAATCCTTAAACTACACTACATCACAATATAGTGCATAAACTTAAATTGCTTGGCACTTAGGCCCTTAAATACATTAAACTTAAACACTGAATCTCCCATATATATTGCCTTTAACATGCAATTACATACAACAACACATATGCCCTTTATAAACTCCTTGAGAGCATTTCACTAGCTCATTTTCCATTGGCTCCTTAGGCATTTTATTAAGCATATCAAGCTCATTTCCCTAAGGCATTTAAACTACATTGAGATAGCATATTTACCTCTTTTCCTCACAAACTTCTTTCTTGTTTCCTTGTCTAAATTGGCAAGGTTTTTTGTTGCTTGTCAACTTCTAAACATTATGCAAATAATATAATGAGTATACAAGCTTTAAGCTTCATCTCATTGTAAACCCTAGTTACATATATTATCTTAAGGTATTAACATGATTGTTTTACCTTGGAATGGAAAGAGAGCTTGAATGAGTATCAAGAGAGGACTCCTCCTAGCCCTTGGAAGATTCGAATGAAGCTAAAACAAGTAAGGTAAAAATACCATTGTGAGGTGAATTTTCGGACAACACAAAACATGGGGGAAACATCATTTTTCTTTGAGTTTCCTTACCTTGAAGCAAAGGAGAACAATAATATGTGAAAAGGTGAGCTCAAGCTCCATCAATGGTGAATCTCCTTGGCACCGAAATGAGGCTTTTGAAGATTTGAAAAGATAGAAGTGTAGAGCTTGCTCCAACTAGAAGAATGGTGGTCTTGAAATTGAATTTGGACCATGGAGCTAGGAGTTACAAGAGATCAAAGATGGAGTTTGGTGTGGTACTATTGCAAACCGTAGAAGAGAGCATGAAGGGAGGAAGAACCGTGTGAAATGAGAAGGAAGAAGAGAATGAGAAGGTAAGTTTGCTTTTGGAAGATATTTATGTTATAAAGTAACTTTCCTTTACTTACTTACTTTTCCTTCCTTTCCTTAATTGATTTCTTTTACATGTTGGTGACTCACCATAACAAAAACCGGCCCCCATTAGTAGTCTAGGGGTATGATAGTCTTTGTTGACCAATAATTAATTACTAACAACATATGTTACAAACTAGCTTATTTTAGTTACTATTCACTAAAACAAGGCACATAGATGTGAAATTTTTGATTTCCCATTGATATAGACTTCCAAATGTGATACTATATAGTACACATGTTAATTAAAGAGTAATGATGGACATCTAGCCATTCAAAACTCATTTACAAGACAATTTTTCAAAAACGTGCTTTAAGACTCCTTAAAGCACTTTTGCGTTTTAACTTGTTTTCAAGCTTGGTTTTCTTTGGTAATTGATTTAATATGTTCATTAAATTATTTATAAGGTATAGATATGACCTTTAGGTCTTATACAAATTTATCCCAAGCTTAGAGCACATTTTGCTCATATTGACTTTAAGGTATATTCTTGTGTTTTATTTGGTTTAACTGTCTACCAAAGTTTCCTAAGGACTTAATTTGCCTTGTTAAATCATAATTGACTATTATTTATTCTTGGTAGGTTCTTTGGGTCCTAACCAAGTTCACTCCAAGCTTAAAGCATGTTTTTGCTCAAACTGTATCTTAGTGCTTTATTGCATTTTACTATGGTTTAAATTGTTCACTGATGTTTCTAAGGCACTTTTTAGCCTTTACATACCATAGTTTAATATTTAAACCACATATCAAGGTTTGGGGTATTTCAATCTACCTCCCTTAAAAGAACTTCGTCCTCGAAGTTTACACTTCCCACACATCTTGGATTAGAATACGGGGATTACTTATAGAGATAAAACTTCCATAACCAAACACACTTTACATCACAACCTCGGACTTAATGGTCCGGGTAACACATTCACATGATAACCTCGGACTCAATGGTCCGGGTATCTTAACAACATTTACACACACATAATAACCCTTAGACTCTCTGGTCTTGGGTAACATAACAACATTTAGACACATAGGTCTTGATAACATACAGCCTTTAGACACGTAGGTCTATGTAACACAACAACATTTAGACTCATAGGTCTTAATAGCATACACTTTAGGAACTCAAGGTCAAAATAATATTTATTACACATACCACACAACATGTCATAGCATGTATAGCAATCGAAAAATCTTGATATACACTGTGATCCCGCAGAACCCGGTCGCGATGGACACCTTCCGTCCCCGTGCCTTTGGGAGATCAAAACAATCACTTAAATTTGAAATTTTTCCTTGTGAGGTTAAGCAAGAAAACTTTAGTCATGTAAAGTATCTATCGACGTTATATAAATACCAATTCGAAATCCTTTTGAAAACACATACAACTCCAAGTCCAACTTATGCTCTTTGCTTCTTTTCTTAGCGTGGTTATTTGTGACCACTTATAGGGAGCTTCAAGAATCATCCAACCCTGATGTGATCAGCATCAGTGTCGAACTATCCTTCCACCCCAATTTGTGTTCGGCTTCCCTTGATCGCATGCAAATCAAGTTCCACTTCCCACTTCATTTCCAAGCATCAAATAAATCACTCATTTCCAATTTTCTAACTTTTTAATCATTCTAATCATGATCATAACATCTCCAAGGGATAGAACTTCGTCTATCAGTTATTTCCATTCACTTTAATGTTGTTACCTAGGGAATCTTATTCTCTAGGTTCTATGTCGGTATCATGCCCTTTCATGAATCACTATATAATATATATATACACATATATTTTATCAAAATACAACACACCGTTTCACATTTATACACTGTCAGGGTTTTAGTTCCCCGGGAGTTTCTCTGGTCCCCACACTTGTACCATCACACACAATTGTTAACAAATCAACACACTTATCACAATGGTATTCACATCTTCTGTGCGCAATTACCACAATTAAACTATGAATGAATGTGTATGTTTACGTAACACACACATCAACCATCAAAACAAATTATTTTGTGCTATGCACAACATAAATCACGTACACTTGTACAGTAATACACACTAAGTGGTTTTGCGCTCTACCCCCCTTAAAAGGGATTACGCCCACGTAATCAATCACTAAACATCGGTTTAAAGGTTCTACCGTCGTGAAGTGTTTTAACTTTCACGCGGTCTATTATACAATGGATTCTGATTAGAGGATCTTAACCTTATTGGCGGTTTAGTTCCTAAACCAAGAATTCTCATTGGAGTTTGTTTAAACTCTTAGTTGGTTTCGATTCTGGCCTGTTAGGCTTCTAGGCGTTAATAATTAGCCATTCACTCATGTTCACCATGTACATTCAACACTTGAATCACTGGCTCACTAGTTTCTGCTGCGAAACTCTAATAACTGTAGAGCTTAATTGCCCCATTTGTTATTCTTACTGTATTGTACATCTCCAATTATCGTCTTTATCTTGGTAATAACAGTTTCTCAACCGACGCGTGGTATCTCTTACCGTGAGCGAATTCGGTGAGTTTCAAGACTTCCATCCACTTCTCTAATAACTATACTACTGCGTAAACTGCTACGTATTTCATAATGATGATTTGTTCTCTTCCGACTTACTGTCGGTTGAGATTGAGCTGCTACCTAATGTGTAGCGCTCTCTTGGTTATTTCCAACATTTGGGGTATATTCCATACCGATGTTTGGCAGTTAGTGCTACTGTAGTCACTACTGTTAATCATGCCTCCACATTTGGTTTTGTACATGTATTCTTTCATTGGTTGCGGCCTTGCATTTACCTATCCGGCCATATAGCGTTATAAGTCTCTTTCTACTACACCAGCATTAACATTTCCCAAGTCTAGCTATCGCACTCGATCATTACTGCACAAATGCAATACCAAAACACTCAGTCATCCAGAGTGCAGAGGCGTAAACTCTTGGCAGTAAATCTCTTATGCGATTGCAATAGGAATTTACACTGTGTTTCACTGTGATTCTTATCTCATAGTTCTAGCTACCGGCTTACTGCCCGGTTCGTTTGGTATCACTTACTGTGCATCTCCACTGAGTTTAACTCATAACTGGTCTTATCTGCCACATTATTATTCAACAACACTTATACAACGGTCGCTTGCTGCGCACCGTGCCCTTTGTATAACATAACACTAACTTGCATGGTATTTACTGTCACATTAACTTCCACACCTATACTTATATTATTCACATTATGGTTCATCACTCATTTGGATGACTACTGAATGCTCTTTGAGCATGGCTCACTCGAGTTACAAGCTGCTGTTATTCAGCCGGGTGCTTCACAAGCTACTAAACTAACTGTTCTCTCAAATAATAATAATATTGTCCATCCTTAACATATTTCTTGAACTTGGTTCACATAACTACCGCTCCAGCGGTTTCACAGCATCGAGAGGTATCCCCACTCTTAGTGCAGTGGTTTGTTCTCCACTCTATTCACTTATATAACATAATCTTTTGCAATCAATCTAATTTACATAACACATTTTATTTGTGGCTTATAAGCCTTATTTGCCTTGAGCTGCGCTCATTGTAGGCTTGTCCACACACATGTACTTCTCTGTACAATATTACATGGTTTGGATGTTATATTGAGCTCCATGACAAGGTCGTTGCATTCCGTTTCCTTTCATGGAATGCCCCTTAGGACTGTCAGTCCGTCTCCTGACAACTTATGTCTAAACTGGGTGTTAGTTTCAACCCTTGTGTTTCTGTCGTGCATTTTGTTCAACAATTGTTGATGCGAACACCCTTCAAGGATTGCTCCTGGGTGTTGTTAAGTTATGCCTTACATTTGGTTCACACTTATTGGTACATTCCGTTAGCCACGCCGTTTGCGTTCTTAACTGGCTTATTATCTCCTCCTGTGAAGATCAACATTTCCTGGTAGTGTAGGTACTCATTCTGGGAGTTTCATCCCGTTCATTTCACATTAATGTGTCCACATCAGGCATCTGCTTAGCCATGGACAGGCTGGGTCACCGTTCCAGCTAACATGTTTATCCCTGGGATCCTTAAGACATATGCTATGTCTTTACACAACAGTTAGTGCACTTTGTATTCCCTGACTCTTAAACATTTCCTTGAAAGGAATTCACTAATTCTTTTAGTCTCATTAACTTGACTTATTCCTTTACTTCAACCATTCATGGTAATCCTTTGCTCTTGATTGACTTACACTGCTGACCGTAGTACGGAGTCGACTACTTCTCGTGTTCCGGACTCTACTTGTATACATATGTGGGGTACCATACTGATACATTACTACTTACCCAACTAACCCATAAGCAGGTCTGTCAGGCCCACAAGCTCCTATCGGAGTGCGGTCGTCCCACATTACAGTTGGTACACTTGTAGTGTCCGTCACACGCCTAGGTGAAGTATTCTGTTGTCAACTCCCTTATATTGTCCCTTGACAATATACATTCCGTGCTTCCCGAACTTAATTGAGGGAAAGTTTATCCACTGTTGTATCTTTATCAACTGCCCTTGGTTTTACTGGTTTGGTTTAGAAGAAGGTTAGAAAGAAGTATTGGTTTGAAAGAAAATCTGGTTTTGAAAGAAAAGAGTTTGAAATAAATATGAGTTTGAAAGAAAATTTTCATGGTTTCACAACATCTTCTTACCCTAACCAAGTCTAGCTTCTCGCTGACTGGTGTACTTACAATTACAGAGGTTAGGCTGTTAAGCCCTTCCATGGTCATAATGATCACACTTAACTTCGTGGTACTTTACCAAGCACTTTGTAGTTGTTAAAACTTCCCCGAACAGCCCTGTTATAGCAGCACTTGCCATGGCAAGTGCGCCATGTTAACTGGCTATCGGTTCAACACATACCGGGTGTGGTATTGTTTTTACCCGCACTGTCATCAGTGGCCTTGTTGGCCCTCACTTGATCTTACAGTTTTGATAATAATTCCTCCGGATGACTTCTCACTGTCTTTACATGATAATCACTAACTAGGGTGTTTCCCATTCTGGAAGACCCCTTTTCTTTTGTATTGTTTCCTCTTCGTAGCCCGTTCCACGCATTTGTCGTGGTTACTGAGACTTGTCTCTGTTTGGGCACTACGTTGTGGTTCCTTATCGGTTGGTATACCGTTGGTGTATCACTTAACAACTGTGGTTCCGTAGACACTTGTCTCGGGTTCCATTAATCCACTTATTGCCTGTTGCACGGTTGGTGCGTTGCAAGCTGGTTGTTCTCGACTGCTCGGCATGTCAACCCAGGTTGCCGGAAATTCTATTCTTCTATACACTGATTCTTCACTCTTCGCTATGAAATGCGGTTAACACTGTTTAGATGGGAACCGTCTCCGGGATTCCCAGTTTTCGGGATCTACCGTATGACAGGTTCTCCATAACTTTAGAGGTATTTAATAACAGCCAGATCGGGTATTCCCGAGTAAGAGAGGACTTTCATCTCTCTGGCGTTCCTTCCTAAGTTATAAAACAGGGATTGTGGAGGGTGGGATGGATATTGTAGGTTTCCAGTACGCACTGGTAATACCTAACTAGCGTATCTCTCACGCTATCACTCAACCCATTACCCAAAGTACTAAAATCCTAACTCGGTACTTCCTAAGCTTGGTAATTCAGTCATCAGAGCGATACTTCGCTCTGATACCACTTTTTGTAACACCCCAACTAACAACAACACACTTATCAACAAACTGCAGCGGAAACAAACTTCATCACGTTACTTAACTTCTTGGTGTTACACGCCGTTAACCACCCACGTGGCTAACAAGGCTATTACATATACAATTGTACCGGTCTGATGGACTAGACTCCCGAGCGACTACACATTACTATCCCTTTCCATTAACACAACAACAACATACACCTTTCAACTGTACCGAGTATTCACAAACTGATGCCGATAACAATCTCGGTCTTACTACACCTACTGTACATATACAACTTAAATGATTACCCATGTACAACGACTACCCCGTCCTACTCTCGAACGGCTTCCTGCTCTTTGTACCTGAAATAGGAAAAGAAGAGAAAGGGTGGCCCCCAAGGGGCTCAGCACCTTTGCTGGTATGGTAATCCCCAGCCCACATGCTACCGGGCCACGCACAACTAATTGTCGTCTTAGCATGCGGTTGATTATATTTAAATCATGCATGCAACTGTAAACGCACAACACACAACATTTCGCCTCAATGGGCTCGATAAACGGATAGTACATCCTTATTTGATAAGTCACTCATGGTATTCATTATCCCTAGAGTGTTTCTCCTCTAATGGAGCTACTTCCTTAAGACGACAACTACCCATTAATCGGGTTATCCTTAAACGCCTCTTACCACAAACTGGGATTCATATCCATGATCCACATACTCCACATTTTACAACATATAACATGCATCACATAACAACACACAACAACACTTTTCACGTTTCAACGTGCACATTAACATCGCAATAGAATTGCATTACACACAACACTAACATAACGGGAGCGGCTCTCTTAGGAACCGACCCAAACATTGATAATTCACTGGTGAGCCTAGAGAATGATGTCACCCTCATGATAAGCTCGTTATACAAACAACAACACTCATTACCGTCCTAGTAGTCGGACGAGTAACTTAAGTTAAGATGGTTCGGGTTTGGTGGCCCGAACACACCACACAAACACATGTTTCCCCCTAAAACCGATCATAAGTCAGAATAGCTAAGCTTTGGAATAAGCTAATGGGAGATCATAACCGTGAGGGAACAACCATAACAGAGAGAAGGGTAAAGCTAAGAAGGATACCCACTCCCAAACACGCGCGACCGGCCAACCGGATTCCTCACCACTGTTAGTACATACTTCTTTTTGACATTAGTTAGAACCCCACTATGGAGCCTATCACATAACAACACATACAGTATTACAACTGGGTTAAACATACAAGGGAGATCCCTACATTCACATACACATATCACACAATTAACACACGCATAGCCGTGGTTAGAACGTCCCATGGTTCGGGTCGTTTAATCCGAATACCGAACTCTCATGTGATCCTAGACTCAGTTAATTACGGTTAACACTTCCGAGGTTAAATGGTATCGGAGTTGAACACGCCACATATATGAATTGCTGTAAACTCATTACATGTTTTATCTTACAACGTGGCAAACATACAGAAAAAAAACACATTGGCATACAAGCCGGTGTAATCCGGTAGGACACAGGTTGCAAGAAAACCATACCTGTCACCGGAGTCCACTTAATCATGTCCACCTACGTTCCTCGAGCAATTCTCGAACAACTAATAACATTACATGTACTTTTATTAACATCGGGGTAACATGTTTGTTTAAAGTCTAATGCTTATAACTTTTCCCCGTTAATTTAGTTAAATAACTTCACATTTTAACTTGTTTTACTTTTACATTTTAATACAACTTTTCCCCCACCAAATTGTCATTATAACTCACTTAACATGTCCTCACAATCTTATAACATCATTACTTAATAATCCCCATCATCCTATAACCTTAAACAATGTTTTTGGTCCGACCGACCTTACACTAGGTCGGTCCATTCCAGAACACATTACCGTCAAAAATTCTACTCCGACCGACCTTGTAAGTTCGGTCGCATGTTCGGTCCATTCCCGAGAGTTTCTTCCCTTTGAAAATTTAGGCCCGACCGAACTTGCCAAGTCCGGTCGATTCCAGAAACTTAATTCGTACACAAAATACAGGCCCGACCGACCTTGCAAGTTCGGTCCCCAAGGTCGGTCCATTCCAGAAACTAATTCTCGCAGGGTAAACTGGGCTCGACCGACCTTGGCAAGTTCGGTCGCAAGGTCGGTCTGCTCCAAACCTTATTTTCCATTGCCCATTTAACTCCAAACTTCTCCTAAGGCTCCTAATTTTCTAACATCATTTGGTACACTTATATCCTCATACAACATCCATGAAACTCATTATCTATCACCTTAAACACTTACTCATTTCATACCGAAATTCCTAACACTTATGTTATTTCCTCCTTAGTTTCCAAGTGGTGTTTCATGCCTATGAAACCACTATGCCAATAATGTTTCCTCACCACTACAACATCATCTCTCAAACTTCTTTTCTTACTAACTAACTCTCCTTTTCACATCTTACCTAAACATCATTTCTTCCTTGTACATCAACATTCTCAAAAACACACATTGAATTCCTAGAACTTCCAAGATAATACCTAATCCTTGCATCCATCAGGAGTATTCTCACATGTCAACACTTAAGGTTTTCACACCTTTTACAACCAAAAACACTTAATCACTTAATGCACATTCCTTACACACAAACATAATTGTTTTCCTTCTTTAAACCATCCAAGACACTCATCTTCATAAGGAATGTTCTTTACACACATCTTAATCCTTAAACTACACTACATCACAATATAGTGCATAAACTTAAATTGCTTGGCACTTAGGCCCTTAAATAACATGGCTCTTAGGCCCTTAAATACATTAAACTTAAACACTGAATCTCCCACATATATATTGCCTTTAACCTGCAATTACATACAACAACACATATGCCTTTATAAACTCCTTGAGAGCATTTCACTAGCTCATTTTCCATTGGCTCCTTAGGCATTTTATTAAGCATATCAAGCTCATTTTCCTAAGGCATTTAAACTACATTGAGATAGCATATTTACCTCTTTTCCTCACAAACTTCTTTCTTGTTTCCTTGTCTAAATTGGCAAGGTTTTTTTGTTGCTTGTCACTTCTAAACATATGCAAATAATATATGAGTATACAAGCTTTAAGCTTCATCTCATTGTAAACCTAGTTACATATATATCTTAAGGTATTAACATGATTGTTTTACCTTGGAATGGAAAGAGAGCTTGAATGAGTATCAAGAGAGGACTCCTCCTAGCCCTTGGAAGATTCGAATGAAGCTTAAACAAGTAAGGTAAAAATACCATTGTGAGGTGAATTTTCGGACAACACAAAACATGGGGGAAACATCATTTTTCTTTGAGTTTCCTTACCTTGAAGCAAAGGAGAACAATAATATGTGAAAAGGTGAGCTCAAGCTCCATCAATGGTGAATCTCCTTGGCACCGAAATGAGGCTTTTGAAGATTTGAAAAGATAGTGTAGAGCTTGCTCCAACTAGAAGAATAGTGGTCTTGAAATTGAATTTGGACCATGGAGCTAGGAGTTACAAGAGATCAAAGATGGAGTTTGGTGTGGTACTATTGCAAACCGTAGAAGAGAGCATGAAGGGAGGAAGAACCGTGTGAAATGAGAAGGAGGAAGAAGAGAATGAGAAGGTAAGTTTGCTTTTGGAAGATATTTATGTTATAAAGTAACTTTCTTCTTTTTCCTTCCTTTCCTTAATTGATTTCTTTTACATGTTGGTGACTCACCATAACAAAACCGGCCTCCATTAGTAGTCTAGGGGTATGATAGTCTTTGTTGACCAATTAATTACTTATAACAACATATGTTACAAACTAGCTTATTTTAGTTACTATTCACTAAAACAAGGCACATAGATGTGAAATTTTTGATTTCCCATTATATAGACTTCCAAATGTGATACTATATAGTACACATGTTAATTAAAGAGTAATGATGGAATCTAGCCATTCAAAACTCATTTGCAAGACAATTTTTCAAAAACGTGCTTTAAGACTCCTTAAAGCACTTTGCGTTTTAACTTGTTTCAAGCTTGGTTTTCTTTGGTAATTGATTTAATATGTTCATTAAATTATTTATAAGGTATAGATATGACCTTTAGGTCTTATACAAATTATCCCAAGCTTAGAGCACATTTGCTCATATTGACTTTAAGGTATATTCTTGTGTTTTATTTGGTTTAACTGTCTACCAAAGTTTCCTAAGGACTTAATTTGCCTTGTTAAATCATAATTGACTATTATTTATTCTTGGTAGGTTTTTGGGTCCTAACAAGTTCACTCCAAGCTTAAAGCATGTTTTTGCTCAAACTGTATCTTAGTGCTTTATTGCATTTTACTATGGTTTAAATTGTTCACTGATGTTTCTAAGGCACTTTTTAGCCTTTACATACCATAGTTTAATATTTAAACCACATATCAAGGTTTGGGGTATTTCAACAAGAAACAAAAATGTCTTCTCCTGCCCCCTCACCTAAAACCTCCAAAATCACCACAAAGCAATCCAAAGCCAAACAACAAAAATCCAAGAGCCAATCAATCGCCACAACTAGTCATGTAACTCGTGCATCTAGGCACGCCCAAAAACAAATAGCTCCATAATAATCCCATTCAACACCAGAGAGGATAACATGTCGGTTACACTTCACTGAGGAAAAAGAAGTCTCTCCTTCTGCTGTCGTCAAGGAAGTGGTTCAATCACTGGAGGAAGAGGAGGTTCAAAGTGACGAACCATCACAAAAGGAAGCCTCAGTAAAAGAGAAAGGCAGGAGGAAGGTGTAACTGCACTACTCCGAAGAGAGGCAAACCTCATAGCCACTCTCGGAGAACCAGCCGTCGACAGGTCTTCAACACCTCAGCGACAACATAAAAATGGTGATAGCGACACAGAATCATCATCACCTATTATTCACACGCTCGAGGAGCGTGCTCACTTGGAGAAAGCAAAGGGAAAATGAAAGATGGGTGCTTCCTTTAGCACCAAGGAGGTCGAAGAGCTTGCTCACACCGAAATCCCAACCTTCACAGTCCTTGAAGCGTCTGAAATGGCTCGAAGAACTAGAGCCTCCAATGATCACGGCCGAGAGCGTCAACGACTGCTCCTGTCCCTCGCGTCTTACTAAATACATTGGATATAGAGTGGATGAAGAAGAGGGTCTAGGAGAGATCATCGAGCTGTTGGAGTTCCAAGAATGGGTAGACTTCTTCCAGGAGCCTATCACTGTCTGCACCGAGCTGTTCAAAAGGCGCATATGAGATATCTTGGACCACACCAGAGTGATGAAGATGACGACCACCTCCTCTCAACGGTCCAAACGGCTTAAATTACTATCTCCAAGTCTTGGATTTGCAAGACTTTCAACCTAGAGCCAGAAGGTTTTGATCATCCCCAAGGAAACAACTTGGAATGACCTAGGACACCAAGGAGGAAAGATGGTCAACCTGCTCAACAAAGGAGAAATGATAAAAAACTTTAATGCCGTGGACATGTCCATCACCGACAGAGTCCTCTTCAACTTAGTCACCCACAACATCACCCCAAGGAACCAGCGCACCCACATTGTCAATGCCGGGATGTGAGGCTGTTGTTCGCACTTAAGACCAAGGAGAAAATCGATCTGCCAGTCATGATTCTCCTCACTCTAGATGAGAGTCATCAAGTAAACCAAGGTCTGGTACATGGGGAGTGGTCACTGCGGCACTTGTAGAGAGTGGAGTGGACACCGACAGGTTCCACGAGTGCGCGCGCTCCGCTCAGGACTGCATCTGTGCTCCGAGATGCTATCCAAAATGAGGATAAAGACTAAGGGAGATAAGCTTGTTGCCATCCAGAAGCCACAAAGAGTGAGGAAGCACAATCAGAACCGCGACCAACAACAAGAGGTTCAAGACTCAAGAGGAAGAGAAGTCTCTCACCGGTTCACGATAGGTCGGGGACCAGTCTGGATACTTCAACTCAGGACGTTCTTCAGCGAATAAGAGTCACTCTTACCGCTGTGTAGGATGTCTCCACTGAACTAAGTGTTCATCACATGGTTCAAGGAGCAACAGATTTCTATAGAGTCTCACATATCCTGAGCGTTCTTGGTCTCCTAGAGACTCGAGTGAAAACTGTGAGAGTAAGATTTAGGATTAGATTTTTCTTTTCCATCAAATGCTTTATTTGCCTTTGACTATCTGTTTCAAAGTACCTTTTGGATATCAATGAAAATGCAACTGGTTTTAGTTACTTGAATGCTTATGATGGGTACAAAATAATTTATTGTCATGGCTACTTCTTCTTGATTAAAAATTACAAAATGATCTGAGATATTTAGTCCCATCCATTCCACTAATCCAATCTCGGACCTTGACACCTAAAAAGCCTACAAACATAGCCCACATGACGTAGCACCTCATTAAATGCCACTCACCGACCAATCGTTGACCATATCCAAATTGTCTATAAAAACTTGCTTACTCCATCCTCCACTCACACCCACTCATACACATCTCACGAAATGGCTCAAACACCACAAAGCTCATCTAGCTCAAATGAGCATACCATTCACTCCACCATTCGCAAGTTTATGGCCACTAAACATCAAAGAAATATGTCGCCCAAAGTTATATTCAATCAGACTCCGACTCCCTTACAGCTTGGTCTATCACCTCAAGTGTCACTCTATCACATACACGTTCTCCACACTATATGGAGTTCACCATAGATTTTGATGAGTCCGATCTTTCTACCACAGCTGAATCACCTTTGATCAATCCAACCAAAGCCAAAACTTCTTGGATCAAAGCTGGTTTTTCGGAGAAGAGCCTTTAGGCTCAGAAGATTATGAATGGGATTCCCAACTACGTCACTCCATCTAGATTATCTTGATCATGTTTGTAGTTATAACTTTATGGAATGTCATGGCCTTTACAATATCTTACGTTGTGTAGTTGCTCCTTATTTTGTTGTATGGCAAAGGGGGAAAGAAAAGTATATGTACTTATGAGAGTACTTGTGAGACTATGTCTATCATCCTTGTATTATGTATCATCTGAATGAAAACTTTATCTACTTTGGTCATAGTATAACATAAAAGTTGTCACTTATTGTGCTGTGCATAAACGCTGTTACTTATTGCTATCATTCATTAAAAAAATTCATTCTTAAAACCCTTAATAAACTCAGGAGGAATCCTTCTTAGGGGAATCTCTCAATTTTTGAATTTCCAAGTACATATAAGTGTATAGGTTGCCATCATCAAAAAGGGGGAAATTGTTAAGACAAGATCTTTTAGTTTTGATGATAGTAAACCTTGTATTGTCTATCTAATGCGTTTGTCAAGATTCATGATTCAGATAGACAGGTGAATAAGTGGCTTAGCACGCAAGGTTGCAAGCGCACTTAAGTCATGAGTGGCTTAGCACACAAGGTTGCAAGCGCGCTCAATCCACAACATGTGCCCTACCAGTCGGGCACCTGTCGGCGAGAGCTCCGGAGGACTTCTAGCACAGACAACCAGTCAGACACCGCACGAGATATATCTTATGCTTAAAGATGAAAATCAAAGACAGAAGACTGCAAAGGATCGACACATTCAGTAAGACACATACATCCACATGAGCAACTTGTTCAAGACAAGCTCACAACAAAAGAAGAAGTTCATTAATGCACAAGATAACAAAGCTATAAAAGAACATAGCCGTAATGAATTCAGAAGAGCGCATTTATGAGCATTTAATGAACTAGACAGAATCAGGCAAGTGGGACACACAAGTGGTGATCGACCTATCAAGAGGGTTGCCGCCAACTTGACCAACCATGAGGAGACACATAGATCAAGCCTTCAGGTCAAGTTGAAGACTCTCTACAAGTCTAGTGTGTTTGTTATGTGAATAATCAAAGTAGAAGTTGACTCCTAGAAGTCTAGAGATTAATAGGACGGTTGTTACATCATAACAATCATGTATATATACTTGCATTTATTCCATATGTAAGTAAGCCCTGTACGAGAGAAAAGATAGAGATAATCTGGACAAGTGTGGATCAAACTTAGGAGTGTGTGTAAGTGCTAGAGAGTTGGTGAGCTAGAGAGGACTGGGTAAGAGTATCAATACATTGGGTATTTGATAGGACGACAGGTCGGGGAATGGTCAGTGAACCGTAGGCTGATAGTCAGGAGAGGGTTGACGACATTAGGGGTAAAGTCGAAACTGTCCCGGAAGTCCGTGTATGGGGCAAGGGAGGTTGAGTGAATTTTGTGTGTGTAAATTCTCAATCGAATCGAAATGTGTTTTCCAGTTTAAAGTTATCTCTCGTCTCTCCCTAAACTATCAAGTTTTATTAGAGTCCATGATACATCCACGACACGTCGGGGACGCATCAGGAGCGCTTGCGGGTTTCAATCCTAGAATTCAAACCCTATGAATCACTGAATTCAAAGTGAATAACTATCTAGTAATCCAAACATCTACCAAGCGGAACAAACCTAATGTTTATGTCACAAGAAATGAAATATATCAAAATGTAGAAATTCCTAACAAAAGTCCTAGAATTCTAGCCCTATGAATCACAGAATTGAAAGTGAATAACAATCTAACATCCACCAAGCGGAACAAACGTATTGTTTGTCACGAGAACTGAAATATATCAAAATGTAGAAATTCATAACAAAAGTCCTAGAATTCAAACCCCATGAATCACAGAATTGAAAGTGAATAACAATCTAACATCCACCAAGTGGAACAAACGTATTGTTTATGTCACGAGAACTGAAATATATCAAAATGTAGAAATTCCTAACAAAAGTCCTAGAATTCAACCCTATGAATCACATGAAGAAGAATCGAATAACTATCTAGTAATCCAAACATCTACCAAGCGGAACAAACCTAATGTTTATGTCACGAGAACTGAAATATATCAAAATGCAGAAATTCCTTACAAAACTCCTAGAATTTAAACCCTATGAATCACATAATTGAAAGTGAATAACTATCTAATAATCTAAACATCCACCAAGCGGAATAAACCTAATGTTTATGTCACGAGAACTGAAATATATCAAAATGTAGAAATTCCTAACAAAACTCCTTCAAACCCTATGAATCACATAATTAAAAGTGAATAACTATCTAATAATCCAAACATCTACCAAGCGGAACAAACCTAATGTTTATGTCACGAGAACTGAAATGTATCAAAATGTAGCACCCCTACTGCTAATCTCGTCATTACAACAAATCGCCTCGTCCATCAATACAATTGCAGCGGATAATTCCTTTACAAACGGTGGGTGAAACAATGTCGTTAGCCACCCACGTGACTAATAAGGCCTAAACAATAATAGTAACGGTCTGATGGACCGGAATCTCGAGTACTTATACCATTCACTATCATTCCATTTCTAAACCGAGTCATGTACACTTACAATCCAACTATACCGAGTTTACTAATGTACAGCCTCAATATACATTCTGTTCTTACTAGTTTATTCAAATCGGCTATGAGCCTAACACCCTGCTTATGTCTAACGAGTCCTACTTAGTTCAAAATACAAACGTGTACATAACATGGTACACCAGCCATTAAAAGGGCTACAAGCCCATGTACAACTCAGTACCAAAATCAAATGGACCCTAGCTAACAAGGCATAACAGTCCGGTCTCACTCTCGACCATTCAGCTTGACGGGTACCTGAAATAAAATGATTGGCCCCAAAGGGGCTCAACACAACTTTCTGGTATGAAATTCTCATACCCCGCGTGCTAACGGGGGTACGCCAACTACTTGGTCGCATACATGGAGTTCATTTCTAATTCAAGCAAACACGCTAGTATGAACAACATAATAGTCATGTAAAAGAAACACTTAGCATAGCGTATCACACATACAAAGGGAAGGCAATTCACAAGTCATCCAATCATTAGTCATTGAGGCCTTGAGATTCTCTTCTCAAGTTCTCACCTCATCTCTTTGTCAGTTAATACCATATCTGGTTTAATCGGATGTTTTTAACTCTTTTCTCTTAATCAATGACCCACACTAGTCATGATCTTACTTCACCAATTATCCTTC
The DNA here is from genome assembly GCA_023374045.1 of Limonium bicolor. Lineage (NCBI taxonomy): Eukaryota > Viridiplantae > Streptophyta > Magnoliopsida > Caryophyllales > Plumbaginaceae > Limonium > Limonium bicolor. Next base: position 286,632,369 of record CM041777.1, read on the forward strand.
TCTTGATCAATCTTTCAGTTAGTCGATAGACCTTTGGGCAGAGACAAGACTATCTCACCATCGGGCTTTGGGTTGGCTTAATTCCCCGGGTTGCGCCCATAAAGGGTCTAAACCATGGTGGGAAGGTTAGGCCATAACTTGGAAAACAACCTCTCTTGTTTCCTCATTCTCACGTATGGCCGAAACTATATCGAGCTTCTCACATCCTCCAAATTACCATTTGCTCAAAGTTAGAAAGGTCTCATAGTTAGGGAGTTAGTGAGAGTTTCCAATCAATACCTCATGGTTCTACAACCATCATCAATGTCTTTCATGAGTTCTACAAACTTCAAATGTTAGTCACAACTCATTCAAGTGCATGTCAATCACAAGACATAAAGGAAATGCAATAAATCATATTCGTGTATTTATCTTGATTAGGTGATGGCAAACAAGCACACAATCACACAAATCGAGGTAGCCTCGGTAGCATACAGAGCATGAGAAAATCATACCGTTCACTAAGGGGAATTACTCTAGCGTGTCATCTCACGCTTCTCGGGTAATTCTTGAACAACTGGTTACATTACAACGTTTCTATTAACGTTAAGGCAATATAGAAATTTGAACAACTATTGCGCCCGTAGTTAACCTCGTTGTCCCGTTAATCCTAGCTTACTCTTGTGACCCTAAGTTCACAACTTTCACATTCACTCTTACACTTGTTTATACTTCTAATGACCTTTACATGTCATCAAACAAGTCCTAATCATCACCTAATATCATTACCAATCAATTCCCCATCATTTAAAGTCATTAAAATACTCACGGGTGCATTTTGGTGTGGTCCGGGACTTTGTCCCCAACTCAAGTCCCGGACCAATACAGAAAACAACTCTCGGGCACAATTTATGGCGTGGTCCGGGACTTTGTCCCTATTCTAAGTCCGGGACCAAGTGCAGGGATCAATTCTCGGGTCTTTTTTTGTTGTGGGCCGGGACCTTATACATGGACTAGGTCCCGGACACTGCTAAAACCTGCTACATTTGACATTTTTCAACTTCATTCCAACCCCTATTTCTTGTCCATTTCTTTTCTAACCTTCTCACATGTTTCCAAACATGTTATAACACCTTAATCATGCTCTAAACCTTCCTAAATCCTTGATCAAACATTTGCTCATTTCTTAATTAGTTACACAAATTCATTTGCTCATTTTTCTGCACTAGTAACTTAGCTTCTAGATTTCTAAGTTGCATTTTTGCTCAATACTTTACCAACTCACTTATTTGACCATAACAACTCCTTCCTAGTCATTTGCACTTTCATTACCCAAACTCATTCACTACTTTCCAAATTCTACACCTTAGTTCATCTCTAACAACTCCAAGACATTCCTACAACATTTTTGCTACAGTTTTTGCACAATTCCATATACTCCTTCAATTACCACATTAGGGTGTCTAACTACCCAAATCAATCCCTATCAATTCGTAGTTAACCCTTAGGCTCTTCAGGCTCATAACATCACCTAAACCACCTTATTTCTACAAAAATTTCACCATAACTTCGTCACTATACTAGCACATCCAAATTTCATCATCTTCATCACCTAAACCAAAATATTCACAATTCGACTAACCAAATCCATAGTGGATTTCATCAGCACATAATTTCATTCAAAATTCACCAATCACAATATAATACAATAACCTTAAATAACTTGGCTCCAAGGACCTTAAAATCAAACATCAATTTTCCAATGCATTAAAACATCATCACAATTCTCTCACATCAACCAACCACATTTCCAGCTCATATTTTAGGTTCATTCCTTAAATTTCCCATCCCCAAAATTCTAAAACATTAAGGATATATTTTAAGGTAGTTTGTTTACCTTTAATTCTCAAGTTTCTCTTTTCACTTCTCTTCTCCTTTTCCCTTGCTTGAAACCGGACAAGGGCCAATATAATTGTCAAGTTCTATCCCAGCATTCAATAAGGGAAATGAGACTAAGCAAAAACACTTAACTCATTAATTAATTAAGGATGCAAGGAAGTGCTTAAAACACTAGAGTTGGGTATTACCTTGGAAACCCTAGAATTGGTTTTCGATCAACAATCAAGGGAGGTTCCAACCACCATTTGAGGCTTGAACAATTTCTCATACAAAGAAGGAAAACAAGGTATTTGAGGGGTCAAAATCGGTCAAGCCAAAGAATGGAGAGAAGATGAGTTTTATTGACTTTTCTTACCTTAACTCAAAGAGGAGACATCTTAGCTCCATAAAATCTGATTTTCTCCCCAAATGGAGCTATACCCATGGTGGTGGACTTCAAGCTTTGAGATTTTGAAAAGAGGGAAAGAAAGCCCTTGCTTTAACTAAGAAGAATATGCATTTTGTTTTTTATTTAAAGCATGGAGTTGGCTTGGGCAAGCAAGGAAAGATGAGGAAGCCATGGGAGCTGCAGAAATCGCCAGCCAAGGGGCGGACGAAGAAGCTGCCGGCTGGAGAGAAGGGAATTGGAGAGAGAAGAGAGAATGGGGGAGAGAGAGGAAGGTAAGGTATTTTATTTACTTTTTGCTTTTACTTTTGACTTTTCTAGCTTATTAGAGAGCTAGTTTGGCTGAGAGGGGAGGGGCGAGTCAACACCTAAAACCGGCCCCCTTATTTATTAGACAAGGGCGTTTTCGTCTTTTCGTAAGAAACACTACTAATTTCCCAGTTTGGCACTATTCACTAACCGGGCCCGTTTTTTGGATTTTTCTCGTTTCTTTAATTTTAATGGTTCTTAATGCATAACTAAGCCTTAGGAATCCATCTAGGACCCTAGTAGAGGTCATATGCCTCCTATGGTAGTGTAACACACATTTTTACATTTTGTGTCATTTACGCGTTTTCTCTTTTATTTTGGTTTTTTTACTTCCTTCACCAAAGTTCTGTAGACATCATTAGGCCTTTAAATATCATATTAGACTAATTAATCACCGTTTTTAAGTCAGGGGTATGTCACCAAATGTAGAAATTCCTAACAAAAGTCCTAGAATTCAAACCCTATGAATCACAGAATTGAAAGTGAATAACTATCTAATAATCCAAACATCCACCAAGTGGAACAAACCTAATGTTTATGTCACGAGAACTGAAATATATCAAAATATAGAAATTCCTAACAAAAGTCCTAGAATTTAAACCCCATGAATCACAAAATCAAAAGTGAATAACTATCTAATAATCCAAACATCTACCAAGTGGAACAAACGTAATGTTTATGTCACAAGAACTGAAATATATCAAAATGTAGAAATTCCTAACAAAAGTCCAAGAATTCAAACCCTATGAATCACAAAATTGAAAGTGAATAACTATCTAATAATCCAAACATCCTCCAAGTGGAACAAACCTAATGTTTGTCACGAGAACTGAAATATATCAAAATGTAGAAATTCCTAACAAAATTCCTAGAATTCAAACCCATGAATCATAGAATCGAAAGTGAATAACTATCTAATAATCCAAACATTTACCATGTGGAACAAACGTAATGTTTATGTCACGAGAACTGAAATATATCTAAATGTAGAAATTCCTAACAAAATTCCTAGGATTCAAACCCTATGAATCGCAAAATTGAAAGTTAGGGTTCAATCCGATCAGCAGTCATGTAAACGTCTTGATCCTAAGTTACATTGTCTGTGAGGAAATGTAGCAGAAATTGCTCCTCCTCATCAGCGTACAACATACCAATAATCACACCTTGTGTTCAATACAAGTTGTTTCCGATGTTACTACCACGAGAACTGAAATATATCCAAATGTAAAAACTTAAATGGTTTTATGTTATAAGTTACATTGATATATAACATATGGGATCATTTCATTATAAACCTAATGTTACTACTGCAGACAGATGATGTGAGTGGTTGGAACTGGTGTTTTTAAAACAAATGAAAAAGAAATTAAAAACTCAAAATACCTTACGGGCTGCAAACAAATCCCGGTCGCAGTAGTATAGTAAAGTGGAGGCGACCGGATATCGAACCGTGGGACTGAAGGGAATTATCTAATTCCTAAGTTGTGTCACAAAAGGGGGGATTAATTGACTTGTTTCTATAAATAAAAAAGGAAAGATAAAATAAAATGAGTAAAAGGTAAAATAAACGGGACTCTGAGTTCAGGTTTATATAGTCTGCTCTTTTATGCTATGTCTACCGGTTTTATCATAATAGTTTGGCAAAATTCATGTTATTATCTTGAGGACTAAATTATAGGCTTAAAAGAACTCGTTTACCAGAACATGCTCGGTCTAATCCAGATTCGAGCAAAACACATGTAAACGGATTAAGCATAGAAATTATTTTTGCGTCCGAAAATACTAACTTATTACATCATAATAAGCTTTCTACAGATTTACGGCTTAATTAACCTACCTATTTATCACGGATCTGATCAAAATAGATTTAGTAAAGCATTTTAATAAATTCATGAAATTTATTAAAAAGACGAGAGATAAGCTTTAATCATAACAAACTGTATTTAATTAAACCGATCAAACATAATTACATAATTAAACAGACTATAAATTAACCTTCACCCAGAGTATATCCTCTTAGCCCAACATAGTTAAAAAGAAGACAGAATAAGAAGTAGAAGAAATCATCTGGAAAAGACTCTCAATTCAGCTCCACTATTTTGACTGCTAATATTTTGGACAGAGGTTGGACAGAATAATAACGCAGTGGTTTTTTTTTTATGATGATGGGATGAGATGGATGTCTAATATCTAGGTGAATGGAGTGTGGAAAATGGAGGAAGAATTTGATATGTAATGTGGTAGTGAATGGTGTGTATTTTAATGGAGGGTTATAGGTGTATTTATAGTGATATTGGGGTAAAAAAGGAAGGGTAAGTCGGTGGAAGAGGTGTGTGAAAGGATAAAATTAATTTATCCTTTCATACCATGTCGATTGGCTCCTGTACGCTGGATTTACCGACATGTCCGAACCAGCGTCCGGACCTGCTGGTTCGGACATGTCGACGCTGTACGTAAAATGCTTCGTCGACATGTATCCGAACCTGTATGTCCGGACACTGGTCCGGACGAGAATTGTTTTGCCTCTAAAATCTTCGTTTGAGCTCCGATTTGATCCCCGTTTGTTGCGTTGCGAAGCTTGTGAAGTGTACTATGTGATTCCAAGACCTTTTGCTGCATTTTATACATAAAATGTATCAGTTCATATCAAAAAATAAATCTAGGAAAAGCATATAGTAAGTGGGAAACATTACTTTAAGTGTTGCAAATAATAAGGTAGTTAAACGCTAAAAGTCTATATGTTTCGCACTTATCAAATTCCTCCATACTTATCGTTTGCTTGTCCTCAAGCAAAATTTATGACATAATTTTTAAACAAGTTAAATATAAATAACCAAACAGGGAGAGCACAGAAAAGATTACTACAAAACTTCTAGATTAAAGGGTACTAAAAACTTCCTTCTTTTCTTTTTTTTCTTTTTTTTAAGTTTTTGAAAAGAACATTGAAATCATACAAAAAGCTGTTAAGAAGGAGAAGTAGAACCATAAGAATCCAGTTTTTAACCCTGAGCTAATCCACTATTTTCTTTCACATTTCCTGAAACGACAAGGGGCATGAAGTAAAATCTTATTCCATTATACCTTTCATGGATGTCACATACTCATGATCCATAATAATGAAGTTTTTATCATTTAAGTACATAATGCAAAGATACTTCGATTGAAGTTAAATTTCCTTTCACCTCAGACTTTTCTCTCCACCCTTGTAGCGGTTTTGGGTCAACTATCCCAGATATAAAATATCTTAGGTAGCTAGGTGATAAAGCACCCCAAAGAACTTAATAACCAAGTGGACGAGGCCTGCTTAGGATCAGAATATGCCTGTTTGAATCAGAGGAGTACCTTGCCTTGTTCTTTTTCCACCTTTTCATTCCAATTCAAATCTAGGCTCAAAGCTAAAAACAGGGCTCAAATGATAATTATTTTTAAACTTTAAGCAGTTTCTAATCATAATAAATTTTCAAATGGTTGAAAATTTTTAGTACCCCATAATGTTTGTGGTTTGCAATATTTCCTCTATGGCTCCCTTTTTTACTATTTCAAACTTAACAAATCTAAACAAATTGTCAAAAGAGAAAAACTTAAGAACAAGCTACAAGGGTACGAGTACTCCCCCACACTTAAGTTCAAGCAATGCACTCATTGCGTTGAAAGAATTAAATTAACAGGGCATGCAATCTGAACAAGGAAATTCACAAAGAAAAGAAAAAGGGAATAGGAAATATCAGAAGGGAAATAGTGTACTCCCCAGAGTTCGTAGAGTGTGCAGAGCTCCCCCACACTTGAGTGCAGCTGTAGAATTACATGAAATGTACCTGTAAAGAATATTCTACACAGCCAGAAGAACTCAAGTAAAACCCGAATTTTATTATAACATATAAAAGGGAAATATAGTACAAAAGAGAAAACAAAATAAAAGGAAAGGCAAAGTATAGATAGTGGGTTGCCTCCCACCAAGCCGCCCGGGTTAACGTCTCTAGCTAGACGCACGTTCTTCATTATCCCGGATCAAAAATGAAAGTTGACAATGGTAGTACCGGGAATAGGAAATTGGCAACAAGTAGGATCAAACCACCTGGATCAAAACAAAGTATTACTGCAGCAATTAAATTAGGAAAATACAAACTCCACAAAACCTGGTTTTGAAGGAGGTGTTTGCTGCAAGAAATCTCTAATAGAAGAACCGAGTGATGGTTGGTTTTCTTCCTTAAACTGGAGAATGTAAACATCTCCTCCTGTTGTGGAGCCGGATGGAGGCAAGGTGGTAGTGGTGTTCCTCGCTCAGAGTCGAGGATGTAAATTTCCTCTGGATCAAAAATGAAGGTGGAAGTGAGCGTCAATGGGTGGGTTGGGTGGGCATTATTTTTCTTTGGAGAAGGGCCCAGATTTTTCAATGGATGACCCTTGGTGCGAGGATCATCTAGTTGTGGAGACGCCTCTTCAATTTTAAGGATGAAGGTATCCTTAACTGCGTTGAACGTTGCAAGGAGAACTTCGGGGCGAATTGTATCTTCAAATTCTGATCCTGGATCAAATGGGAAGGTGGCCTTCTCACTTAGCGAGTTGACTTCAAGTTTCCACCCTACTTCTTTGGTGCATCAGAGGGGAAGACCGTGATCCACCAGATGAAGATCAAAGTTGGATGGCTCCTCTTCCTCAAATTTGAGGATGTATATATCCTCATCTTCTTGGAGAGGCTCATCGGAAGAGCCCTGGTTGAATTCAACTTCAGAGGGAGGTGGCTCCTCGAAGTTGATTGTAGTGTTTGTTTGGATGTCCTGGCGGGAGCGAGCATTTCCTCCTCTTCATTTTTGAGGATGTAACTATCCTCATTTTTTGGGTATAGCACAGAGAAGGAGGGAAAATAACGGTAGTTAACTTCAGAGGGAGGAGACTCCATGAAGTTGAGGTAGAAGCTGTCCTCTGATGACTTGTCTTCAAGCTCAAGCAGAAGGTTTGATGTCGTTTGCTCAGGTTCGAACGAGGGTGGTGATAGAGAGTAACTCAAATCCTCAGTAAAGTCGTCCACTATATGAACCATTTCGCTCTCCGGTTGCTGCGATGCAAGGTCTAGTGGACCTTCCATCATTTCATTTATCTCAACTAATTTGGCATAGAGCTTCAGATGGTTCATATCGAGGTATTCTTCCTCAGCCCGCTGCTCCACTTCATGGACCATTTCATTCTCTGGTTGTTGCTCCCTTTGAGCTAGTGTGATGGGCTGGTCCACACATGAATTGCATTTGCATACTCTCGTGGATTTGGATTGGTTTGTGAGGGGAGGGGCAGGAGGTCTTTGTTGGATGAGAAGTTGTTGGATTTGGGATTGCAAGGCTTTTTGGTCTTTACGAAGGGCTGTGACTTCATCTTGCGTGTCTTGGGTCTTACTCATCATTGCTTTAAACATCTCCTGCATTTGGGACATTCCAGAGTCGGGATTTGAAAGTTGTTGAGTCGGTCGGCTTGAAGAAGCATCATTTCCATAAGGCGGTTGCTGATACTGCCGTTGGCCTCCTTGAAAATTGGGGTGCATGTTGTGCTGCCATGGTTGTATGTACCCTAAATTGTTGCCAACAAAGTTTGCTTCCTCTGCTGCTTTTAATTCTTGTAATTGGGGGCATTGTTCATAATCGTGTGGCCCACCACATTGCGTACAAGATATATCATAAGATGATAAGGATAGAGGAGTGTAACCTGGAGGGGTTGTAGATGATCGGGAAGTCATCGACTTTGCTTGTTGGGGGTAGGAGTTCATGGCCATTTGCTCAACTACTTTCTACAGGGTGCTTACCTTCGTCGCCTGCTGCGCATTACTCTCCATGAGTTGCTCGTGGCTTTTCATCAGCTGGTCAAACTTATTGTCACTTTCTCCTACGTGGTATAAACCTGGAGTGCCTCTTCTTGATCCACCTGTGGCCCAGTCTCTGATCTCTTCACACAGGGACTCTATCCCATTCAGAAACTGTTCCCTAGCTTTTTCAAAATATCATCACCTAAAGAGGAGAGTACCATTGTTTTGCATTGATTGATTAAGCCTTTGTAGAACAATTGAGATAATTGTTCTTTTGTGAGACCATGGTGAGGACACGTCAGCAGTAGTCCTTTGAAACGGTCCCAAGTTTCACAAATATTCTCTGACCCTGGCTACTTGAAATTGTAGATCTCAGCAATCATTTCTAACGTTCGGCTTGGGGGCAGGAACTTGTCGTAGAACTTGGTGGCCAAATCATCCCAAGTACCTATGGTACTTGGTGTAAGGCGTGTGGTACCATTTACTTGCATTTCCCGTCAGGCTGTGAGGGAACAAGGACAGTCTTGCGTACTGGAGTACTGCGTTTGTCGCGGTTAAACTGTTGGCATGCTGCAGAAACTTGGTGACTTGCAACAGAGATTCGTCAGGACTAGAGCCATCGAACATGCCTAACTCCTTTACACATCGGATCTGATGATATGGCTTCAACTTTTGCCACTCATCGTATTCGGATTGGGTAAGGTGGGGAAGGATGATGGCGGGTTGTTGTCCTTGATTAGATGGCCTGTTGATGTTACGAACTGTAGCTGGTGAAGATGTCATATCTGCTTCCTAGTTAGATTCTATCACCGTGGTTGTGTTTTGTTGAGATCGTTTCTGCCTTAAAGTGCGCAGAAAAGTTCTCTCGATCTCAGGGATGTAGCTAACCGTATGATTATTAATATTGACCGGCAGACGTGTGTGACCTGGTAATAGGCATTCACCACTCAAAACATCAAAAGAAACTGGGAATTTGAAACAACTCAACAGTTAATGAAATCTCGTTTTTTTTAGATTTTTAGATTTATATTTTTTTTTATTATTTTTTTAACAGATTAAATAAACCGAAATTAAATAAACTTAAGAGAAATAGAAATAAATGCAGTTAAGTAAATTAAAATAGTAAAATAAAATAAAGAAAAAGGACATAATTAAATTGCTGGAATTTAAATAACATGGGAATTTAAATGACAGTAATTTAAATGACTAGAAAATAAAGAACTGGAATTAAATTGACTGGAATTTAAATGACATTAAATTAAATAACAGAAAATTAAAATGACAGAATTTAAATGACAGAAATTAAATTACTGAAATTTAAAGGACAATGGAAACTTAAATAACTGGAAATTAAATGACATGAATTTTAAATGACTGGAAAAATAAATAACTGTAATTAATACGATATTTAAATTGCTGGAATAATTAAATGACAGAAATTAGTAGAAATAAAAATAGCAAAAGAAAATGACAAAATAAAAATAAGACTGAATTATGAAACAAAATAATATAGCAAACAAAATATTTAAACAAAATATAACAGAATAAGGAAAACAAAATATTATAGAAACAAAATATTATAATATAACAGGTGAATTATCCGGGGCTTAGGGACTAGAATAAATCAAGTCCTCGGCAACGGCGCCATTTTGCAGACAAGATGATGTGAGTGGTTGGAACTGGTGTTTTTAAAACAAATGAAAAAGAAATTAAAACTCAAAATACCTTACGGGCTGCAAACAAATCCCGGTCGCAGTAGTATAGTAAAGTGGAGGCGACCGGATATCGAACTGTGGGACTAAAGGGAATTATCTAATTCCTAAGCTGTGTCACAAAAGGGGGATTAATTGACTTGTTTCTATAAATAAAAAGGAAAGATAAAATAAACTGAGTAAAAGCTAAAATAAACGGGACTCTAGGTTCAGTTTTATATAGTCTGCTCTTTATGCTATGTCTACCGGTTTTATTATAATAGTTTGACAAAATTCCTGTTATTATCTTGAGGACTAAATCATAGGCTCAAAAGAACTCGTTTACCAGAACATGCTCGGTCTAATCCAGATTCGAGCAAAACACATGTAAACGGATTAAGCATGAGAAATTATTTTTGCGTCTCAAAATACTAACTTATTAAATCATAATAAGCTTTCTACAGATTTGCGGCTTAATTAACCTGCCTATTTATCACGGATCTTATCAAAATAGATTTAGTAAAGCATTTTAATAAATTCATGAAATTTATTAAAAAGGCGAGAGATAAGCTTTAATCGTAACAAACTGTATTTAATTAAACCGGTAAAACATAATTACATAATTAAACAGACTATAAATTAACCTTCACCCAGAGTATATCCTCTTAGCCCAACATAGTTTAAAGAAGACAAAATAAGAAGTAGAAGAAATCATCTGGAAAAGACTCTCAATTCAGCTCCACTATTTTGACTGCTAATATTTTGGACAGAGGTTTGACAGAATAATAACGCAGTGGGTTTTTTTGGATGATGATGGGATGAGAGATGGATGTCTAATATCTAGGTGAATGGAGTGTGGAAAATGGAGGAAGAATTTGATATGTAATGTGGTAGTGAATGGTGTGTATTTTAATGGAGGGTTATAGATGTATTTATAGTGATATTGGGGTAAAAAGGAAGGGTAAGTCGGTGGAAGAGGTGTGTGAAAGGATAAATTAATTTATCCTTTCATACCATGTCGATTGGCTCCTGTACGCTGGATTTACCGACATGTCCGAACCAGCGTCCGAACCTGCTGGTTCGGACATGTCGACGCTGTGCGTAAAATGCTTCGTCGACATGTGTCCGAACCTGTATGTCCGGACACAGGTCCGGACAAGAATTGTTTTGCCTCTAAAATCTTCGTTTGAGCTCCGATTTGATCCCCGTTTGTTGCGTTGCGAAGCTTGTGAAGTGTATTATGTGATTCCAAGACCTTTTGCTGCATTTTATACATAAAATGTATCAGTTCATATCAAAACATAAATCTAGGAAAAAGCATATAGTAAGTGGGAAGCATTACTTTAAGTGTTGCAAATAATAAGGTAGTTAAACCCTAAAAGTCTATATGTTTCGCACTTATCAACTACCATGAGAACTAACAAGATCAATTACGCACTAACCAATAACCAAATTATTTCCTGACTTTTGTCTCTTTATTCGCTGAGCTATTACATTACGTCACATCTCATAAGTTGGTTCTTGCTGTTGGAAATCATCATCACCGGGCTTAATAGGATCATAAATAACAAGTAATGGAATATGATCGATGAAATCATTATACTCCATATAATTCTTGATCATTCGGCGAACTGATGTATCAGTTCGTACATGCATAAAAGTCCACTCGTAGTCGCCCTCTAGCCCCAAATACACCATTGTTGTTATGTTTCTTAACTTAGTTGTTGTAACTTAGTTTTCTGTAACTTAGTTGTTGTAACTTAGTTAAAGTAACTTTGTTTATTTAATCATTTTGACTGAAATTTGGTCATTCAATTCTCATTTGTTTCAGAAAAAAGTGTTTCCCCATAACATTCCAACTTATTCAACTAAGTTTGGTGAAAAAAAAATTGTATCGTGAATAGTAAAGTTTTTGCTATTCATAGTACAAATTAATTTTAAATCATATTAATAGTGTATACACATAAATAAAAAATCCAACACTTTAAAAAAAATATTCCAGTATTGATTACTTTCAGATATCATTTCTTGAAAAAAAAACACAGCGACACATCATTACATGTTTACAATGTTAATATGATGTAAAAAAAAATTTTACTACGGTGATTAGTAATTTTGTACTAAAAATAGCAACCCCCTATTTTAGTAATGTAAAATAGTATTATAAAAAATTAAATTTATATAAATAAATTATAAAAAAAATAAATTAGCATTCTCTTTATTGTTTTTGTCTTTTTAATCAAATTTGTGGCTTCACTAATATATTATACTTTTTATATTTCACTAGAGATTTTATTATTATATATATGTTTTTTTTCAATACCCTTATAAAAAGAACATTAATTTTTACTAGTTACTTATGTTTATTAAATTTTGTTTTGAATTAAAATATATAAAATGATATTATAAAAAATATTATACTATAATACTCTTAACAATTATTTTTTTTTCAAATTAGCTTGTATATAGTATATAATATTTTTATATAATATCAATTATATATACTTAATTCAAAAATTCAACAACAATTATTAAGCATATTTTTAAAAAAAGTAAGTAGCACAAGTGCAAATTTTCTTATGTATGTGTTAAAATTGAAAACACAAAAATACCTATAATAAAAAATCTATAAAAATATGAAAAAAATAAAAGGTATAATATATTAGAAAAGCCACAATTTGATTAAGGATCACCTTTTGCAATATCCTCTAAGGCTGAGCCCGCAATTCATCTTCGGGGCATTTGGATTACGTGTAACACCCCCAAACACTGGCCTAGGAGTTAGGGGTATTACACGCCGCGTATTATTACATAATGACGCAAGGCTCTAATAAACGATCTTAAACAAATAATAAAACAAGGCCCAAAACGAATACTTGCATAAAAGCATAATCCGAGTGATGTCGAACATCCCAAAAGTTATTACAAAACCCACCAAACGAATAACAAAAGCGGAAGCTAACTGAAGAGGCCCAAAGGCTCAAAGTCAAATACAAATATCTCAAAAGAATCGAAATAAAAAACAAACTAAACTCCAGAACTGAGCAAAGTGACCCTCGCTGATCAATCTGCAATGTTAGATAGAGTAGGGGAATGAGCAAACAAATGCCCAGTAGATGACCAACTTCATCAACCAGCATGCTCAAAACATTTATATAATGTTAACAAATCAGAAGGAGTCGAAGGAATCCATAAACATGTCAGAAAATAGAAGCAGAAGTCCATACAGTAAAGGGCTAAACAGAGTCAGAGGCAGACAGAATCAGAAAACAGAACGGGACACTAGTTGATCACAGCATACAGACAGAGCGAGCAACCAGCTTGTGAACAGAATGAGGAAACCTCACTCGTAAACAGAACAGGTGGAACACCTGTGAACAGAACGGGGAACATCACCCGTGAACAGAAGGATCCTACATAGCGCGCTACGAGACAGCTAAACCAGCCATCCAAAGGTTCAAATACGGAGATAACTAGGTCCTAAAACAGAAGCTCAAAACAATTAAGCATATGTGCCCAAGGGCACCAGAAAGCACATGGATAGCTTGGAAATCAGAAGGGGAATCTAACCCCGCAAACGGAAGTCAAAACAGAGCTCAAACGAGCAAGTTATTGTCAAAACAGAGCCAAGTCCGAACATCAAAGCTCGAACGGATGTTCAGACGTTTTTCGGAAATCAAATACGTGTGTAGTGTCCGAACATGTGTCCGAATGACAAAGTTCGGACACAAGTCGAAGTAAAATCAGAGGAATGAGATGGGTGTGTCTGAACTTCTGTCCGGACTTACAAGTTCGGACACCATTCGAGACTTGTAAGTCAGACTCGTCCTCGCACCCCATCCGAACATCGAAGCTCGGACGGAAGTTCGGACACGACAAAACTTCAGAAAATGCAAAACGCAACAGGGCATGTCCGAACGTCAAAGCTCGGACAGACGTTTGGGCATACCAAAAAGTGCAGTTTCAGAAACGAATTTCACAACAAAGCAGAGGTTTTAAAACAACAAAACAGAAGTAGTTCATAGAAAACAACCTTGGGGGTTTGTAGATATTAAAACAACGCAAACAAACTGATTCATAAACACAACGCAGAGACAATTCACACATTGGAAATTGGAATCTGAAACGCCCCAAGGCTGAACACACTAGCCGAATCCATAAGCCACCTACCTCGATTAACAGCAGAGTCGAAATCTCAATCTGAACAGCAGAGTCCAACCCACTGTAGAATCCGAAATGCACACCGAACACACAGTCCCAAACAGCCGCTGAATTCTAAAACAACGCAGAGGAAACCCTCAATCAGAACTGAACAAGTCTATCAAATCCGAACTATAAACCGAAGACTGCAACACAACCCTCACCTGAATCAGACAGCGGATTCACAGACGAAGTCAACAGCAGAAGAGAATTGATAGAGCACATGAACCAACGCTGGATCACAATCAGATTGCAGAGGAAATCAGAATGAGGAGAACTCAAGAACCGAAGAATTAACGAACAGATTAATCTGGCAACCCTACCTCGAAGAGAACCAGCAATTCGCGATGGCGGAGCAATCCACAGTTGAATTTTGGCAGCAGAATCAAAGGAGTCTTGACTGATCGAGAAAAGGAGCGGCGTTGAGAGAGAAGAGAGAGAGAACAATGAAGAGAGAGGCGTACTGGCGAGTCGTGAGAACGTGATTAGAAAAAGTAATTAAGAGGATATGGGAATAAATAGGTTAAGGGTATTATTCTCACCAGAAAATAGAATGGATGGGGAAAAAGACCTCCTCGTCCCCAACTTCCTTAATAAGGACTTCCATGTCCTAAGTAACATAAGCCAGCTTAAGATATCATTAAACGAAATAAAATGCGACGAAACTTTGGGTTATAACATCACCTCCCCCTTAAAGAATTTCGTCCTCGAAATTAAAACGTACCTATTGCTCGAAGAAGGCGGGAAACTTAGAATGCACTTCGCTTTCGACCTCCCAGGTCGCCTCTTCCTCCGACTGACCTGACCACTGCACCTTCACCAAGGGCATGGTCTTACTCCTGAGTTTACGGACATCTCGGGCTAAAACCTTCAGAGGCACTGCTTCATAAGTGAAGTCCTCCCTCAACTGAAGCGGACTAAAGTCAATCACATGCGACGGGTCCGGAATATACTTTCTCAGCATAGACACGTGGAACACACTGTGGACACCAGCCAACGACGGTGGCAAAGCTAAACGGTAGGCAACCGGTCCGATCCTCTCTAGGATCTCAAAAGGACCCACAAAGCGAGGGCTAAGCTTGTCTCTTATCCCAAACTGAACAACTCCTCGAACTGGAGACACCTTCAGGTACACATGGTCGCCCACCTCAAACTCTAGAGGTCGTCTCCTCTGATCGGCGTAGCTCTTTTGACGACTCTGGGCCACAAGCAAGCGCTCTCTGATGGACTGAATCTTAGCTACAGCATCCTCAACTAAGTCCGGACCAACAACTGCTCTCTCCTTCAGATCATCCCAACAGATGGGTGATCTGCACCTCCTGCCATACAAAGCCTCAAACGGGGCCATCCCGATGCTAGTCTGAAAGCTGTTATTATAAGCAAACTCTATCAAGGCAACATACTGATCCCAACTGCCTCCAAAGTCAAGTACACATGCTCTGAGCATGTCCTCAAGGACCTGATTCGTCCTCTCTGTCTGCCCGTCTGACTAAGGATGATACGCTGAACTGAAAGACAACTTCGTCCCCATAGCCTGATGCAAATTTTGCCAGAATCTGGAAACGAAGCGCGGGTCTCTGTCAGACACAATAGAAGCAGGAACTCCATGCAGACGCACTATCTCATCCATATACAACTGCGCTAGGCGATGCAAACTGAAGGTCTTCCTGACAGGCAAGAAATGAGCACTCTTCGTGAGTCTATCCACTATCACCCTAACTGCATCAAAACCCCTCGGAGTCTTAGGCAGTCCCATAACGAAGTCCATGCCGACGCTCTCCCACTTCCACTCCAGAACGGGTAGAGGCTGAAGCAAACCGGCTGGTCTCTGATGCTCGACTTTGACCTGCTGACATGTCCGACATCTGGATACAAAGTCAGAAATGTCTCTCTTCATGTTGCTCCACCAGAATGTCTCGCGTAGGTCCCGGTACATCTTCACACCTCCTGGGTGTACCGAGTACGGGGCTCCATGAGCCTCCTGCATAATCTCTCGCCTCAAAGCGTCGTCCGTAGGCACACAAACCCGGTCTTTGAATCTCAGACAGTCGTCCTCTGAAACTCTGAACTCGGACTCCTGACCGGAAGCAATCCCATCTATGATCTTACTCAACTCGGCGTCGAGCTCCTGACTGGCCTTGATCCGGTCGATCAAGGTAGGCAGAATCTGCAACGCTGCTAACATCCCAGACCTCTATGGACGAACGACCCAGATACCCATACGCTGCAACTCGAGAGCAGACCTCTGCACACCAGACACAGCACAAACGGCTTCAGACGGACCCCTCCTACTGAGCGCATCAGCAACCACATTTGCCCTACCCGGATGGTAGAGGATCTCCAGATCATAATCATGTAGCAACTCGAGCCACCTCCTCTACCTCAAGTTCAACTCCTTCTAAGTGAACAGATACTTGAGGCTCTTGTGGTCCGTATACACCTTGCACGCTGCTCCATACAGGTAGTGCCTCCAAATCTTCAGAGCAAACACCACAGCAGCTAACTCCAGGTCGTGGGTCGGATAGTTCTTCTCATATGGCTTAAGCTGACGAGAGCCATATGCAACCACCTTCCTATGCTGCATCAGAACACACCCAAGTCCCTTATGGGACGCATCACAGAACACCTCTAGACCCTCGGTCCCCTCTGGAAGAGTCAGAATTGGCGCAGTAGTCAAACCTCTTCTTCAACTCTTGGAAACACAGCTCACAGGCCTCACTCCACTTGAACTTCACATCCTTCTGCAGTAGACGAGTCAACGGAATCACCAACTTGGAGAAGCCCTCCAAAAACTTGCGATAGTAGCCCGCTAGTCCAAGGAAGCTACGGATCTCTCCAACATTAGTGGGTCTAGCCCACTCAGTGACAGCTTTAATCTTCTCCGGATCCACAGAGATACCATCCTTGGAGACAACATGTCCCAAGAACACCACCTGATCCAACCAGAACTCGCACTTCTTCAGCTTCGCATACAGCTCCTTCTCCCTCAGAGTCTGGAGAACAGTCCTCAAATGCTCCTCGTGCTCCTCAGCACTCTTGGAATACACCAAGATGTCATTATAAACACCATGACGAACTGGTCTAGAAACGGGGTTAAAGACCCGGTTTCATATCCATAAACACAGAAGGCGCATTCGTCAGCCCGAATGGCATCACTAGGAACTCGTAATGTCTATAACGAGTCCTGAAGGCGGACTTAGGCACGTCGTATGCCTTAATCCTCAGCTGATGATAACCGGACCTCAGATCGATCTTCGAAAACACCTTAGCTCCTGCTAACTGGTCGAACAAATCATCAATGCGCGGGAGAGGATACCTATTCTTAATGGTAACCTTGTTGAGCTCCCTGTAGTCAATGCACAAACGCATGCTACCGTCTTTCTTCTTAACAAATAACATTGGCGCTCCCCAAGGCAACACACTAGGGCGGATGAAGCCCTTATCCAACAACTCCTGCAACTGAACTTTCAACTCCTTGAGCTCAGCAGGCGGCATCCGGTATGGGGCCTTAGAAATGGGCTGAGTCTCAAGTGCGAGCTCGATCGAGAACTCCACCTCTCTGACAGGGGGAAACCCAGACACATCATCCTGAAACACATCTACACTACAAAAAAAATGACATCTACCAACGGAACCCTATTCCAACGCATTTAATTATCTGTTGGCGTAGTTCGCGTAGTTCATTTTAAAGAATGGGGCGGAAGGTCTTATGCTGACGGATAGTTTTTTCGTCGGCAAAGCGGATTGAGGCTGAGATTTTATATTCACGGTTCTATCTTTCGTTGGCATAACACACCTCAAAAAAATTTACACCCGCCAGATACCATTTAGGGCGCGCTGATGAAAAGAAGAAAGGGTTATCAAAAGAGGGCTAACTCATCGCAGACTCAGCTCTCGCACTACAATTCTTCCTCTGCACGCCGCTCGTTGCTCGCCGCCCGCTGCTCGCCGCCCACCTTCCACTGCTCGCGGCCGGCCCCTCACCTTCCGCAGTCGTGACGGTTGTCGTTCTTCGCCACCACCAGTTCACCCAAGCAAAGACCAAGTAACTCTATACGTCCATTACCGCCTAAGTTTTCTATAGAATTTTATTTTTCTGCTGTGATTATACTTTTTGTTGAGATTCTAGTACGTGATGAAGAAAATGCCGAACGGGAACACCAAGATCGAAGTGAGTGAATTTGTTGAAATAAAATTTCTTGAGGTTAGTTTCTAGATTTAATAAGAGATGGTTGAGATGGATTTAATAAGGAGGTGAAAATTTCAAGACGCAAACAGTTCTCAAATTTTAATTTGTATAGTGTATTACGTACTGCATACGATCTGCAGGCTTGACTGCGATTTCATGTGCTACAAGTAGCAGCCAGTAACCGAAACAATTTCCAAATCTTTAATTAACAATGTATACCTTCTTTCTCCACATTCACGTTATTATTTATGTACTACAATACATGCGTGGTTTTATCAGATAGAACCAATGCGATGGATTTACAAATTCAATGTGACTTTACTGGCAAACTGAATTTTTTTTTTTTTGAAAAAAAAACTGCTTTGCTATTAAACCATCACAGAAACACCATCCAAATTACGATTACTAGCTAGTAATCTTAATGGGCCAGAATGTCATCGACCATCCAGGATTCAAAGCAACTTGTGGAAGTGAGAGTACTCTTTTCCCAGCTTCAACTGGTTGTTGCATTTGTGTTGTTTGAAATGAACTTTGATTATCTCATATAATAATACAATTTGAAATGAATTGTATCAATCTGCGGGAGCTCTTCTGATTTCTGGTTTGAATGTCTATGTTCAAAATGCTTTTTCTGTTAGATTTGGAATGGGTCAGGGAGTTGTGTTTCGTCATTTTGTTAAGGTGGTAGTTTCTGTGTTGTTGTACCGTTTGTGGTATCGCTGTACTCTGGTGACTAAGCTGTGGCTGTAGCTGTAGAACTCTGATAAAAAAATACTATCTGATAAAAAAATATAATCTGAATCTGATATCAATTGAGGAAGAAGTGAGACTGCCTTAACAAATGACCTGACGTGATAGGATGTTCGAGTTGGATAGTAAACTAAGTAGTAGTGCTCTATCAAGATAGCAGTTTAAATTTATGAGGGAAACCAAAAGAATTTTCTGTTGAATACAATGACTACTTCCTCACTTGCTTCCCACCTAAAATTACAAAGTGCATGTAAGGTTTCATTCCTTAATCAAGTAAGAAGCATTTAGAGGTGGCAAATGAACCGATATTTTTAGCGAGCTGGATTTGTATTACGCCTGCAAATAGAAAGGCTGCCTAATGGCTCCTATTTTATATTTTGAATATGGATTTATTGAAAGGAGATGGGGATTTAGCTGAATATCTGGTTTCCGTCTACATATCTATCGTGGGTAGCACCAGCAGTAGCTTCGTTCGTGTTATCACTGATCTTAAGTTCACTTTCAGGTTGCTGCATCTATGAAGAGGGATGTTGATGGCCAGATACCAAACTACCCAAATTTTCCTGCAAAGCTATTGTGTCTTCTGCACCCAATGTGACATTGCATGTAAAACTCTATTTTCATCCCTTGATTATGATAAAAAAAATATGCTTCTTCCATCTTCCCTCTATCAGCTATCTTTTTTTTACCTTGCTATTTGGATATTGTAATTCATTTTTGTCATAATTGATATGTAGGCAGATCCAGATGCAGATGAAGTATATGCTTAAATGACGCTGCAACCCGTTCCTTCTGTAAGTGATTTCTTTTGACGGTATATAACATATCTAGGGTTATACTCCTTTTTCTTCCTTAAGTGATGTATAGATTTTTGATTGGTTATCTACTTGATGAAAACTAAGATGATTCATGGGTCTTATTACTGAGGGAAACTCTTATAGATTTCGAGGATGTGCATCAGAAAATATACCCCCAAAAAAACATATGTGGCTAAATAATCGTGTGATATGGTACTTTGTAGTTTAATAAAGAGGCACTTCTAACGTCATAATGTCACTGAAAGTAAATAAGCCACAACCAAACTACTTTCTGTAAGACATTAACTGCAAGTGACACTAGCACCCATGGAGGTTTCTCAATGCCCCGTCGAGCAGCAGAGAAGATTTTCCCTCCCCTTGTGAGTTTCTATGACAGCAGGCGTTTGCACATTTTATTTCAATAGTTTTGAGCTAATTGTCATATTCTGTAGGATTACACAATGGCTCAAGAATTGGTTGTGAAGGACTTGCATGATACTGTGTGGACCTTTCAGCATATATACCGGGTATAATTCATTTTTGTCATAATTGATATGGGCAGATCCAGATGCAGATGAAGTATATGCTTAAATGACGCTGCAGCCTGTTCCTTCTGTAAGTGATTTCTGTGACGGTATATAACATATCTAGGGTTCTGATACTCCTTTTTCTCCCTTAAGTGATGTATAGATTTTTGATTGGGTTTCTACTTGATGAAAAATAAGATGATTCATGGGTCTTATTACTGAGGGAAACTCTTATAGATTTCGAGGATGTGCATCAGAAAATATACCCCCCAAAAACATATGTGGCTAAATAATTGTGTGATATGGTACTTTGTGGTTTGATAAAGAGGCACTTCTAACGTCATAATGTCACTGAAAGTAAATAAGCCACAACCAAACTACTTCTGTAAGACATTAACTGCAAGTGACACTAGCACCCATGGAGGTTTCTCAATGCCCCGCCCCGTCGAGCAGCAGAGAAGATTTCCCTCCCCTTGTGAGTTTCTATGACAGCAGGCGTTTACACATTTTTATTTCAATAGTTTTGAGCTAATTGTCATATTCTGTAGGATTACACAATGGCTCAATAATTGGTTGTGAAGGACTTGCATGATACTGTGTGGACCTTTCAGCATATATATCGGGGTAGGTTCATCTTATGTGTTCAAATACTAGTTGATTGCTGTAAAAGATAATCATTCTTTCTTTATTTGTGTTATATCCATGGAGAATGAGAGGTTGGCATCAAGTAGAGCTCTTGTTTTGGTCTATCAACAAATATTATCTGGATACACTTCAACATGAATTCATATCCTAGCAATTTTACACAAACCTCAACTGACAAGTCTTTTATTTGTTGCTGTACTGACTCATCACAAATATTTGCTGATAATTCTTGTCTCAGATAATATTTGTTGATACTTGACGCTGCGTCTTTTGGTGTTGAGCGCCTCATACTTAGATTCATTCTTGTGATTTTGTTTCTTCGACATGGCAATAAACAGTTACTTGTTTTTATCAGGTTCTAATGGGTGCGAGTGGAAATAAACAATCCCAAACCCCAAAGACTCCAGATAGTGTAATACGTTGACTGGAAGATAGCGCCATGGCTGAAATGAAGACCTTCTGGATGAAGTGGAAGCTTGTGAAAACAGTGTATTGGATAAAAACTATATATTTTGGATTGAAGGCTGAAACTAAAAACTTTTGTCCAGCTTCTTGTTGCATTGTAAACACTAGTTTTTTCAATGTAGTGTGACTTTTTAATCTTGTTAGGTTGTATCAACTTTTTTGAGGTACATTATGTAATATATTAGATATGATTGAAGCTAGTTCACGTGTCTTGGTATTACTTTTTGAAAAACATGCTGGGAAAGGCAAAAATGGGCAATACTATGTTGTACTTCAAACAACCTTTACCTATGGAAAGATCTATGGGCATAGGTATAACTTTACCCACGGTTTAGTTTGTAAGAATAGGGGTGCATTTTTACCCGGATAGTTTCGTTACTATAGGTGTGTTCAATTTGTTGTAAACAACAATTTTACAATGGTTTTTACTAACGGAAAAACCGTTGGCATAGGCTTTAACCCCTGCTACAACGGATGTGTTATCCATTGGTATAGGTCAATACCCACGGTACATATGCCAACGGAATTTTGTCCGTTGGAGTAGGCATTCAGTATCTATACCAATGGATTTTTAACCTTTGGTAACGGAATTTTTCCGTTGGTAAATGTCATTTTTTTGTAGTGCTAGGAAGTCTCTGACACTGGAATCTCCTCCAACTTAACGTCTTTGTGAACCTCAGGGATGTAACACAGATATCCCTGGCATCCTTTCCTCAGAAAGCGGAACGCCTGCATAGCTGAAATAACTGGCGGCGAGCACGGGAGTCCATTCTCTGCTACAACTAGGCGGGGCTGACCCGGCTCCTCAAAAGTGACTCTCGAAACAGCACAATCAATGTGGGCATGGTGCGCAGCAAGCCAATCCATGCCCAGAATCACATCAAAATTTGTCATCTTCATCGGGATGAGGTTAGCACACAGAGCCATATCTCTGACTAACACAGGACTATCCTTACAAACAGAATTCAGAAGCATAGAAAGTCCCTAACTAATGGACTATGCACACACAACTCAACACCCAAAGGCACAACAGGCAAACCGAGCTCACCCACCAACTCAGCAGAAATAAAAGAGTGGGTGGCTCCAGAGTCAAACAAGCAGAAAACAGAACGAGAAGATAGCTGGAGAATACCTGTGACAACTCTATCAGTCGATCAGTCTCTCTCTCCAGCCATCGCGTACACTCTGGCCTGGCCCTAGGGCTTCTTCTCTCTCTCCCCCGTTCTCGATCTCTGGACCCTGAGGCAGACTCACCAGCTCTACCTCCAGAGCTACCTCTGCTCCTCTCGGCCTGAGGGCAGTCAGCTATCCTATGCTCCAAGGATCCACACTTGAAGCAGGCTCCAGACTTCCTGTAGCAGTCCTGACCCCTGTGAAACTTGCCGCAGACCCGGCACTTCGGAGCGGGAGTTGACGAAGACGAACCACCTCTATCTCTCGAACCCTGGCGGTCCCTAGCTCGGTTTCCAGTAGACTGCTTCTTCTGAGAAGCCGACTGATCCCTCCTATCAGTGTCGTCGGACCTCAGCTTCCTCTTCTGGTCCTTCCCGCCAGACTGTCGGCCCCTCAAATCAGCCTCCACCAACAGGGCAACGTCAGCTACGTCCCTGAAGGTCTTGTGACGTAGAGGCGTCACAGCAGAGCGAATATCCGGCCTCAAGCCGCTCTCAAACTTTCTGGCCTTCCTATGCTCATCCGGCTTAGGTGCGAACTTAGACTGACTGATAAACTTACGAACGTACTCCTCCACACACATATCGCGCCCCTGGCGAAGCCTATTATACTCCAAGATGCGCTGGTCCTTATAGACGTCGGGGTAGAACTGTTTGTTGAACTCCCCGATGAACTACTCCCACGTCCAAGGCTGGAGGAACTTCCCATCACAGACCTCCACCACTCCTTGACTTCAGCCTTGAAAAGAAAGGTGGCGAAGTCCACCTTCTACTCCTCCTCGGAGCCCATGACCCACAGCAAGTCCTCCATCTCTGACAGCCAATGACTGGCCTCCTGGGGGTCTCCTGCCCATCGAACGATGGCGGCTTCAGCTTCATAAACTCCTGAAGCGCCTTCACATTCCTTCCTCCAGCATTAGCCCCAGCTCGGCCTGCTCCGCCAGCTGGTCCTCCTCCAGCTGGTCCACCCCCTGCAGCACGGTCTACATGAGCTGCGTCATAAACTGCTGACAGCATCAGCAAACATTTCCTGGAGCCCTTCTTGGCGGCATTCTGAAAGTCCAACAACAAGCAATTAGACTCAGACACTAGTACTGACGTTTCTGACTGACTGGCTAACTTAAAATCCCAGCAGATTAGAACCCAGAGCTCTGATACCACTAAATGTAACACCCCAAAACACTGGCCTAGGAGTTAGGGGTATTACACGCCGCGTATTATTACATTGACGCAAGGCTCTAATAAACGATCTTAAACAATAATAAAACAGGCCCAAAACGAATACTTGCATAAAAGCATAATCCGAGTGATGTCGAACATCCCAAAAGTTATTACAAAACCCCACCAAACGAATAACAAAAGCGGAAGCTAACTGAAGAGGCCCAAAGGCTCAAAGTCAAATACAAATATCTCAAAAGAATCGAAATAACAAAACAACTAAACTCCAGAACTGAGCAAAGTGACCCTCGCTGATCATCTGCAATGTTAGATAGAGTAGGGGAATGAGCAAACAACTATGCCCAGTAGATGACCAACTTCATCAACCAGCATGCTCAAAACATTTATATAATGTTAACAAATCAGAAGGAGTCGAAGGAATCCATAAACATGTCAGAAAATAGAAGCAGAAGTCCATACAGTAAAGGGCTAACAGAGTCAGAGGCAGACAGAATCAAAAACAGAACGGGACACTAGTTGATCACAGCATACAGACAGAACGAGCAACCAGCTCGTGAACAGAACGAGGAAACCTCACTCGTAAACAGAACAGGTGGAACACCTGTGAATAGAACGGGAACATCACCCGTGAACAGAAGGATCCTACACAGCGTGCTACGAGACAGCTAAAACCAGCCATCCAAAGGTTCAGATACGGAGATAACTAGGTCCCAAACAGAAGCTCAAAACATTGAGCATATGTGCACCAAGGGCACCAGAAAGCACATGGATAGCTTGGAAATCAGTAGGGAATCTAACCCCGCAAACGGAAGTCAAAACGGAGCTCAAACGAGCAAGTTATTGTCAAAACAGAGCCAAGTCCGAACATGTGTCCGAACGACGAAGTTCGGACACAGGTCGAACCTTAAAACAGAGGCAGAGACAGAGGTGTCCGAACATTAAAGCTCGGACGGATGTTCGGACGTTTTTCGGAAATCAAATACGTGTAGTGTCCAAACATGTGTCTGAATGACAAAGTTCGGACACAAGTCGAAGCAAAATCAGAGGAATGAGATGGGTGTGTCCGAACTTCTGTCCGGAGTTACAAGTTCGGACACCATTCGAGACTTGTAAGTCGGACTCGTCCTCGCACCCCGTCCGAACATCGAAGCTCGGACGGAAGTTCGGACACGACAAACTTCAGAAAATGCAGAACGCAACAGGGCATGTCCGAACGTCAAGCTCTGACAGAAGTTCGGACATACCAAAAAGTGCAGTTTCAGAAACGAATTTCACAACAAAGTAGAGGTTTTAAACAACAAAACAGAAGTAGTTTCATAGAAAACAACCTTGGGGGTTTGTAGATATTAAAACAACGCAAACAAACTGATTCATAAACACAACGCAGAGACAATTCACACATTGGAAACTGGAATCTGAAACGCCCCAAGGCTGAACACACTAGCCGAATCCATAAGCCTTTTACCTCGATTAACAGCAGAGTCGAAATCCCAATCTGAACAGTAGAGTCCAACCCACTGTAGAATCCGAAATGCACACCGAACACACAGTCCCAACAGCCGCTGAATTCTAAAACAACGCAGAGGAAACCCTCAATCAGAACTGAACAAGTCTATCAAATCCGAACTGTAAACCGACGACTGCAACATAACCCTCACCTGAATCAGACAGCGGATTCGCAGACGAAGTCAACAGCAGAAGAGAATTGATAGAGCACTAGATCCAACGCTGGATCACAATCAGATTGCAGAGGAAATCAGAATGAGGAGAACTCAAGAACCGAAGAATTAACGAACAGAGTAATCTGGCAACCCTACCTCGAAGAACCAGTAATTCGCGATGGCGGAGCAATCCACAGTTGAATTTTGGCAGCAGAATCAAGGAGTATTGACTGATCGAGAAAAGGAGCGGCGTTGAGAGAGAAGAGAGAGAGAACAATGAAGAGAGCGTACTGGCGAGTCGTGAGAACGTGATTAGAAAGAGTAATTAAGAGGATATGGGAATAAAATAGGTTAAGGTATTATTCTCACCAGAAATAGAACGGATGGGGAAAAAGACCTCCTCGTCCCCAACTTCCTTAGTAAGGACTTCCATGTCCTAAGTAACATAAGCCAGCTTAAGATATCATTAAACGAAATAAAATGCGATGAAACTTTGGGTTATAACATTACGGCGAGCGTTTTCCCATGTTTTATCGATGCTGTCCAAATGGGATCAGTTGATGCTCCGGGTTGTCTCACTGACCTTGTGGGACTGAATGACCCTTATGCGGAATCTGGAATCAGTCCAGTTATACTAGCTGTGGCAAAACCAGAGAAGTCAAAGTCAAGCGATGTTGTTCCTGGAGAGATGGAATCTCTTCTAGAGAGATATAAAGATTTGATGCCTTCAGAGCTGCCGAATGGTCTTCCCCCACGACGGGACATAGACCACAAAATTCATTTAGTCCACAACAATAGTAAGAGAATGATAATTTAATTTTTATAATCTAACTTTATATAAATTTATTTTTTTATAATAATATTTATATTATTAAAATAATTATAGTAAAAATATTTTAAAAAATTGCAATTATCATTCTCTTGACTACATGGTATTTTAATTACTTAAATTTCTAATTATATTTGATATTTTTTATTTTATAAACTTTCAACCTATATATTGATAAACCTATAATTTTGTTTTTTTTTATTGTTTAATATATTTTAATAAATGTTGTGGCCTTGTGAATTAAAAATATTGATGTGGTATACCATGAACTATATTTATTAACAAGTAGGGGTATTTTGGTCTTAAAAATTTCGGATTAGTACTTTGTGGTATCTGGTTAATTAAAATTATTTTTTGTGGTTTGTGAAAAACTTTTATAAAAACGATGGTATTTTGTGAATTAACAACTTTTTAGTGGTATCCCGTGAATTTTCCCTTATTAATTTTTGTGGTATCTTGTGAATTAAAAATATTTATGTAATATAATATAAACTATATTTATTAACAAGTAGCGGTATTTTGGTTTTAAAAAGTTCAGGCTCAGTAATTAGTGATATATGGTGAATTAAATTTATTTTTTGTGTTATGAGAAAAACTTTTTTAAAAGTTGTGGTCTTTTGTGAATTAACAAACTTTAGGAAATTTCATGAAATGTCACTATATTTTTGTCTAATTCATGAAATACCACTAAAAATAAACTTACGAAATGCCACTATATTTTATTAAAGTCCATAAAATGCCACTATAGTCATTGACCGGAAGGAAAAATGACTATATCCCTACTAGTTAACAAAGTACTTTTAAAGTTCACAATATCCCTGAGTGTTTAAAAATTCACCAAAATTCACAAAAAATCAGAATACTATAAAATTTTAAAATATATGTAAAATTTAAAAAATTGAAAATTTAATTTTTTTTAAAGATTAAAATATAGAGTTTTGAACACATAAGTTATAGCAATCTTTCTACTAAATTATACCAATTAAGTATCATTCATTTTAATTTTTTTCAATCAATTAAAATTAATTATTTTGTATTATTAGATATTTAGAATTTTTTAAAAAAATTATATTTATATTGCATATGACATTATGACATAATATTTTCTAGATAACAAAAAGAATTATGTCATAAAGTTACTACAAAATAGAATATAAATTTTCAAATATTTTTTCAATATTAATTTAAGATATAATTTAATTTATTTGAATAAATAATCCAAATTGGTTGAAAAAATATATTTCAAAAATAAATGGTACAAATTATGGTACTTAATTGATACAATTAGTAAGATAATATAAATTATGTTTTCAAAACTTTATATTCTTTTTTTATAGGACTGAATATTTTTAAAAATCTAAAAAATATTTAATATTCTTAAATTTTCAATATTTACTACTTTTCAATTTTATGAATTAACATAATATTACAAAATATTAATCTGGGTTGCTATTCGTAGTACAAAATACTAACACACCCCGCAGTACAAAAGTTTTTTAAATCATTTTAACGTTGTTAACATGTAATGATATGTCCCTGTGTTATTTTTTTCAAAAAATGATCTGAAAGTAATTTAACCCAAGAAGTTTGTAGTTGATTAGTAGCGAATTTTGCTAGTTACTTTTTTTGTTGTAATCAATAATGAAATCTTTTTTGTTAAAAAAAAAGTGTTGGATTTGTTATTTATGTGTTTACACTATTAATATGATTTAAAATTAATTTGTACTGTGAATAGCAAAAACTTTACTATTTACAGTACAATTTTTTTCACCAAACTTAGTTGAATAAGTTGGAATGTTATGGGGAGACACTTTTTCTGACCATAATTCATAAACTTGTTGTTATACTTTTCTGGATTTATAATCTTTGGTAGATGTTTGGACGTGAATAAACGTGTTGTTATACTTTTCTGGATTTATACTCTTTCCGTTGGATTGTATTATGGCGATATTTTTTCACTGAATAATGCAAATGGACATTTGAAACAACTTTCATTCAACATTTGAATCACAACTAAGTTACATAACATATTACAGGATGACATTTGATGTAAAGACATCTTTAGGGAAAAAAACATAATTGAGCTCACTCGTGTCAAATTAAGACACTAATTGAGCTCACTCGTGTCAAATTAAGACACTAACTGAGCTCACTCGTGTCAAATTAAGACACTAATTGAGCTCACTCGTGTCAAATTAAGACACTAGGACTTTTGTTAGAAATTTCTACATTTTGATATATTTTAGTTCTCGTGACATAAACATTAGGTTTGTTCCGCTTGGTGGATGTTTGGATGATTAGATAGTTATTCACTTTCAATTCTGTGATACAGGTTTGTTCCGCTAGGTAGACATTTGGATTATTAGATAGTTTTCACTTTCGATTATGTGATTCATGGGGTTTGAATTCTAAGACTTTTGTGCTGGAAGGGATCCCTTGGGAGATATTTTGGATGATTTTGTGCGAGAAAGATATGGTACCGATTCCTATGAGTGTGTTGATGCATGTGAAATATCCTCCCGAAAGCAGACTACATTAAACAAGTTCAATAGCGACAATACAAGATTCTTTTCCTACTCGATACACGTGCTTGCTCTCCAATCATCAAGCTACTCTTGAATTTTCCCTAACTCATCCTTGAGGAGTTCTAGTGTTCGGTGTTTCTATATCTACAATGCATAGCCAAAAATAAACTAGGTGCAAAATTGATTCCGATTAATTAACATTTAAGAGCAATGAAGAGCAAAAGATACGGTGCATTTCTAGGAAAAT